>JAKSZT010053785.1:806501-893603 GCA_026826555.1 Tolypeutes matacus | reverse complement strand
CTGAAATGCAGAGAATCCTGGGGAGGGGGCTACTTTCAGCTTTTGTCACTTTAGACTGTACCCTACCAATTTTTTTTTTTTTTTTTTTAAGGAGGTACCAGGGGTTAAACCCAGGACCTCGTACATGGGAAACAGGCGCTCAACCACAGAGCTACATCTGCTTCCCTGTACCCTACCAATTTTAAGGAGGAAAAAGAATATGTCTGACTAAGTCTCCCCTGCTATGCTCCTACCATTAAACAATGAGAAGCAAAATGGTGGTCTTTGATTATATTTGGGGGTGTGAGTTTTTGTCACCAATATTAAATGAACCTTGGCAACTATAAAGGAGGAAGAAATGGTGTTACAAATAATTGAAGTATGTTTTTAAGATTTTCAGGAATAACTATGTATAATTGAGACAAAAGTAATTGTGGAGGGTAGGGGGTGCATCTTGCATTATCCAGAACTGTGATCCTCACTTTGCTTATACAGATATTATCTTCTATTTATCAACGTGGAAATTAAAAGGAAATATGCTTATCGCTTAAGGAGTCTTGGCTATAATGCCAAAGCAAATTGTTCATCATACGTTCACATCTGAGAAAGGCAGTGATTGCCGCCATCGTATGATCCTATATAGATTGCTGGATTTGGAAAGAAAATGAATGATAAAAAATATTGTCTGTGCTTGCTCATTTAAATTGTCTGGACTTTTTATAAACATAAAATATTTTAGTATTTGAGTTATTTATATGATTCTTAATTTGTACCTTAGATTTTGAGCCCTAGTTGCAGCCAATAAACAGTGATTGCTTCAGTCCAAAACACAAACCTTTGAAAGTAGAATGTAGACATTTTTCATTCTTGATAAATAACTATGCAGCCATTCCTTTAACTAAACCCTGAGCAGGGGCTAAGGGCCCCATGTATGAGAAGCATTGCATGTTTTTAGGGTCCTTTCATATTAATTATGGAATTTAAAATCTAGTGAAGGAGATGAGGCAAAAATATAAAACCACTCAAGAATTTGCAAATAAAAAATGACCTGACATAATCCCTATAATATACAAACCAAAGATATGCTCAGTTTGGAGTGAGGAGCTTTGGAAAAGAATAGGAGGACTGAAGTCTTCAACTGTATCATTCATAAATGGATGGGTGACGTGTCAAAGGAGGATTTATGATTATTCCAAGGTGGAGAAGGAGAGGTTTTTGAACAAAAGTATGAGGCAGGAATGAGGGCGATTTTGAGACAGGGACATAGAACTACTGGGCTCCAGTGAAGAGAGTAAGGGCAAAAGAGAACTGAAGTTAGGGTTGAATATGGGCACAGTTAATGGAGGGGTTTGAACGGCCTGTTGAGGATGTCCAGTTGCAGAAGTACCAGGAAACTACCAGTAACTTGTGAATAAAGAAGTGGCATGATTAAAAAGAAAATGGTGTTTGCTAGAGTTAAGCTGAATAGTTATCATTATAAGGACATAGAAAATAACTAAATGTACCTATCTATGAGAGGCATTTGTTTTACTTTAGTTGAAACTTTCATTAAAAAGAAAAAATCCTTGATTCTGCCCAAAGAAATGTCAGAAGCATTTCTCTGAAAGTCAGAATATCTGGTAATATCTACATTGAAAAAAAAAAAAAGGATTGGTGATGTTGGAGAACTAATATGAAAAAAGATAATAGAAGACTACCTTGTGGTTGTTTTTTGTTGATTGGCTCTGTTTCTGGCTAGCCTCTTTTTCATAAAACTCTTTATAGTATTGTTCCAATAGGCTCAAAGGTCCTGAAACTATTTGATTATGCTTTCTAGGAAGGCCTTTACTGTTGAAATAGGAAGTTATGATGTCCTTTGGGCCTTTTCTATGAGCTAGAAGAGCCCATCCTCAGTGGTATTCCGTCAGCACACTAAGACCAGATGACTATATCTAAACACTTTCTTTCTAACACTTGAAGGAACAGCATTATTAGAGGATTGTCTGAAGTTGGGAAAAGACATGATTCCCATTTATCATCCCTACAACATATCTGCCTCTTAAAAGTTAGATCATCAGAAATGCTTATATTGTTTATACACGTATCTGTTCCTTTCCAAGTGTAAAATTCATGAGTTGAGAGATGCTGAGCTCCTTGCTTGGCATGAGAGTGCTCTCAGGGTAAGACAACAAGCATTAGTGGTGTACCAAAGGAACCTCAGCAAGCACAATTAATAGAGAAACATGGGCCACAGAACCCCAATACTGCTTTCCTGATATTTAGTCTACTGCCTCTCTCCTCTCCTGGCAGCTTGAGTATTGATATAAAATACCACGTGTTTCTCAATCATTAAAATAATTAAGGACTCAAAAACATTTGGAGTGGGTATTTGTCTTGATTACTGGTGTGAATTTTCTTGTAACATACTTAATGCATCTTATCAAAGAGTTGACACCCTTTTGAGTTTCTCAAATTTTGAAAATATTGGGGATTTCAGGATGTCAGAAAATTGAACTGAAATTCTCATTAGGTAGTTTTCTTTGCTTCAGAGAGTGCCAGTTGGTATTTTATTTTAATTAAGAAGACTTTTAAGTTGAGCAAAATGGAAGCATTTGCTTCTGTCTGGTTATTGGATCTATGTGTATGTGTCAGAAAATGTATACATCTTAGAGAACCTCAAGCTTTCTTTATTTAAATTCAACAAGTATTTCTCAAGCACATCAGTATGGCAATCTATTGTATTTTTAACATAAGAAACAAAACGCTTCTTTGTTACACATTAAAATGAAATCTATTTTTATTAAAGAAATGTGATCCTAATATATCTCTGCTGAGTAGATTGGTATACACTTACTTTTAATTAAAAGCTCTTAAACTTAAATTGTAAAAATTCCCTAAAGAGAATGTGAACTTTAACCAGCTGCCTATGCATCTTAGCAACTATGTTTTGAGTCTGCTAACAGTATGACTGGAAGACTTGTGTTATGTCTGCAAAACTCTGCCATGAAGTACTTAAAAATACTTGGTGAATAATTTGAGGTCAACTAGCAATAAAGCTTTGTGTGAAATGCCGTTAAAAAACCTATGAACCGTGGTAGTAGTATACTCAAGTTAAGCTGTTAAAATACATTCATTCCGATAAACATAGAAAAGACTATACATACACTATGTAGAATTCTGTGGTTTGACTCTTGAAGTCCAAATAAAAATTTTATTACCCTTAGAATGAAATTATAAAATAGAGCAGTCTTTTATAAGGATTTGTTCATCTAAGAGCTCAGAATGATAATTACTCCCGTAGGTTGCTCTGTGAGTTGCAATATAGAACAGATCACAATTCTGGAATGAGAGATCTACTTTTACAAGTAGCACAGGTCCCCCCCCCCCCCACACACACACACACACTCCACAGAGAAGCTCTTCTGGTTTGCAATGATTACAGCTGTTGCAACTCTCTAATAGAGAGTGGTGGGAGGGGGTGGTGACAGGAAAGGAGAATGAGGAGGTAATTTCAGAGGCTGAATAAACAAAGAGGAACACATGGAAATATGAGTGAGACTTGAGGTGGGAGAAATAGGAGTATCAGGAAATAATTCGCCTATCTATAGTGAGAAAATTCATACTGCCCCATTGCCGCCTCCCCCCCCCCCCAACACTCATGTAATTTTTAAAGTATGAGAACAAACTGAGTCACACTGGGGCAATAATACGGAAATCAGTCTGTAGAAAACCTGGTGTTTTCTTCTTATTCACTGATTATTATGATGTGATAGTGGTTCTAGGTCACTGCTAGCTTCATGTTAGAATGGGTAGCATAAGATAAAAATGGCTTCAAATGTTGCTACGTTTTCTTTGATTCTGAAGACAAGTCAGATCAGATACTTGGGAAGTGAGTGGAAGAAAAAAGTTCTAATCTAAATTTAATGATTTGTACATTTGTAATATGTATACTCAGAACTTTTTCTTTTAAAATATGGAAAAGGGTTTGGTAAGGCCAATTCTTTAAACTCCTGGCAAAGGCATTTGTTTCTGAGAGAGAAGGAGAGAAGGGGGAAAGAATGGAGGGAAAGAGAGAGAAATGGAGGGGTTTGTAGTGTACTTGAAAGTCTTGGATCTCTATAAAGTTGGTGAATGTGTGTCTGCTATATGGTCTGAAACAGGTACTCAGTAAATTTTGTGGAATCAATGGGCTGCTGGGCAGATAGAAAGTTTAGGGTAGCATACATGGTTTTGGAAGTAAATTTAATTTTGCGTGCAAAAACCAGGCTGAAGTAGAGCTGTATGGGGAAGTGTATGCAGAGGTCACATTTTTGCTCTGTCTGCATTTGCTGTGATCAAAATATTGTGATATTTATTTAGGTTACAAAATGGAATATACCATATCTAACAGCTGGGTTTTTTTTTTTTTTTGGTGAAATATTCCGATATAATGGTCTAAAATGGTAAGGAAATCCACATAGATTTATGAGCAATAGGAAATGTTCTAGCTCCTTATCCAAGTGGAAAAATGGGACAAAAGAATGTTATAGTTTGTTCTTTAGAGCTAAAATGAGAGAATATAAAGTGAATGTCACGGTCTTTCATTGGTAGTATTAAGTAGACTCAATAAGAGTTGAGAAAGTTAATGAAATTTTTATATACATTGGTGATTTACAGTCAGAGTTATTCTGTTTTCCAGGAAAAAAAATCTATTTTAAATTGCTCATTTTTTGTAAAGTATATGGCCATATCTTAGCATCTTTTCTCCCTCTGCTTTTCTATACCATCATTTTAGGCACACTGACATCATACTTGACAGACTCTTTATCTATAATTATTCACTAAGAAGTCTGTAATATATTTATATCTATTTCATTTTTTAAAGTAAATACCTTATTTAGAAACCCGTATAAATCTGTAAAAGCCATGAGTGTTTTTATCCTATTCTCAGCCTGGGAGTTCATAAATACACAATATCAAACATTTTCGTCCCAATTTATCCTTGTGCTTGACTGAAGAAACCTAGCCGAATGTCTAGTTTTATCTCCATTATTTTTAAAGAGGTAAAAACTGTGGTGGGGATTCATTATATGCTTAACACTGCCCAGGTTTCTTGTTTATAATTCTTTCTGCATTTAAACAAAAGATACTGTGGCACTAAACAAATATAGATGTGAATTTCCTGTATCTGTGTGATGCTTCTCAATAGCGAATTCTAGTTTGAGTTGCTCCTAATAAGATGAAATAAAAGAATTGTGCTTAAAATGATAGTATAAACAATTTAAGATACACACATTTTTGAAGTGCCAGTTAAATCCCAGGAAGATGTACAGAATTATGTAACTGAGTCTGGCTTAATTCAACTATATTCAAATAATGTTAGCTATAAGAGACCACTTGATTTGGCAATTAGATAAAATTATTGGTAAGACATTTCGAGACATTCATTTATGCAAAACACATTTAAAATCTATTCTCTCCTATAGTTTAGACACTTTTTCACATTATTTTTTTCATAACACAAAGCTTGGCTTCAACCGAAATCATATTAAAGAAGTGTTATGATCTGAAGACTTCATTTTGTTTGCTTTTACAGCATTTGCACCATGGGACACTATAAGATCATAGTAACAAGACGATATAATATTGAACATGTAGTCATTTTCTTGAACTTGCCAATTAAGAATAGACTATTCCTGGACTTATTATATATTTTTATAATATACTAGTTCTATGCATTGATCTCACTTCTCTGTGTGATAGAAATATTTTTCACTCATTTGAATACCTATAAGCCTTTGTTTTCATAATTGAAAGGCTGAGTATTTGGGTTAGAATGATGCAGATAGAAGATATGAACTATTCTGTGTGGAAGTTAAATAGGAAGGACATATAATTAAGGTAAGGGTAACTTCACCCTACATAAAGAGTCTTTTAGGGAGATTAAAAAATAAAAATAATGAAGATGTGTCGGTCTATAGAGCAGAAGTTCTTTTTTTGTTTTGTTTTTACTAGAGTGAAAATGAAAGGGATAAATGTAAACATTGTATTTGTCTTCTAGTTACATAGAAGTCTTGTGGTCTTTAGTTTTCAAAGTTAAAAACATAGAGAAGCTTCTATAGCATTGATATTGATAGCTCTATACTTAGGTTGAGGCATAACGGACTAGAATGATCAGTAAATGCTATGTGTTGATCCCTCCCTACGTAGAAGGGAGCTGCTTCCTGCAACAGGAACAATCCAGGAGAAACAACTGTTTTCTCCTCCACAGAAAGGGAGGATGGTTCCGCCAACATTATTCATCCTATAAGTGCCTCAGGTTCAGCCTAAGTTTGTGTGGCATGAATCCTGGCTGGGCTGCAAATGAGGCAGACACAGTGCAATGCACCATGCTTCTCTTTTTCTGCCCACCAGTGCCCTATGGCAGTTGACAATCTAGGGAGTGTTGCCGTAATATATGTTGTTTGAAGTATGCTGGTTAGAATGTTTAGATGTGACTACTGAATTTCCTTTGGAGAAAATGTTCATAATAAGAACTGTCATCGACCCAACCCAGGTCACCTCCCACGAAGGATAGAGGCACAAAGGTATGGAAGGCTCTTCCTTCCTGGTCCCTCACAGAGCCACCCCATCCAGGGCTTTCTCCTCTTGTGTATGGGGTGTAGCTGTAGCTGAATGGAGGGGGGTTTGTTTTGCACTGTGAAAGGATTATAAAGAAACCTTTATTGGTTATTAAAATTTTTGCTTTTCTAAAAACAGTCTTATCTAGGACAGATGTAACAAGAATTCAGGAGAAATTTCTTCTCATTTCCTTATTGAATACAGGCTGTCTAGACATTCCCTTGCATTCAGAGAAAATAATCCCCTTTTCTCTATGATCCAGTGAGATGGTCATAATTTTTCATTTTTTTGCCAGTTCATTCAAAGATGAGCTCCTACGTGCCAAAATAATGTATATGTGACTCCTCGTTTCTTTTTAAGGACTTCATTGCTTTTATTGAACATGTTATATGAACATTTTCATAACCTGATTCTATAATCTTAAATTGGACTTATTTTTCCAATTGTTAATATAAAACAGCAAATTTGAAGACTAAGAATCATGTATAGAAGGGTGACTGCACTTAACATGAAAATATTTGAATTCTTCTTTGTATTACTGAGTGTGATCAGCCTTGCTATCGATTTCTTCTAGGATACACTGCCAAATCCTCTATTTAAGTATTGTGAAAACTCTTTGTTTTTTTCAGGTCGAATGAGTGATTTGAGTGTAATTGGTCATCCAATAGATTCAGAATCTAAAGAAGATGAACCTTGTAGTGAAGAGACAGATGCAGAGCACGATCTAATTGCTGAAATTATACCTCAATTACCTGGTTTAATTGAAATAGATATATATCACAGTGAAGAAGATGAGGAGGAAGATGAAGACTGTGAAAATGCTACTGATGTAACAACCACCCCATCAGTGCAGTACATAAATGGGAAGCATCTAGTCACCACAGTGCCCAAGGACCCAGAAGCTGCAGAAGCTAGACGTGGCCAGTTTGAAAGTGTTGCACCTTCTCAGAATTTTTCAGTCAGCAGTGAAAGTGACACTCATCAGTTTGCAATAGCCAAAACGGAATTGTCTACTGCAGTGCAACCAAATGAATCTAAAGAAACAGCCGAATTACTTGAAATTACATGGAAGCCTGAGACTTACCCTGAAACACCAGAACATTTTTCAGGTGGTGAACCTGATGTTCTCCCCACAGCCCAGCTTCATGAGGAAGAAGCCACCGAGGGAGCAGAATCAGTCACAAAGAGAGGTCCTGAACTTGATAATCTGATGCATAAAACTATTGAAACTGTACCTCTGTTTCCTGAAGAATCTTCAGGAGATGCTGCCATTGACCAAGTATCTCAGAAAACGGTCTTTTCAAGGGCTACAGAAGTAACATTTCGTGAAAAGGCAGAAAAAAATACTTCTGTTACACACGCTCCAAGCCTAGCTCCAAGATCTGTGTCAGCAACTATTTCAGAAGAAGGATCAGTTACCCTAACAGGAAATCCACAACCTGATGATCCATTGTCCACCATAGAAAGCTGGGTAGAAATAACCCCTAGACAAATTGTAGATCTCTTAGGGACCCCTTCTTCAATTCTAAGTCCAGAAGGCTCTGGGGAAGAAGAGGAAGATATAAATGAGCTGTTTACAGTGGCAACTGATTTATCACAAAAGAATACTACAGATACATTAGTTACTTCAGACACTAGCAAGATAATGATCACAGAAAGCCTTTTGGATGTTCCTGCAACCACCATTTATTCTGTCTCCCAACAACCATCTGCAGAAGTAGTCCCTACCAAGTTTGTAAGTGAATCAGACACCTCTGAATGGAGTTTCAGTACATCTCTTGAGGGAAAGCAAAGGAAAGATGAGGAGGAGGAAATGACAGGCACAACTTCTACAGATGAGAGACATTCACTGACACAGAGATCAGATCAATTAATTTTATTCCCTGAATTAGAAAGCTCAAATGAATCTCCATCTAGTGAGTTGCCATATGCTACTAGGAAAAGTATTGTTTCCTCTACAGCATCCACACAGTCTGGAAGGGAAATGACAAGTTCTACTCTTGTCCTTACAGAATCAAATGTTTTAGACAATTTTGGAGCTCAGACCCCCGAGCAGAGCAGTAGCAGTCAATCTGGGGATCAGGAAGCACTGGCCACTGTCCCTGGTGGCCCTGTCTCTCTCTTTATGGAGCAGGGCTCTGGTGAAGTTGCTGTTGACCCAGAAACCACCACCCTTTCTTCATTTTCATTAAATTTAGAGTCTGGAATTCAAACCAAAAAGGAAGCAGCTGATACTTTGTATCCCCATGTGAAAAATCTGTTCCCTTTTGAACCAACAGGACTAGTTTTGAATACTGTAACGGATAGAAAGGTTGCTGAAATTATAAGCCAGACATCCAAAGAAAATTTGGTTTCTGAGGTACCAGGTGAGCCAAATCATGGGACAGAAATAAGGAGCTTTTCTACAGATATTCCTTTGGAGGAAGATTTCATTGGTGAATTTGGGGAATATTCAACAGTATCTCATTCCATAACAAAAGAAGAAACAGTAATGATGGAAGGTTCTGGAGACACAGCATTTATGGATATCCATATTTCACCCTCTGCAATTCCTCCATCAGATCACTTTGATCACACACCTGACTCAGAAGGACGCAGTAGCATCCTGGTCAGTGCTTCAGCCTTCCCTTGGGACGATTTTACAAGCTCAGCTGAGGGCTCAGGCGAGCAACTGTTGTCAGTCAGCAGCTCTGTGGACCAAGTGCTTCCCAGTGCCATGGGAAAAGGTTCTGGTACAGGTGTCCCATTTATTGACCAAGGATTGGGGCAAGTGGGTGCTATCAATGAAGCTGATAAGAGATCCACCATTTTACCAATGGCAGAAGTGCAAGGTACCAAAGTCCCAATAGAAGAGGGGGAAGTGAAGATTGATGGCACAGTTTCAGTGGACTTTTCCCAAACTATGGAGCCAGCCAAATTATGGCCCAGGCAAGAAGTTAGTTCTGTAAGAGAAGGAATTGAAAGTAAAACAGCATCAGAGGGAAAGATGAAAGAAAAAATGTCTTCTGAATCTCCCCAAAGCTTTATTGCACCAGAGCAAACAACTTTGGATTCACAGATATTTACTGAAACTGAGCTCCTAACCACAGATTATTCTATACTAACAACAAAGAAAACTTACAGTATTGATAAGGATATGGAGGAGGAAAGCATTTCCTTAGTTAGCATGTCTACTCCAGATGCGGATGTAAAGGGCTTGGAACCATACACTGCTGTTCCTGAAGCTACTAAAAAATCACATTTTTTCGTAGCTACTCTCTCAGTGACTGAAACTATACCATCTGAAAGTGTAGTCACAGATTCATTAATCAAAGAGGAAGACAGTGTAAAACACTTTCCCAAAGGTCTGAGACCAACAATTCAAGAATCAGATACTGATCTCTTATTCTCTGGATTGGGGTCAGGAGAAGAAGTTTTGCCTTCCCTACCGGCAGTATCAGTTAATTTTACTGAAATGGAACAAATCCTTAGCACATTAGTTCTGCAGACTTCTGGAGTGGAAGGTTTAGAAACAAGGGTCTTAAGTGATAAAACTGAAGATTATAGGGGAATGGAAAGTGTAACAAATGAAGCTAAGCCACTCCTTTCCAAAACAGCTGGCATCTCTGAAGGTAGCCAGACAGCAGCCAGCACAAGCTTCATGGAAATTTTAAGCAACACAGGAGCAGAAGCACAAACTCTGGCACCTCTCACTTTCTCCACAAACTCTGAACATCCTCAAAATCAGACTCGCCGTTGGGCAGAAGAAATCCAGACCAGTAGACCACAAACTGTGTTGGAACAAGTCGCTCACAAGAATTCTTCAACAGCAGAAACCGAAGAAACAGCAACCTCTTCCACTGTTTTTCTGGCTAGAACTTATGGTCTTGAAATGGCCAAAGGATTTGTTACATCAGCACCAAAGCCATCTGATTTGTATTATGAGCATTCTGGAGAAGGATCTGGGGAATTAGATATTGTTGATTTGGTCCATACTTCTGGAACTACTCAGACAACTAGGCAAGAAAGCACCACATTTGTTTCTGATAGATCCTTGGAAAAACATCCCGAGGCTCCAAATACTAAAGCTGTTACTGCAGATGGATTCCCAACAGTTTCAGTGGTGCTGCCTCTTCATTCAGAGCAGAAGGAGAGCTCCCCTGATCCAACTAGCACACGGTCAAGTACAATGTCATATGAGATGTCCACAGAGGGTGCCACCAGTAGTTTCCAAGAGAGTTTTAGGGGATTTGAAGATTCCACCTTAAAACCTGACAGAAGAAAAGCCACTGAAAATATTATTATAGATCTGGACAAAGAGGACAAAGATTTAATATTGACAATGACAGAGAGTACCATCCTTGAAATTCTAAATGAGCTGACATCAGATAAAAATACTATCATAGATATTGATCACACTAAACTTGTATATGAAGATATCCTTGGAATGCAAACAGACACAGACCCCGAGGTACCATCAGAACCACAGGGTAGTAGTGAAGAAATCTCTCAAATTCAAGAGACATATGGGGCAACTGTTAACTTTTCTTTAACTGAAGAAAAATTTGAGGGTTCTGGTGATGCCCTGCCCAGCTACACTCAGGAAACACATAATGAATCAATGATTTCTGGAGATGGAAGCCAATTAGATCACATGGGTTCTGTCTTCACTACTGGGATCCCTGTCTCTAGCACAGAAACACAATTAGATATTTTACTTCCCACAGCAGCATCCCTGTCTATTCCTAGTAAGTCAACCACAGTTAATCCAGAGAATGAAGAGGCAAAAATTAATGCAAAAACCTTGGATGACATCTTTGAATCAAGCACTTTGTCTGACAATCAAGCTATTGCAGACCAAAGTGAAGCAATATCGACTTTGGGCCATTCCGAAAGGACACAGGAAGAGTATGAAGAAAAGAAATATGTGGGTCCTTCTTTTCAGCCAGACTTCTCTTCAGGAGCTGAGGAGGTGTTGATAGACTATACACCCTATGTAAGTATTAGTTCTATTCACCTTACGGCTCAGAGTTTAACAGAAGCACCTAATGTGATGGAAAGATCCAATCCCTCAGGTTACAGGGAGACAACACCAGCTGTTTCAGCATTTGCAAAGTTGTCCTCACAGATGCCGTCATCTCCAGTCAGTACCCAAACAGGCAGTGGAACCTCCAAACACACAAGGCTCCTGGAGCCAAATGCTCTGCCACGTACAGATGTGGACATATCCCAGATGTCCTCAGAGGATTCTTTTAAGGAAACTCATGTAAATATTGAAGCAACTTTCAAACCAGCAAGTGAAGAATACTTTCATATAACTGCACCTCCATCCTTATTTCCTGACACAGAATCAGAACTTTCAGAAGACGAAAGTAAACCTGTATTAGTAGAAGAAGTGGAAGCTTCTGCCACTGAACTAATTGCCGAGGAAGGAGCTGAGATCCCTCAAGATTCCCAAAACAAAACCAATGTTCAGTTTTTTGGAGAAACAATCAAAGAGTTTATCTATATTGGAACACCTGAAGCTGAAACTGTTGTCACAGCTGCAGGTGAAATTAAGTTAGAAGGTGCTTCACCATGGCCACATTCTACTTCTACTTCTGCTTCTGCTACTCATGGGGTTGAGGCAAGTGTGTTGCCTCAGCCTGGCACACAGACTTCAGAGAGACCCACTCTTCCTTCTTCTTCTCTGGAAATAAATCCTGAAACACAAGCAGCTTTGAGCAGAGGGGAGGTTTCCACAGTAGCAGCAACAGAACATCAAGTATCGACAAGAATTCTTGATTCCAATGATCAGGCAACAGCAAGCACTCTGGAGTTAAATACTGAACTTGCAACACCACCATTTTCCCTTCTGGAAACTTCTAATGAAACTGATTTCCTGATTGGCATTAATGAAGAGTCAGTGGAAGGCACAGCAGTCTATTTACCAGGTAAGGCCCCAACACTTATAAATCTGTTTCCAAACCTGGAAACAGTCCCTTGGTCCTAATATATACATATATATTTTTTTATTTTGATGTTAAATCAATGTAGATTTTTATATTGTTCACATAACAGCAAGTCAGGCCACAGTATTGAGTCCATAATGAGATTCAGTGAAAGTAAGTATAGATTATTTCTGGGCTTTAAATATATACTTTATATTTTTCTGAGTTTTAAAGCAAAATTCAAAATAGAAAAAATGAAATTGTTAATGATGTAAAAATTCTATTTGTTTTTAGTCACAATTAAAACATTTCTGTCATATATCCTATAATTATTATTAGTTTTCAAAACAGAAAAAAATTTTCTGTTTTTTTTTGTTTGTTTGTTTGTTTTTGTTTTTTTTTTTCCTAATCTCCCATTGGTGTGTGCTATTGTGGCAATATCAAAATGTGTCTGGCCTTTAAAATTTGAAAGTAGTAAATAGCTGTAATAAATATCCTGCAAGATTTCTGCAATATCGGTTATCAGTTTCTATTTTTTATGTCATTTCCTTGCTCCAGAGAATCTACAAAATGCTTTTAACACATTATCTAGCCATAGTGGATATTCAGTAGTATGTATTCATGCTCTGCCTGTTGAGAGAGGATTTCTGTTTATTTTCTGAATTTACAGAAAACACAAATCTGGTACTGCTTTATCTAGACTATTTCATTTGATCTTCACAAAAAAAGCCTATCAAGAATGTATTATTATCTCCATTTAAAAATCTAGGACATAGAGATTCAGGGAGGTTCAGCAACTTGCCAAGTGTCATACAGTAGAAAAAGTGGTTCTTTAATCCAGTCAGCCTGACTGAAGTCTGTGTTCTTTTCGCTGCATGTTGCTGCTTTCTGATAGAGTCTAAAAAATGAGCAATTGCTATTTGGTTATATATAGACTGGAAATCTTGGGGTATTTACTTGGTAGAATTTATTTTCCTCTTAAACTAAAATGAGAATATTGAGAGTTGGCTTTACCCATGTTTCCTAGGAATATTATTTAAATAACAGTGTGAGTGGAATGAACAAGTAGGCATCACCACCTAGCTGCTACCTAGAAAAAAATAAAAAGAATCAGTACTTCAAGGGTAGTGATGGTTGCAAATATACTTTTTACTTTAATGATTATATTTTATGGCATGGCTATAGTTAGAATTACTCTTCTGATCATATCAACATAATCTTTTGTACCACTAATGCTTCATTTTGATGTGTTTCAGATAGAGAAAAGTAATTGTAAAGTGCAATTTTTATAAATGGATTGAGGTATTTTGTGAATAAAGTTGATCAAAGGTGGTTGACATTGGATTTTTCTTGTCGCTCTGTATTTAATCTGTAAATGATAATTTATTATTCTGGCCAATATGTATTATTTTGTAATTTAATTGAAATATAATTCAGGTTGGCGAAAATGTGATAGAGAAATAATCGGTAATAACAACCAAGTCCACATATATAGAGGGTGAGGTTTGACAAATGAGTGAGAACTATGTACCAGTTATCCAGTCCACCATGCACAGTGTTTACCAAGAATTTGAGCTTGCATATTAATTGTAAATCAAAAAACCCTCACTTTAATTTAATTCGGTAAACAGTAGCTAATATTGGATTGTGGGTCTATCTGTTGCAGATTCAAGTTTCAGTCAAAGGTTAATATTAACTGTTTAGGCAAGAATAGAATTTTTCTCCTAATCTGAATGTCTTCAAGTTCAAAGAAAGACCCTCTTGCCAATCCTTGTCTCATACTCAGCCTGGTGTTTAGCATCTGTGGTGGGAATAATAGTAGTACTGCAAGTTTGTGTGGCACCTTACAGTTTTACAAAGCACTTTCACACAGGTGTCATTTTGATTTTGTGCTGAAGGCAATATGGTGATACACCGTTGAGGACAGCTTTGCCATCTAGAGATGTAGTTTCAAATGGAGAGTGATAAAATCACTAGGGAGATTTTAAATATTCTCAGAACTATAGGAGAAAGAGTCTTAGTAAAGTTGGGGTAGTTTTTTGGAGAAATAGTTGTAAGCATGTGAATCGACCTCGTTTTAAAGTAAAATACACACGTGTGCGTGTGTATCTCTCAAGTCTTTCTGATAGTTAAGAATTTGCTTAATACTCAGAAAGTCTGAGTTTGACCCTTCCTGTGTGGGAAAGGCTAAATTATCTTCTACAGCAGTACCTTGTTTGTCCTAATATTCCTTAAATTAATGTTTCATAATTAGTTAGCCATCTTCCTTTCATGTGTAATTACTTCAGAGTTGATTGCATTGCATATATGATCTACTTTATGTCAATTATTTTGTGAAACTTTTAGCTCTCATTTGGCTTCTTGACTATTTTGAAAATTAAACAATTTTGAAAAAGTATCCAAGCAATAAATATAAGCTATTAATGTAAACACAACTATCAGAGCAATATTACAGAATGTGCTTCAAACAGTATAAAATTTTGTATTTAGGAAATATATCTTAGCTTGTTTCTCCTCAGAAATTTATGCCTTTAGGCTTTATATTTATCTGCTAGGAGTATTGTTTTATGTGTGATTTAATGAGAAAATGGTAGTAAAAATGTGGGTTTCATTTTAGGTGAGATTTTATATTTGGGTTTGTTTTTATACAACAGAGTTTAATCCATGTGTTGCTTTTCTTCAAGTATAGTTTAAAGGAGTACATTTGGAACGTGTTTTTGGAAAAAGCATGTTAATGTAGCAGAAGAGACTTCAGTGCACACTTTTGAAGAAAAACACAGTTTCTGAGCATTAAGTGGTAAAAGGCAATAATAATTCAAATGATGGTAACCAGCCAATCTGCTAAAAAGAATGCATGTTCTGTGTATCCAGCCATTTCACATGAACTAACCCCTTTTAAAAGAATACATTTTTCATTCACTGTGCACATGTGTAATCATTTTTGACTAAAATCAATTGCCATTATCATGCCAACTAAATCTGCAGTAGAATATATTAGTTGCCAGATACAGTACAAATTATCATTTAAAAATAATGATGATCGAATCCCAGAAATTAGATGCGATTGGTAACAATTAGTTATAATGCCAAGAAACACTCCAGAAAGTAAAGTTAATGTTAATTTTTGTGTGTAGTAGCTCTAAATTGCTATGGTAAAGCTTATACATTGAAACCATAGAGATGAGCCTAATTGCTTTTCTTACTTTCCTGAACACTGTAGGACCTGATCGTTGCAAAACAAATCCGTGCCTTAATGGAGGCACCTGTTATCCTACTGAAACTTCCTATGTATGCACCTGTGTGCCTGGTTACAGTGGAGACCAGTGTGAACTTGGTAAGAGGTTTGCAGCTGAAAGAGTGTGGTTCTTTTCCAGGCTGCACTATGTTGTGCGAATTAGTCAGAGGATTTCAGAGAAACTTGTGTAGATGAATCATATGTTAACAGATGAAGTTAAGATAGGAAAATAATTTCATTAGGATCCAAGAAATGGGGACAGATGTTGACTGAATTCTAATGTATACAAGATTCAGTGAGATTTACTGAGCTCAGCTATTTCTTTTGGTGGTTTTGGCAGATAGGCTTTACACATGGCAAAGATGCATAAATATTAACCCAGAACATTTAGTATATCCACAACATCTGCCTATCAATAAATAATCAATTTAAATAAGACATTTCAGAATGCTCTATTCAAAACTTAGTAAGTTTAGTTCTCATGATTTGGAATAATTTCTCCTCTGATGGGAAAAATCCTTCTCTGGCCCTCCTCAATAGCCAGCTGCACCCAACTCTACCTTAGAGAGTTGTGTGGGTTGTTGTCTCCCTCCTCTCTTTTGGGTTCCCAGGGAAATAAGTAGCTGTTTAATAAACCATTTTCTTTTACTCCCATATTCTTATTTAGGCTTCCATCTTTTTTTTAAAAAAACTAAAGCCCCAATTTTGATTTGGCTAAGTATAGAGCTTATCTCTGAGAAAAGAAATGATGGACTATATTGGTCAAGTGCTCCTTTTAGCAGTGCTATGATGATTGAGTAAAGATGGCCCACGTATAACAGTTTAGATTACAAAGAGATATTGGGATGAAGTTCCCAACATCCATATGAAAAGTGTACTTTACCTAAAAAAAAATTCAACACAGTCATCATTTATTTGTGTGCTAATTAGTAGGGATCTAGAGCTAGCAACCGATAACATTTAAGGAATAATTACATCTTAAATAACAACTTTCTATCTATGAAAGCATCTTTCTGGTCCTCTTTCTGTTTTATGTTCTTAATCCATTAAAAATAATTCTATGGGAACAGCCATCACTTTCATCAGGAGTGATCATGAGGGACTTTAGAAAAGTTGCAGTTGATAAAGATCTTAAAGTTTGGAGGATTTTAAAAGTGGGGGAAGGAGGCATGGACACAACAAACAAAAACTCAGAGACCAGAAACTGCAGAATGCATGTAGGTGACTGCACATATTCAGGTATGCCTATGTATGGGTTTGTAGGAGCAAAATATTTTGAGAGAGAATACTAGAAAGTAGGTTGGGTCTAGTTATATCTGAGCAGCTCCTGAATGCAATATGCTGAAGAGTTCTACTTTATAATTGAGGCCAGTGATTCTTAGATGTCAGCATGCATCAGAACTACCTGGAAGGTTTGGTAAAACATAAATTGTTTTCTCCAGTCTTAGAGTTTCTGATTCAGTAGGTTGGGGGTAGAGCCTGAGAATATGCATTTCTAACATCCTCAGATGCTGCTAATGCTGCAGTTCCAGGGACCACCCTCTGAGAACCACTGCCCTAGGCATTTGGGATCCATGGAATATTTGGAAGCAACAGAGTATAGTGCTCAGGACTGTGACTAAAAAACATGACAGTCAGCAAAATGAAGGATATATTGGAGAGAAGGACCCAGAGGCAGAGACGCCTGTTAGGTATTTTCAGTGTTCCACATGTGAAGTAATCAGGGTAGAAGACAGGAGTAGGGGTGGGAAGGCTGGGAGGTTGCTTTATAAGCCTTAGGATTCATGTGACTCCTCTAATAGCAATGGAGACAATGCCTCCACTCTCTCTTTGAAATTTTCTTAGGGTTGCCAGACTTAGCAAATAAAAATACAGGATGCCCAGTTAAATTTGAATGTCATGAAAAAAAAAAAAAAAAAAAAAAAAAAAGAAGAAGAAGAATGTTTTTAGTATAAGTACACCCTAAATATTGCATGGGACATACTTTGATTAAGCAATCATTTTTTAAAATTTGAAATTCAAATTTCACTGGGCTTCTTGTATTTTATCTGGCAACCCTACTAAATAAAATTTTGACCTTTTGGAAAATATATTTTGTGGCCTTTTATGATTTTATTTCAGATTTTGATGAGTGTCACTCTAACCCGTGTCGGAATGGAGCCACATGTGTTGACGGTCTGAATACGTTCAGGTGCCTCTGCCTTCCCAGCTACGTGGGTGCACTTTGTGAACGAGGTAAGAGCTATTGCAACATTTGTATGATGAACATTATTGCTACTTCATTTCAAATGTTACTTCTAAACAGCATTTGTTGGTAATCAATTGAATCTTGTTAGCAATTTTAACCTTGTTGCATATTCTTTCCTGAGGGGAAATTCAAAGGTTACCTGAATATATAAGGTTTCCTTATGTGTCTATAGCTCTCAACATCTGAACAATAGTGTTGTATTGATCATTTGATAGACAGGAATTGCAGGCACACACACTGAGCTGAATTTAAGGACATGTAGCCAACAAAGGAACACTGGAGTATGTATTCTTCCTGGGGACGAACTAGGCACCCACCTCAATCCACATATGTGGCTAGTGTACCAAGGAGTATTGAATTCAAGTTAGCTACCTTTATTTTCTCCCTCTCAGCACATGGGGCTCAATAGACAATCAACTGATATAGTTGTTAGACTACATCAACCTTGGCTTGGAAAACACTATGTAAATGATATTGTGAATTTGCTCACCAGGAAATTTTCCTCCTGAAGAAGCATCTACTTTTTCTGAATGAAAGTCTTATGTTCATGATGGCTTGAATCTCATGAGCCCTGTAATTTGCATTTTATGGCCAACCTAAGAGTGTATTTTGGGCGGTTCATGGTAACATTTCTTAATCAATCAGAAACAGATTGCATGCTCAGCACACAGCTTGGAAATGCAGGACTTCCTCTACTTAAAGTCCTACAGTGGTTTGGCTTTGATAAAGGGGCTCAGAGCCAAACTTCCATTCCACCAGACAAAATGAAAACATATTAGACACTCAGACACTTTGGTCTGGCCTGGCATTGGCTTTGCAGCATTAATCCGGACTTCATCACTATTGAAGCAAAGCAGAAAGGAACATGAATTGAATTGCCATTTGAAGGGGATGTGTGATTGCTGAGTTTTTAGGTTTGGGGTGATTTTATTTGTTTGTTTTAATTGCATAGGCTGAGTCTATTTGTTCTACAGTTTTTTATGGTAATTATGAAAATACACCAAGCAGGATCCCCTTAGAAGAAAAAAATTAGGATGATGCCATTTGTTGAGGAACACAGACGGTTGAGTCACTTGAGACATTTGCATATGTGAAAATGATTCTGACTTCGCTTAGTTCCAAGCGAACTAAGATTGTACAAGGAGCAATCCAAAAAAATCATCTGTCCAACAAGTATCTGATGAACACCTACTGTCTTCCAGGCGGGATAGAAATCTGAACCAAACAGACAAAAAATTCCCTATTCTTGTAGAACTGGCATTATGCTGATTGAGCATAATTCTTGACAGAGAATATAAAGAGTTCTATTTCTTTGGTGATTTATAGGTTACCAAACGCCTCTGGGTATGTATTTTTTTTAAAAAAATTGATTGCAGTAGCAGTTCTATGAGTTACATAGGCCAGATATTGAGGCTCAGAGATGAAAAGTGATGTGTTCAAGGTCACTCAGCTGAAAAATTACAGAGTGAGAAAAGTGAACCTAAACAACCTGATCCCAAAGCCCAGGTTTTTCTCAGTATCTCCACACTTCCAAAGGAACTCTTAAAAATAAACATTTTATTGATACGTTTATCTGATGGATTCAGAGAGAGGTGACAGGTCCTTGGAAGGGATTTTGGAGGTCAGTTACCTTTTTCCTCTCTTTAAAAAACAGTATTAGAAAGAAAAAGTTTTAAATTTTTCTTTCCTTTCTGGTGCCACCTAGGTTCAGGTATATTCTATTTTATCTATTTTATCTTGTTTTAACCTTCCTCCACATAATTTGCCGGGGAGTAGCTAATCCAGTCTGTTTACCAAATGCAGCTGTGCTTCTGTGATTTAGTGCCAGAACGCCGAAAGCCTTTTTCTCTACTCTTTTCAGGTTGCCTACAATCAAACGTTTTCTTCTTTAACAACAGCAGCAGTGTGGTCTAAACAGTTTTCTAGCCAAATTTCAGCGATGACTATGTCATTGTTTCTTTAGCTGACCTTCTCTGTTCTCTGCATTAGTAACTTGCCCACTCTCAAAAACTCTGAAAGAACCAACACTTTTTGGTGGAATGAAAACACAAAACATCTAGAAAGGGATCTTGAATCATTGAAGAGACAGTTCTAAACTTACAGATTTTCCCCAGTCAACGTCAAGATGTTGACAATTTCTTAAGGCTTGACAACTGTCTGTCACAGGCTTCGAAAACATTACCTGTATGGCCTAAAGAAGATAGATTTTTTAAAAGTGAAATTCTCAGAGTGATAGTTTCAACTTATGTGGTTCTGAACTGAAGTTATGACACACTTCCTTTGTCCCTCCTAAAACCAATTGTGGGACTTTGTTTTAACCTAGGTACTACAGGGATTTGAAAACCTAAGAAGCATTTCTACATTTCAAATTATTTTTAAGAAAATATCATCCAGTAGGGATTGCCTTTTAATAAATGCAATGCATAACAAAGTTTTTGAAAGTTTAGAAAAACAGACTGTTTTTGAACATCCTGAAGAGATTCTGCTTGACACTTAGTCTTTCAATATATATTTGCTGAATTCATGAGTAATGAAAATTAATTGAATCAGTGTGGATATCCACCTTTTAAATTTTTTAATTTATTTTTGGAATAAAAAGCCACTCCAAGTGGTATTTGCACATATATTTATAATCATTGGAACACTGACACTATGGTTTAGAAAGTAGTTAAATAAAGTAACTGTCTCAGCTTGGTTTTAACAGAAACTCTGCCCCTGGGTGTTGGACCTGTATTCTGATAGGAACATATGCACCTGCTAAATGAGGAAGGCATGTAGCAGGGATGTGGTCATGCATTTAAAATTACTGATCCATTGGGATTTTTTCTTGGATTATCCATATAATTATTTTACTGACGACAGATAAAGAAAGAGAACCAGACTAAAACCACTAGGGTTAATTGGGGGATATGACAGGGTATACGAAAAAGTTTTTTCTGATGTGTTATTCAATAAGGTAGGGATCCTCTAGAATTTTAAACTGTGTCTAAAAATAATGATAATTTCAAGGCTAAGGGAAGCTATGTTATTACAATATCACATTATTTTCTTTGGCAGTAAGAGTGTTCTAAAAATGTTCCCAATTCTCCTTCCCTGTAAACTAACTCCCTCATATATGAAGATTTGTTTCCTTCCCACCCCTCCTACCTCACCTCTAAATTCTTCCATGTGAGCTCCCCAAAAGGAAAGTTACTACATCCAAGTAGTCAAAATTGGCTTCATTCCTGGGCACTGAGTGTTACTTTTATACCAAACCATCTAGCTGTGTCTTGAATCCTTTCCTATGAGATTTGGTGGTCTCCCAACAACACTTTAATAAAACTCAAAACTTCCAGTGCACATTATCTGAAACAAATAGCCAGCTGTAGCTAAACAACAGGCTTGGGAGACTAAACTGAAATAAAGACTGCTCTCAGAGATAAGCTGCATCTGTTGTATGATTATGGTCTAACTCACTGAAGCCAGGGAAAAAATTAAATCCTGCAGAATGCATACTTTCCCACAATTATAGAAAGAGGAATAATAGGAGGGAGGGTCAGGAGATAATTTGAATCTCAATTTGGCCAAGCTGACACAGAAGGCAAGAATTTATTTAATCTAGCAGAGTTTTGTTTTCTTCACTGATCAGTAAAATTTGGGGTGTGTGGGTGGTTCTTAGGTAATCTGGAAGGTTTTCTATAAGGATTGCTGTTTTGTTCATTTTTACATGTAATTAGTTCAAGATATTTAGGTTTACAGGAAGAAAGAAACTGAACGCTAACATAGCTTGTGAAAGTCAAAATTATTTCTATTGATGGTTTATCAATATATATAGTTCAACCCCACCTGTGAGTAGGTGGGTCTGAGGAGAGATTACAGTGAGAATATAGTGCTCTGTGTAAGGCTACTTTTTTGTGTGAAAATACATAAAAATGGGCAATTTGAAAAGTATAGATGAAGCTTATTGACAGTAGGAAATTTAGATATATTTGAAAAATACTTTCATCCCACCAGATTACTGGTGTGCTTGTTGTAAAAGGTGGAAAAATAAATACAGGTACACAGAGACATATACATATATGTATCTGGTCTGGTGGAATGGGGGACACTTTAACTTAGGTTATTTCATTCTTAATAAATTTAAAAGAAAGCAGTCTTTTTTTTTTTTTCCAAATCCTGATGCATTTGCACAGGGAATTATCTATTTTCCTTCTCTTTTTGTGAGAAGACACAAGGTCCTAACCAAATCCCAGAAGCTGCCTACTCACTAAGGCTTTTTTTCTCTTTGTAAATCTTACTTGACAAGGGCCTGTGTGTCCCTCCCTTCCCCCCAGGTGCCCCTCAGGGGAAAAAGGAAAGAACAGCTTCCTGATCCTTATGCAAATAGAGCATTCATAATTCTGCTATCCTGAATTCTTATCTTATCACTTGAATGATTCTCTTTAGAAAAGTTGTGTTGGTAAGAAATTAGCCCTGATTGCTTAGCTAGTAAGTCTGCAGACACGGGAGCCTTAACAGGTTTTGGCAGATTCCTCTTCCACTTTTCCCCCCTGCTGCAAACTGGCTTTAATCAAGGAAATTGCCCTGAGGGAAAGATACTGTCTTTGCAGCCCAAAGAGGTAGAGCCACCCACTTCTCAGGAATCAGTGGGGGCTCTCTCAATTATATATATATATATATATATATAAATTTTTGGCATTTTGTGGAATGTGACCATTATTGTGAATCATTTACTTCAGGGACATTGCATGATATTGGCTTGGCTCTTCTATGAACACTTGAATTGGTGAGACAAGTTTGAATGAGTTTAATAAGCCTCTGCCTTGTTTTCTTCCCAGACACTGAGACATGTGACTACGGCTGGCACAAATTCCAAGGGCACTGTTACAAATACTTTGCCCATCGTCGCACATGGGATGCAGCTGAACGGGAATGCCGCCTTCAGGGAGCTCACCTCACAAGCATCCTCTCTCATGAAGAACAAATGTTTGTGAATCGTATGTACCAAATAGGCATCATTCTCAGCACCTTCTTAGGTTTCTTCTGTATCCAATTCAAAGGAGGTAGCTTTCTTAATTGTGATTCAAATTATTAAATCCCTCATCTGTGAATGAATTAAAATCATCTCAACAATATGAGTCTCATATTTTGGGAAACATTCAACTATAACATCAGAAGGTATTGCTTTCCCTGCCAATCTGTGAAACGGCATCCTGTAGGTTTAGTCATATGAAATTGCTATTATTTAACAAATATTGATTTACTAAAATGGCCACTTCATATGGCTCAACCTAATTCTTACCAGGGTACCTTCATGGTCTCCATTTTGAATATGCCTAAGTGTTGTCTAAAGTTAAAGAGAAAGTTGCTTTCAGTTCTTTTTATCCCACTAATTAAAATGTAATTCTTAATAGCACTCTAATCTTATCCTCTGTACATGCTGGTTCTTATCCAAGTTTCTAATTATTCCAAATCATAGAAAGTGGGTTTCATATTAAGAACATGAATAGGTAGATATTGAAAACCAATAAACTTAATATCAGATCTGTTTCATAACTCCAAATTTAGATTCTCTAGGAAAAAATAAAGTAAAATCAATAATTAAATTATAGCAAAGAAGAGAGCAGCTGGTTTATATGTAGCAAATATGTAAATTTTTTTTCTCAGAAAGCATTGTTTAATGCTCTCTTAAATATGTTCTCATGATGCCTGCTATCTTTTAGAAGTTTGATTGCTATTTTGTAATCTGGATTGAGGTTCATTTAACATTATTGCATGGTATTGTTACCAATGACTCGTCTCATTGCAACAATAAATATTTTTGAGGATAATTTTGTAGAATCTGGTCTAGGTGTTCACTGTTTAAAATGCTTGAGAAGAAATTTGTGGCTTCCAAAAGTCAGGCTAGCATGGCTAGATCAGGCACATTTTATTGGGTCACTAAATTTCTGCCAATGGCGTAGCTTAACTAAAAAGTAAACGGAAGGGGCGGATATGGCTCAACTGGTTGGGCGGCCGTCTCCCATATGGAGGGACCTGGGTTCGATCCCCAGGACCTCCCGGTAAAAAAAAAAAAAGTAAACGGAAAATTTCTGTCACAATTTAAGATGGAAAAAAATGCTTGTTTAATTATAGTAAACTGCTAAGGAAGTATTTGTCTATGTCTGATATTTTAATGTTTTATAATATGCTTGCAAATTATCTTATAGTTTAAAGCACATAGTGCAAAAGAACAAAAGATAGTTTGACCATGAGTAATTTTTATGGGCAACTTAGTAAAAATCCAGTCAGAGGAAAGAGCATGATTCACTCTGAAAATAATTTTCTGTGATACATTTTCATCCATAGATGGGCAAAGTAGTAAAAAATCTGTTGCTTCCCTTCTTGTAGGTGTGGGCCATGACTATCAGTGGATAGGCCTCAATGACAAAATGTTTGAGCATGACTTTCGTTGGACTGATGGCAGCACACTGGTAAGATGCTGATGAAAATAAACCCTTTCTGGGAACTTGGTACTGTGTGCTGAGTGCATGTTACATATGGGTTCTTTATTTTTTATTTATTTATTTTTTTAAAAGATTTTATTTATTTATTCATTTATCCCCCCCTTGCTGCTCGTGCTCGCTAGGTCAGCTAACCACACCGTGCGGGCGGGCTTGCCTTCACCAGGAGGCCCCGGGAACCGAACCCGGGGCCTCCCATATGGTAAATGGGAGCCCTACTGATTGAGCCACAGCCGCTTCCCACATATGGGTTCTTTAGACTGGACAAGAGTCCAGGGTCACCACGTGAAAAGGGGAGAGTTAGGAATAGCATCCCAGGCTAACTGACACAACCTCCAGGGCTCAAGTCACTTTAATCTCTTTAAAAGAACAGTATATCTAATTTCCAATGGATTGGAGAACCAGATAATTGGCAGAATTGTCTTGGGTCTGGCTTTTTTTGTCTTCAAAACAAAAGGAAAATAATAAGTGTAAGGTCTTTAAAAAAATAAAAAATCTTTCTTCTTTTTTAAATAATTGCACCCAACATCTGCTAGAAGTATGGTCACTTTTATCCAAGCAAAATTGTTCATTTTTCATCTTAAAAAATTGTTTTGTGGATTTATGGTGTTGTGAATCTCCTTCTGGTCAATATACTCTGACTAATATATACAGATATATATATTTATTCCACTTCTGAAGAAAGGATAACTCGGTAATGCTGGCCATAGCCTTGAGTGGGCTGGATTTAAGGTCCTTAAATCAGGTCAGGCAAATCTGTTTTGAATCACTAATATTAAATATACAAATGAATCTAATTCTTTAGACGTTGTTCAAGTGTAACTGGCTATGCTAGTGGTTCTCAGAGTTGGCTGTTGATTAGAATCACCTTGGGAGCTTCATTTAAAAACAGATTCACTAAAGCAACAGCTCTGGGAGGTGGGACCTGTACAGCTGCATTTTCTAAGTGTTCTTCAGATGAACCTAAAATGCAGAACATGTTGGAATCCATGTGGCAATACAGTAAGTGTAAATTAAATTCTATTTAAACAAAAGAGAGTAAAAATTAAAACTTATTTTTACACCCTTTTTGTGGGTGAATTACTTAGGTGCTTAAATTTCGTTCATTACCTGCCACCCATTTGAATTTCATGAGTTTGGCAAAAGGTAAGTTTCATTCTAGAAGAGACGCTAAAGTAACCACTGCTTTTGGAACCTTCTCTGTGCTCTTGTGGGCATATCATTCAGTTCATACAGTCTCATGATTATTTTCTTTGCATCTAAATTTTCGTTGAAAATATTTACTGAGGGTCTACTATGTGCCGGTCACCACAATAAGCATTTGCTTTTTTAGTTCCTCACAATGACCTTTAAGATAGATACTAGGTGTTCAATTTTACAGGTAAAGTTAGAGAAGACCAGTTAGCATCACATATGTGCCCTGTCACAAAGCTGCTAAATGATGAAGCCAGTTTTTGAATTCAGACCTGTCTCCAAAGTTCAGGGTTTTTTTGGCTGGTACCTCCTTCAATTTAAAAAGAGTATGCCTGATTACATTTTGCTTTGAGCAACCCAAAATAAAGCCCGACTCCTTCTGTGCTATCGCTCTTTATGTTTAATCAACACTATTTGTCATTCAAGTTCATAAGTAAGTTCTTTGACAAGATTTAAAAAAATATAGGGAAAGGAGTTTGCCCTTTAAGTATGCTCTCAGTATGGGCCATGAACCAACAATATACATTGTTAACGTATATTATATAGTATAGGGATTTAATGAGTTTCTTATTGAATGCATAATTCATTCCTGTGGGATAAATTGGATTTCTAGGATGCCCAAAGGCCCACCATTAAGTCTCTCTTCCACCAAGTTTCTTTTATAAACAGTCCAGAGAAAAGTGCATATCCTTGTGAACACCAGACTTATTAGGGAAGCTCTAGGAATGCCCAGGACTCAGGTGGCCACGGGTTGGTACTTCCTTGTGTCTTGCAGACTCGGACCACAGCTTCTCTCAAAGTATACATATTGGCTGGGTTCCTGTATGTTCCAGCACTGAACCTAGAATAGCTGCGTTTGGCCAGGCGGAATACATGAAAAGTCTGTCATTTGCTACATATTGCCCTGACTGAGCCAAGTCCCAGTCTGTTTTTAATCTGTCTTTGGTTATTTAGAATTGATTTGTATGTTTTCATTCTTAGGGTTTATGTGCATTACTAGATGTTTATTCTGGTTCCCCATTAGCCATTAACTCTTCAAAGAAGTGGTTCATTTCCATGCCTTTTATTTCTCATGGTGACTAGGATAAGGCCATATATTCCCTGTGAGCTTTGCTAATGAGACTGAATATTGGCTTATATTTGGCAGCTACATGAGGTCTATAAATAAGGAATTTTTCTTTCCTGTCAGGTGCCATACAGGTGAGCTTGACTCATGAACTGTCATTCCACTATGCTGAAGCAAGCCAATTCAACTTTTTTTTTTTTTTTTTGGTCTGTGCCCATTAATTTTTAATCAAGACCCATAAATACTGTTAAGAACATAATTTAATAACCATCTTCATCCTCTAGACTGGCTCTAAATTTGTGAACAAGTGAGCATTGCACTTTGTTGAAAGAGAAACACTGATCTTTCTCTGACATTTTCAGAGGAAGGTAGCATGTAGCATAGATAACTATACAACATAAACAATAGCATTACTTTTAATGAAATCATACTTTTCATTGAAACCTACAAATTATGGAGAGAATGCTAAGTGACGGTCTGAGTCTGAAGAAGGGCATCAAATGAAATACATAAACACGCAAAGAGTATCAAGTAAATCCGGATAAAACTCCTTGGTTTCCTCTTAATTCACTGTTTGTATGTAAAATAAAAGTGTGCTAAGGAGTGTCCCTTAACTTTGAACATTTTGGAACAGAAAAGGCCATCTGCCCAACAGCCTGTCCCCCTCCCATTTGACTGATCTCTGTCCCACTTTCTTGCTTTTGGAACCACCCTTTTCTCCATCCGATTCCTTTCTGAGACAGTCTAGGTGTCCCTTAAACTCCTTTGTAGTTCCTTCTGCAGTCACCATCCTCTTAACAGGTTCCATATGTGTGCTGGCCTTTGAATAAAATAGTTCTCCTTTGTTTCTCTGTTTAATACAAGTTTCTTGCTTTTGAAAATACCCTTAATAGTAAAAGCTTCGTGGAGGACAGCAGGCTTTGCTTACACTTGGAAAGGGAGTTAACTTGACTGTGTGGGATTTTAAGGACTTTGTTTATGTTTTAGAGTGATTTCTCCAGTCTTCCCCTGCCACCCCACCCCCATCTTTTGTTTGAAAGGTTTATTAGAGCTTAGCCTTCTTGGGAGGTAGAGCAGCATTAAAACAAAAAGAACCATTGATATTTACCTTATACTGTCTTTTGAGATTTAATCTGACAACTCAATGAAAATAAACAAGTTTATATTAGGTCTCAATTTCAATCATTTCTTTTATTAAAATAATTAAGCTTTGCTTCCAATAAGCTTGCAGTATAATTGTCTTGTATTTACTACAAATATACTTTATATCTAGGCTAATTCAATTATGTATACATATACTGTATTACTGATTGTTTGGCCAGGTTTTCTAAATTGTCCTTATTCTTCAGATTCTGATTGATTCATTCCCTTTTATTGGTCTTTATTGTAGGATGTTGATATCATTGATAAAATGCCAAATTCTTGTCTTTGCTATATTTAATTTTTTTTTCATTATTTTAGTATTTTCCCAGTAAATTTCACCAAAAAAAAAAAAAAAAAAGGCTTGAATAAAATTGGTTCTAGCCTTACCTTTGTGATTTATATTAAGATTATTTTCTCTTAACACATTTCCGTTTTTACTCAGTCACTTGGCTTTCTACTAACCACTTATTCTTTGACTATTGATCTCCAACAGTGAAGCACACCTAGTGCTTTATTAGAAACCCTATCAAATAATTTCAGTAATGAATTGCTTTACTTGTTACCCAAGTAATGTCTTCAAAGATATTGAGTTAAACCATCCAAGCTAAATTCACATTCAAGCTGGCAAACTTAACTTTTCTTATCTAGCTTTTATACAATTAGTTGATTTTTAAATTCTTTCTTGCACCTATTAAATGAATGACTAGTCTGAAGTGTTTTCTTCCAGGTCTCTTTTCCAGTGACAATGACCTTCTCCTCCCTTTCCTATGAACTCTTGTTACTCCCTTCTTAAAATGTTTCAATGCCTTCCAATCGCCTTCAATATAAAATTCTCATTATTAGCATGGCATTCATAGCCCTTCATGATCTGGCTCCTGTCCACCAACTCTACTTCCTGCACTTCCTAAGTGATATCATCTCAAAATACTCACAGTTCCTAGAATAAGCCATAATCTGGATCCCTGTATACACTTGCACTAGAACTTAGAATGTTCTACCCTGTTGTCATAAATTCACTTAACAAATGCTCAAATAGTTGCTTAGCCAGAGTCTCCTATCTCCAGGAAGCTTTCTTGGCTGAGTATGGTCCAAGGGCTCCTCCCTTCTTCTCCCTCAGCCCCTTGTGCCCGCTTCCCATCCCTAGCAGTGAACCCTGTGGGCTTGACTTCTTGACAACCAAGCTTTCTGAGACAGGGATTAACTTCTATCGCTACTTCAGCGCCAAGCCTAGTGGTTCACATAAAATAGATACTTGGTAAATGTTTGTTAAATGAACAAATGATAATCAATATCCATATTTTGCCCAGCCAGTGTATTCTATATTTTGAATCCTGAAATGATCACATTAAGTCTTTTGGCTGAATCTCTTTGTGACATCTCTTATTTAATTAAATGCAAGATTTTTTTTTTAAAGTTTTTTTTATCCTTGGTGCTATAGAAAAATAAATGGGTTTTCAAATATGGTTAAAAGTAAAAAAAATATGTTTATCAAAAACAGAAATGTATATCTGAGCATAATGCTTCTTACCAAAGTTATTAACTGAAAAGAAAATCGGCATTTCGGTTGGAAATTATGCCAATTTTATCCATGGTTGTCCTAGGAACACTTTTGTAATAAATACTGGATGGAAAAAAAATGGAAAGCAAACTTTTTAACCTTTGTTGTTCCTGCATGTTTGAGTTATATCAGAGCAGATTTTCCAAGAAGCTTTAGGAAACCAGTAATTTACTCAGAGCTTTGAAGGAGGATTTTGCTTTTCTTAAGATAGGCCCATGTTCTATCAATATACTTTCTGAAGAAAAGAACTTAAAAAAAAAAAAAAAAATTATTATCTACATCCAAAACATAGTGAAACAAGCAAAAGGAGATATACTTTCCAAATGTTATCAGCTCATTTAATTTCAGTAGATTATTTGGACAAGGATGATTTTGTTGCCTCAAGTTATCCATCCACTATCTGAGTCTGTTGTTTCAAGCACAGAGGGATCCAATATTGGGAACCCCTATGGGACCACTTAAATTTCTCTATCTATGTACTTGCTGGCAAAATCATCTCCACCACTTTCTTTTCAATTTAAGACTGTAGTCTGTCCACGAGACAGCCCAATTAGGGAGATATTTGAAACTATTAGGTGCCTTGATCATACTACTTTGTATAAACATACCTTCCAATAAGGAGATTAAAATTGGAGATTAAAATCATCCCCTGGGTTTCAGAGATTTAAAGCTGTTACCATCTTGTCCCTCTTCTCTCTAACCCTCAAGGAATAAGATTCTTACCAGGGGAATTATCTTTAGTTCGGATTGCCCCTTTCTCTCTTCCGCCAAAGTTTACCTTTCACCACTGGGGATGAGAGGCTTCAGTGAATTAGATGCAGTTACTGCAAAGAAATGTTGCTTTTAGTAGCAATGTCCAGAGGTTGAGGAGTGAATAGAATTGACAGTCCAGTTCTCTTTTTAAAATGCTGAGTTGCTTTTAGAAGGTTTCATTTGTTTGGCTAAAAACAAAACAAAACCCCGATTTTACTCTTCTACATTAAAAAAACAACAACAAAAAACACCTACATGCCTACTCACCTCTGTTTTGTTAGGGCTCAATTCAGTAATAGCCCCTGCAAGACTGTTTTCTTCTCAGCTCCCCTATAAGTAGTCATGGCCTCCTTTATCTCTAGTTTAGTGTTTGGAGAAAACAGAGAGACTTCCTCTCTTTTGTACTTGTCTGAATCTAGTCAGGAAGTTCTAGAATGAGTTACTAAAACACAGATCAATAAATGTCTCATTTTTTTTTTTTTTTTTTTTTTTACCGGGAGGTCCCGGGGATCGAACCCGGGTCTTTCCATATGGTAGACGGACGCCGAACCTCTTGAGCCACATCCGTTTCCATGTCTCATTTTTTTTAACTTTTAACTCTGACCAATTCATTTTGCTCCTTGAAAGTTAGATTGCAAAAGGCGAATTGATAAAAATTTCTTTTTCTTTCACCTTGCTGTTTTTTTTGTTTTTTTTTTTAATTAGAGAAGTTGTAAGTTTACAGAACAATCATGTGTAAAATACAGGATTCACATATACCACCCTATATCAACATGAAGATTTCTACTTAAAAGATATGTTTCTTTAAGTTACCTGAATTTCTCATTTTTGTTCATTTTGATATGTGTGGCCCGCATTGGCAAGCTGGCACACCTAGAGTTTGGGTTGCCTGCTCACCCTCCTCCACCAATTGATTAGAGTCATGCACAAAAATAGTCAGATTGGTTGTGGGTTTAACTTTAAATCCAGTGGCTACTTATCTTCTTTCATAAATAAACACATCAATCTGTCAAGTAAAGTATTGTGAGAAAAGCCAGCTTTGAAAAAGGTAGAAACAATAAAGAAATAGTCCTTGGCCCCAAAAAGAGATGCTTAAAGGAGCTGAGAAAAGAAATAACAAATTATAGGCCATAAACCATTATTTCTTTTCTACAGGAATGCATCCTTGTTCCCCTTTTATAAATGCAAAGCTTCATATTCTCCTCCCTCTTCCAGATGTCTTGGACATTGAAAAGAGAATTGGTAGGACTAATTCTTGAGGCTTTCTAAGCTTGTTTGTAGGTTTCTGCTCTTTTGAAAGGATTGCACATGATTTGGTGAGAAACAATGCAAGACACAAACCCCCATACCAAAAATTTAAGCTTTATTTCTCTACCTGAAAATCTTAGAAGACTTGCTATAAACTATTGGCAGCCAGACATGGGCTCGGCTGTCCTGTGCTTTTAGCTACAAGCTAGATGCCTCCTGTCTGTAAACTGCTTACACAGCATATCAAGAGTAATTTAATTATGTTAAGCCCCATAAGGTTTTGTTAACCTAAAAGAACAGGGAAGAACATTCCTCATCTTTTGACTCATAAGTGGAAGAATATTCAGATTCTTTCTGCAAAAGACCACAAAGCTGTTCATGAACATTTTCATTTGTAGCTACAGTTTAATTTAATTCATAATCAAGAATTGGGTGGGGAACATGGGAATCCCTGTAGTTTCTGTGTAATATTTAGGTAATCTAAGCACCTTAAAAAAAAAAAAAAAAAAGAATTGGTTCTTCTGATTTTACGTGTAAAACGTTGCGAGTCATAATGTAGTACAGATAGCCAGTGGCAGGTCAAACAATATTTACCCACCACTAAAAATCATTTTATAATTGACAAAATCGTTCTATTTTTTTTAATCGATGCAGTTGTTTCTTTTCATAGATGCATTTCCAACATTGCTCTGTGAAAGTTTAAACTCACATAGAGGCATTTAAATTTAATTGCTAATTAGTGTAAGGCAATGCATAACCATGGAGAAAAAAAAGTTTGAGTTTTGGCAGTTTCTCATTGTATTTGGATTGTTAGCACATCATAACTGAAGACCTGTGCAAATAAGCTTGGGGTAAAAGAACCCACTGGCACCATTCATGTAATGGATTAAAAGCAAGCAGCCCTCTGGGGCTCTGCCTGGGGCCCCCATCTCACAGCAGGAGTAACTCACATCCTTAGAAAATGCTGTTGATAATTACTGCTTTGTAGGGCAGTGAGCTCACTCTATTACACAAGATTAGTGCTGCACTCAAGAGCTGGCCAGATTGTCTCTCCTGCACAGAGGTTTGCCAGCTAGGAAAATAATGGGCATGTTGCCACTTTAACAACTGTCAGGAGACCCCAAGTTAGTTTTTCTTCCTTCAGCATATTCGTGTTTGGAGGATTGGACTCCAGGCTGCCAGCATAGGGTAGTGACACCAAAATAAATGTCTCTTTCTCCTTTAAAACAAAGCTGCTCTTTTCCTTTCATTTGTTGGTCAGTGAATTACCCTGTTCAACTAAAAGACAACAGCAAAATCATAACCTCCTTTAAAACATAAATAAAGACCTAGACCAGAGTAACTTTAAGCCAGCACAAGGATCAGAAGAGGGGATGTCTTTACCTCCAGGGAGGTCAGATATCCCATATGAGTTAAAATAAACTTAAGTGTACCCGGCGTGGACTATAAACAAATGACTATTGTGTACCACAGCCATCTGGGGGAAGGGGGACCCACATCTTAAAGTTACCAAGTGTTTTGATTTCTGTAATAAGTAGTCCTCATAGCCTTCTTTCAGATAACTCTTTGGCCTGCCTTATGAAAGGCTGAGGGTAACCCAGAGTGGGTATTTTGAATTCTTGATTTAGTGAGAGGGTGGTTTCTTATCAGCATATGTTTCAGACGAGTAAGCGGTCCTCTTGGGAAAGTGTTTTCTATTCAGAGTTTGCTTTTATACTGTGGTGGTTATCTGCTTACCCTTGGCATAAACTGTATTTGGATTTAATTTCTAGCTCTGGGAGTACATGCAGTGGCAAAATCCGTCCCAGGTGATAAAGGAAGTTTGCACATAGAAAAGTCAGCTGTCATTTCAGGTGTCGTTTTTGTAGCTAATCAGATATGTTTTTTCTTAAAAATAAACTAACTTTGAATCACACTGCAGACATTTCATTTGTATGCATAGGTGTTTAATTATGATCTTCTAGGAAGGATTATAGATTTGGCTTTGCTTCTGATGCAGTTTTGCCATTGATGTAGATTATGTTCTGATAATTTTAAAAGACAAAATGGAGAATAGTAAACTATTGTAGTCAGATAGAAAGTTTAGATTATAAGCTCAATGTCGTACAACAGAATAGAATGCAATCAGACTGATAAATACTGTCAAGTATTTCTATCTTCTAGCAAGTGTTCTCTTCATGTTTTCTATCACAAAACATATCACAGATAAAATCTTTTCATCTTTTTTTGTCACATGGAATAAATAATCATATTTTCTGGGTATTCTGTTTTGTTAACAAAGTGACTTGTGAATTCATAATATAATGATAGGTACATATCACCACCTAGTGGTCATATCAAATATTTGTATTCCACCTGGGTCTGTGCAGGAATAATATTCTCTATAAATTAAGTTCCTGTAGCTTTGAGTTTGAAAATTCTAGTATGAATTGCTTGATATTGTTAACCTCTAATGTCAAGTGTGAAATGAAATGGTTTTTTAAATGCAATATAAGCTAACACATGAGTCACATGTTTAATAAAACCCTAGCAACTAAGACACATTTTAGGACCAATCTTTCCTGTATCTTCTCCTTATACACAGTAATAGGATTCAGCAGAAAGTTTTTCTTGGCTAGTTTCCTTGGCAGGTGAGCCTAAAGGACTTTTGTGGTTTTCTTATGAAAGATTTTTTAATGGTGAATTAAATTGGCAGTGTTAGGGGCTAGAAAGGATAGTTGAAGCATAGTAACAAGACTGTTAAATGGGAAAAAAATCCAAATTATAGTTTGAAGCTTTAGTAAATTCTCCCAACAACAATAATAATATACTGTGTCACAGAACAGCCTCACTAGACAAATGTCAGGAATGGTTTTTATCAATGGCATGTGTGTGATTATTTGTTTAAATGTCCTTGGCAAAATCCATAATAGTTCCAAACATAGAGGTCTTAATTGGCCATTCAAAACTATCTAAATTATGTGAATTTTAAAGGAGAGTGACTGCGTTTAAACTGAAAAATTATAGCTAAATATGTTGATAGATAATTATATACAGTAGATCCTTGGCAGTTTTAGTTTCAGCTATACATGAAAGACCCTGAAGATTCACAATATGAAATATTTTGTACTTTTTCTCAGGTACAAATTTGAACTGTACCAGTGGCTGGCTAGTGTGTGAGAACTGTTTGATTCGCTCTCAAGTCAGTCTTTAGACAGCTTAGTATTCCCACCTCAAGGGGTCTCCTGCTGTCTAGTCTGCTAACCATTTCAGTCTTTCTCTACTACATATATGGTGGGAATTTAACGCTCTGTAGGTTGGTGAAAAGAGGGGCAGTTCCCAAAGGTCTTAGACATGTTGTTGCAAGAAGCTACTGTTTTCGTAATGGTGTGTGTGTGTGTGTGTGTGTGTATGTGAGACAGAGAGAGAGAGAGAGAGAGAGAGAGAGAGTCTCAAATTTATGACTCACAAAAAGTTGGATATTAATTTCATGTAGTGTTTTCTCTTCATTTATATTGTACCATTTAGGAGCTAATAGGAGAAGAACCAGGAGATTCTAGATAGCCTGTCTAGATAACTAATGCCTATTGATGATAATTTGTCATTATTTGACCAATTTAAGAAATAGTAAAATCTCTGTGAAAAACATTTGACTTGGTTAGAGTAATATAGAGAAGGGCTATTTATCAATTGTTTTGATAAGAATAGCTGCTCTGAAAACTTCTTAGTCATAAGATGATGACAAAAGGGATTTAAGGAAAAAAATCATTTACTATTCTGGGGATTCTCCCTCTAGAAGAGGTTGAAGCATGGTCTTTTATCTTCAGGGTTTTGGTTTCTAGATTGACATTCTCTTTGTAAAGACTTCTTTAAAAATCTTGGTATGGAAAACAAATACCAGTTTGGAATGTTGCTTGGATGGTTTAAGACCATTCCTTGTTCTAGCCTGTCATTTTCACTATTTCAGCTGTATGCATATTTTCTCTTCGATCTGTTTCCCTGTATATGTATTATGTAATGGACCAGAAGGGATGGGACTGTCACAGCAGTAACTGACTAATACTGGATGGCCTAGTTCCCTTTCCTTAACTGGAAGGAGAACCCAAGTAAACCCCTTTAGTTAAAACAAAGAAATAAATGCTCCTCATTTAATTGTTAGATATTTTTGAAAGAGTGCTTTTTAAACTTCAGGAAAAAGGCAGTTTTTCCATCTCTGCACAAAGAAAAGGTCAATTAATTACCTTACATTCTTACCAGCAGTGTGTTGGTTCTTGCTTGTGGTGCCTGCTATCTGCTGAGTGTTTAGGGACTGGCCATTGATCATGGCCACATGGTGTGTATTTTAAAGATAAAAGATCCTCTAGTATCTCGCACTGGTGAGCTGGGCCCTCCTAGACACTATGTAATCAGATATTCACCTTGAAAGGATATAAACCTTGTCTGTAAGTTACACATTACTGATAACTTTCAAAAGTACAAACCATTTATTTTTCAATGTTGATTGACTCAACAGACTTGCAAAGACCTGAGAAGGAGAGAAATAGCTCTTCAGCCCTCTTGCTGGAGAAAAAACTAGTCCAATCACCCTTGGATCTGTGGACCTGAGGGCACTCTTTGAGAGGTGGGAATGTTGGTGGGCAGAGAAGTCTTATTTGCTGTGGAAAACCTATAGGATAATTAATGTCAGACAGAAGTCCTTTTTTGTGTGTGTGTGTGATCTATTTTTTTTTTTTTTTTTTTTTTACCGGGAGGTCCCAGGGATTGAACCCGGGTCCCTCCATATGGTAGACGGACGCCCAACCATTTGAGCCACATCCGCTCCCCAGAAATCCTTTTCTTGTTGTTAAAAAAAGAATAAAGCACAGATTATTTGGAACTAAATACTCTAAGCATTTATAAAGTTTGATAGATTTTGTTGAATAACTTCAGTCTGCTCTGAGTTTTTTCCCCTCAGTATTAGGATTGGTTCGCAATGAATACTCTGGTTTGTGGAGAACACAGCACTTATGAGCTGTTGGATTTCAGCCAGGGTTTTTTGAGTCATTTCATAATTTTGGCAGTTGACTTACTTGAATCCAGTTGGGGGGAAAAGAAAAAGAAAACAATACTGAAAAGTGACTGAATCCAATTTAATTGAAATAGTTGTCTTTTTGGCACTTCTTTTTTCCTTCTTACAAAGCAAGGGATTTAATTGGAACTCTGAAAAATAAAGAAACTATCATATAATGTATAGCACTAAGCAGTTTCATACTATGTGAAAAATAATGATTTAATAAAATGCAAGTTTGTTGTTTACTTTGTATATAACATGTAGAAAATTTTACATCTGAGCTTTCTTTCCCCTATGTCAAATATTTTTGAGTTTTAGGTCATAATTTTCTCTGCTCTCAGAAGAGAACTAAAATGCAAGGTGATTTTAAGGTTCTCTTTCCAAGTGTGGTAGCTATCTCTATTTCTTGTCCCTGGAGAAAGCAACAGAGCTCAGGGCTTTGGGTAGGACATGTATCCCTGTGACACAGACAGATGCACAAGAATGACCAGCATTTATTTCTGTCAAAGAGTTTAGAATGATTTCTCCCCAAGCCATGTGGCTTTTGGAAGTATTCTTAGTTTCCCGATCCAGCCCTAGAAGGGAGTCAATGCAGGGTGGCTATCCCAGGGTGTTTGTTCATGAACCCAGGGGAGGAGAAAAATAGCCAAATGGGAAGGGGTGAATTTCGCCCCCGCTCATTCCACAAATCTACATTTCTGTATTTATGAAATCCTGTCTATAAGAGAGAGCAAAAATCGATTGCATTCTCATAACTCAGAATTGATTTCCAGAGGAGGGATTTCTTCCTAACCTTTAACTTTACTGGAAAAAAATAGTATTACATCTAAAGTCAGAGATTTATCTTTTATACCCTTTTGCCTTGTAAGTAACTTTGAATAAGATTATAAAAAATTCAGGAGGAAACAAAGAAAGCTGTTTAGAAAACTGGAGCTTCCTTTGCTAAGTCAGTTTGGCAATAACATGGAGCAAAATCAGAGCATCCCAGCCAAGATAAATCTGCACAATGGAGCTATCAGATATGAGGTAATAATGTGACAAGCCTGTGGGTATCAGACATTCCTGTAAAAACCACAGAGCTAAAATGTAGCCTGCACCATTAAGCCACAGCTCTGCCAAGCAACCACACAGAACACATGCTTTAAATCATCACTGCAAGCCAAATATAATTCCCACTAAAGACAGTTAAACCATTTACCAGAGGTCCGAATGTGGGCAGCAAAAGGCCTGAGAATCATTTCAGTGGCATGGAATCTGAGTCTCATTTCAGTGTGAAAATGAGACGGTTACAGTGTTCAGATCAGGAGGAAACACCGGCTGCAAATACATGGCAGTCAGTAGACTTTGGTAAGTTGAAGTGACTTTTACTGGGATTAAATTAAAAAAGGGTTAGGTAAGAAATCTATGGGTCCTATCTGATAACTGCATAAATTTAGAGTGTTCATTTTTGCTGATTATAAAAGTAATTCATGCCCACTCTTGAGAATTTGCAAAGTATGTAAGACTATATAGAAATATATTATGTCCTAGGCACATGTTACCCAGAAATAAACTTTATAACATTTTGCTGCATTTCTTTTTGTTTTATACACACACACACACACAACTGCATCTATGAGTAGGTATAGAATTTGGATCATTGTATATTTTTAGTATCTTGCTTTTTAATTTTAATTTAACACCTCTTTTGTTCCATTGCCTTATATGTTCTTCAAAGACGAAATATTTAATTATTTTACAATATTCCATTTTTCTGGCTATACCATAATTTAACACATATACATCCTATATATACATAGGTTGTTACCCTTATACTGTGGGTATAAATATTACTTTACATAAAATATTCTGATTATTTTTTTAGAATAGATTTTTAGGAGAAGAGGAAGTACTTGGTCCAAGGGTAGGACATTTTTGTGGCTCTTGGTATGTATTGACAACTGTTTTCCAGAAATTTATTTCCTTCCACTGTCTATGTCTGTGATTGCCTGTCTTACCTATCATTTGCTAGCAGCAAATAACATATTTGATTAGGGGTATGTGTGGGTGAAGAAGAATGTCACCCTCTGGAGTTCAGTATTTCTAAATATCAATCTATTTACTAAACACTTACTATGTGCCAGGCATAGTTCCTGGCACTGAGAATATAGATGCAAACAAAACAAACAAACAAAAATCTTGTCCTCATTGAGCTAACATTTCACTAGGGAGAGAAAACCCATAAAAATAAGTAAATTATATAGTAAGTTAGAAGTTAATAAGTATTATGAAGAAAAATAAAGCAAGGTAAGGAGATGGGCAGTATGGGTAGCGACAAAGAAGGAGAGAATAATGCAGTTTTAAATGTATTTACATATCTTAGCAGGGTGTTGAAAATTTTTCTACTTTTAAGGACATTTACTATTTCCTGTAAATGCCTTTAGAAAGTAAGTTAGAAAATATTAAGCTCCAAAATCCAAATTAAATATTTGGGGAACTCGGGAATCTTTGACCGTAGGAGGTATAAAATGTAGATTTTTGTTCATTTTAATGAATTCCTATTCTTTTGCTTTTTATTTTTATCCTGCTTTAAATTTCATCTAAGTCAACTTAGACATAAGGAACAGGTTGAATATGACTTTTATACCTCTGTCTTGTTGTTCCATTTTCTTGTCTAGTATCTCTTAAAGGAGAAGCAAAAAAAAAAAAAGAATGAAAGAAAGAAAGAAATTCTTGGTGGGTGGAGGGTGAGGGACGACAAGGAAAAGGAAATATGCAAAGAAAAGAAAAATAGAGAAATAATTAGGGTGCACAGTTCTTGGGTGCTGAGAGACATACACTTCCCAGGACTATCTGTGAGGCAACTTATATTGCCACTCGGCCTACTAGAGTTTGTTTTAAATCTTTTTCATTTTTGTTTCATATTTTTCACCAGAAAAATGAAACACCCTTCATTTTGAGTTTTGGGAAAGAAAGCACCTTTATTAAACATTTCTTGCTTCTTTGCAATTTTGTTACTGTTAAAGGTTCTCTTTTACATAACAGGAATCTCATATCACCTATGTTAACTTTGCTCTGAATAAGGAAGACATTAAAGTAAAGCTAAGAGAAGGGAGTTGAAAGAAAAGGGAAGGTTGGTTAACCCCAAGGTTTTCAACCTTTGGATTTTCTTCTCACAAAAACATTTTATCAAAGATCTAGGTTTTTACCACGTTAAAAAAAATTTAAACTGCATATTTTTCTGAGAAGCAAAAATATGGGCATTCTCTGATATATATATAGTAAACATTTTTAAGGACATAAAAGTAGTGTTGGGAGTAAATAGTAGAACCACTTTTTTGCGTGCTCTGAATTGAGAACAATTGACTTAAATCTATATACAGTTCTTTCTTGCCCGACTTTATCTTTTCCAACTAAAATCCCTTAACTCACTGTTTCAAACCATAAACTTGTTTTGATTTGATGAAATATTAATGTATCCATGGACCCTGAAAAGATAGTTATATTAGCCACTGTCACATAAATCTGAATCCGTGTTTCTAACATATTAAGGAAGTTTGTCTCTAGTAGTCTTGTCTGCATTAGAAGTTATAAAACATGACGGTAGGCAAAGCTGAGTGGGAAAGTGATACTCAAGTAGAGCCAGAAAGACACTGAACAAACAAGCTCCAATATCACATTCTATTTCACAGGAGATTCAAGGCTTGGAAACTGGTCTCTTATTCATGGTCCAATATTATTTTATCTCTCCTAAGTCCATTCTTGAATACGCAAAAGGAGTGCATTTTCATATAATTATCAGTTTTCATGGAGGCAAAATTTTAAAGTAACAAAGAAATGGAATTAAATGGGAGTTCTGGATCCCAAACTTCTCCATGTTCTACATTACTCCTAGCCACGCTGGGTTGTTATAAGAGATAAATACATGTTAAGTACCTAACAGAGGGTGTCATCCATTATTAGTGCTAAATAAATGACATGTATTACTATGATTGAAGGTGAAAGATAGTTCATATTATATATCATTACTTAGTGTGGGGAATCAAGAGCTACCTTCTAAAAGATTTAGGTTTAAAGATAACTAGTAGAAAAAGATCAAACACATAAATCTTTTTCAATTATCTGAACACACATTACACAAAGAGAAGCAAACATGTATTTAGAGTAAAATAGATTTTTAAAAGCATACCTTTTATATTAACATAAATGTGATAAACATTCCTATCAAAATAAAACAATGTCTAGCTGTATGGTACACACAAGAATGACATCTAAAACAGAATCACTCAGAAAGGTTGAATATAGAGTGATGGGCAAAGGTATACCAGGCAAATACAAAAAATATTATATAGTTAATATCTCAATCTTATTACCAAATAAATGCATTTGGGTAGAAATAATCTCATTAAATCAGACAATGAAAGTTACTTTATAGTGGTAAAGATAAGGAAAGAGAGGAGAAAATTCTCTTGCAAATATGATCACAACTATATAAACTTACATGTGTACAAAAAGTGCTGGAAGAAAACATAATGGATTCGAGTGGGGAGATTATTTTTTTTCTTTAGTTCCAGTAATGTTGATATAATTAATAAAAATGTTATGGAATTTCTTGAATTGGGGGTTGAGTATATATTTAGAAATCTAAGATAACAAGACCAAAATTTCTCCGCTATAGCTCATTGTCAAAGAAAAAAAATAGCGATTGAAGAAAGACTTTGAAAAATCGTATATACATTTTCCACTCACAAATTAGAACTCTCTACCACCACAATCATTTTTGCTAGATGGCCTAATAGAAGTTGTTGAGTCCATTCTAATTGGATTGTGATGTAATGCCACTGTCACTCTTACAAAATATTACTCCTTAACTATCAGGAGTCACCTTCTCCTTCCATTCTTTCAGCAATACGAGAACTGGAGGCCGAACCAGCCAGACAGCTTCTTTTCTTCTGGAGAAGATTGTGTTGTAATCATTTGGCATGAGAACGGCCAGTGGAATGATGTTCCCTGCAATTACCATCTCACCTATACCTGCAAGAAAGGAACAGGTAATGATTACTCTGTTAATAATGTGTCTTTAAATTAATCTGCATTTCAATTATTAAGAGAATTAAGCAAGGACCAGCTCCATTCTTTGAGACACAAACTGGGTATATCATCTCTTAGTGTTTTGGAATATTTCTGTCTTCTAATAACAATCTTGAAAAGTTTGTTCTCAGTAACGGTCTCACCTTAGAGTTCAGGCACTTAGGATAAAAACGTAGAATTTATTTAGCAAAACAACTGGTAGTATCTTTCAGAAAAACAAATGCCAGCTCAACGGCCTATAGCTCTGTTTATAGCTCTGTTTAATTTGATCAGGAGAGCATCCTCAAAAAATTTAATAAGTTACTAACATTTAAAAATTAGGATATATCACAAAATAATCTGGATTTTTGGCTTAAAAACAAAACAAAACAAAAAAAGAAGTCCTGCACCATTTGGCCCTTATCCAGATTTGTGAGTGATATGATGTTTTGGCCCTGGGAACCACTAGCCTCGCTTAGGCAGGCAGTCCTCATCCCGTAGGCATTTGGGGTTTTTAATCACTCCCTGATAAGCTTACTGAATGCTTATAAATCATTGATCAAAAATTCCATCCCTGTATCCATAATTGAATACCTTCAAAATATGAAAAAACAAAACTATTCTTACTGTAAACTCCACCATGAGAAGAATTGCCTAGTAGACTTTAAATGGATAAAACTACTAAAACTGATTTTTACAAGTGAATTGTGTTTATCATTGCCCAATGTTTGATTTTTCTAAGGTACACGGCAGAGCCTTCTTCCTTAAACAAATAGGGGGATGTCCATAAAAAATTTTAAACCAACTTGTTATTATTAATTATAATGTTATAACAGGAACGATATTTAGTCCTTAGGCCTAGAATTTTTGCCCCCCTCAAGGAAGAGTACAAAATACAACTACATTGAATATGATCCCTTTATTTGACCTTGAATATAAAAATAACAAAAACAAAAGTACACACACCATATAAATATTTTAAGAAAGTCTTAAACACCAGTGAGAAATTCTATTAGAAGAAAGAGAAAACTATGACACACAAAGCCATAGTCTCAGATGGAACTCACCTGCTATCCATGACTACTTTACTCTGCTGTTCCTCTATCCAAAATAGAATTTATTCTGAATATTCTTTCTCTGAGATGCTTTCCTGATTACATGCATTACTTCAGCACTTCTGCAATGGCACTTAGAAACAGCAAAGCAAATATTTTCCATTGTAAGGAGATTTTAATTAACTGCTTATCTTTATTAAAAATTTTTGTTTTGCATGTCTTGAACTTTAAGTGGAATTGTACTGTACGTATGCTGTGCCTTGCTTTTTTTTGTTCAGCATTATGTCTGTGAGATTTATCCATGTTGATGCATTTTTTTGCTGCTGTATTGTATTTCATTGTATGACTATACAACGTTTTGTTTATCAGTTCTTCTGTCGGTGGGCATTTGGGTTATTTCCAGTGTTTTTTCTATTACAATGTTTCTATGAACATTCTTGAACTTGTTCCTGGTACATTTGTATGAATTTCTGTAGGGTATATTTCTAGAAATGAAGTTGCTGAGCCATAAGATATTTACTAGAAAAATACCAAATTGTTTTCCAAAGTTGTTGTACCAATTTGCACTCCCACCAGCAATGTGTAAGAGGTCCGGTCGCTCCACACCTTCTCCAAAATTTGATATTAACGGACTTTGAAATTTTTGCCAATCTGGTGGGTATAAAATGTTATTTCTTGTGATTTAATTTGCATTTTCTTGGAAGCTTTTCTGTGAATATCTTTTCGTATACTTATAGCTTATTTACAGCTCTTCTTTTGTAAAAATTTTTGTTCGTGACTTTTGTTTATTTTTTTAATTGGCTGCTTATCTTCTACCTATTGATCTGTAGGTCTTTATATACTCTGGTTACTAATCCTTTGATAATTATATGTGTTGCAAATATCTTCTCCCAGTTTGTAGCTTGTCTCTGCACTTACACTATTGTGTTTTTCATTGAACAGATTGTTAATTGTGATGTCCTTGAATTTTTCTTTATGGTTTAAATCTTCTTGTCCCTTAAGAAATCTTTACTTGCCCTAAGGTCATAAAGCTATTCTGTGTATGATTTCTAAGTGTTTTATAGTTTTGACTTTCACATATATATATATGTATGTAAGTGTGTGTGTGTGTGTGTGTGTATATATAAATCATCTGGAATTGATTTCCCATGTATTCTCTGAGATAGGGAACCAAATGCATTTTTTACCATATGAAATACCCAATTGTCCAAATGAAAAGACTACCTTTTCTCCACTGCTCTGCCATGTCGCTGTTGTCAAGAATCAAGCATACGTCAAATATCAAGCATGTGTGGATCTATTTCTGCTCTATTTGCCTATCCCTGCCAATTCCACACTAACTGAAATATTTGAGCTTTATAATGAGCCTTCATAACAATAGTTTTTAAAGGCACCTGTACATTGCTTTCCTCACAGTTATAAAAGCAGCTTCTATTTGGGTCAGCATAGCACAGAATCAAGTGTAGTGAATTATCTAATGGATAGTTTTTAACCTTCTGCATCACTTCTGTGTCATTCTCATACTGGCTAGTATCAGTATCTTTCCTAAGATCTGTCAATAATACAATGACAGAAGAGTGCCAGGATCCAGATCTGGGGCTATCACTACTATACACTACTATACTTAGTGTAGCTTAGTGATTGATAATAAAATATTACTATAACAATCTCAGTTTATCTTGTAGGAATTTGTGATGATCACTCATATGAGTAAATATTTCTAATTTTTCAGTTATAAACAGTTTAACTTTACAGTTCTATGTTTTAGGTTATGTCTATCCAAATGATAATTTCTTATTCAAAATATGCTTGGTTTGTGTTTCATTAAAGACCACTTTGTTTGAAATGGGGCCAGTACCTTCCAAGTGTCAAGCAGAAACAAATTAGAGGAACTAAATGTTTAAGTTAAACTTGAATTTGCCATAGCAAAAGGTTATAGCTCTAAGCAACCTTCTGACTACGTAAATAAATTTAAATAGTTGTAAACTTTTAATATTAGAATGTTAGCATCCAAACTTCTTGGTATCCAGCTTTCTGGTAATCATTCTCCCATTGAAGAGCTGCATTATTTCATGAGAGAATATAACATGGTCTTGTAGACCTTGTGATGTCAGAACTCTTCATGTAAACTATGATTAAGAAATGCTATGGGAAATTATATTCAAGTTAAATTAAATTTTTGTTAAAGATATGTAGCAAAGCTCATTTAATAAAAGTTAATTTTAAAGAGTACAGAATTTAAAGCAAGTTTTATTCATTTAAGTACACAAATATTGAATACAGCTATAGGTTAACACAAATTCAGTTGGATCCATTTTCTAAGCTTGAATTTCAAATTAGTAAGGTTTCTTTTACTTCTATGTCTTAAGATTATGTCTAAGTTAATGTTTAGACTTTTTCATTGTAAATTAAAAATAACTAAATATTCCAAGCTTTATCCTTACTTATTTTTTTCAAGAGTTGAAATCAGTATTTGTAGGGTGATTATAAAACTGAGGCATGAATACTGTGCTCTCCCATTCCCCGATCTCTATAGAGAATACAGAAAAGAGCAAGTAAACATAAATGGAATCAGGAGATATTTTACTTATCAGTGTATATCTGATTTTGAAACTATGATATTATTATAGATTGTAAGTTTTTTCATGGAGGTAACTATAATAGTTAATTGTTACAAATCCATTCTTGTCCCAAGTGAAGGTGTGTAATAAATAAATACTTTGGGATGGTGGTGAAGTCAATACCAGAGGGCCACATGTTGGCACAAAACAGGTTTTTCAATTTGGCATTTTTTTTTTTTTGGAAAAGTGACCCTGCCAAATAGATGGATGAATGTATGATCATTTAGTCATATGGTTCTTTAATAAAACACAATTTAAGATAAGGCAAACTGGTATTCAACTAAACCCCAAAGCTTCAAGATTGAGTTTTTCTCTTCAAAGAACTAGTTTCTTAATTCGAAATGATTGCCTTTAACAAAGATGCTTGGTTTGGTACCATAAAGAGAGATTCATACTAATTGAAATAATTAGATTGTTTGGAAATAACCCATTTGCTTTTCTTTAGTTGCTTGTGGCCAGCCCCCTGTTGTAGAAAATGCCAAGACCTTTGGAAAGATGAAACCCCGTTATGAAATCAACTCCCTGATTAGATATCACTGCAAAGATGGTTTCATTCAACGCCACCTTCCAACCATCCGTTGCCTAGGAAATGGAAGATGGGCTATGCCTAAAATTACCTGCATGAACCGTAAGTGGTACTTTAGAAAGAATGGACAACCGTGCTATAACAACTACTAGACGCCTTCATTTTACAGCTACAGTATTGGTAGTTTAGGGTATGGAGCAAGTAATACTGTTGTGTTTTCTTTCTTTTTTTCTTTCCTTCCATGTAGCATCTGCATACCAAAGGACTTATTCTAAGAAATACTTTAAAAATTCCTCATCAGCAAAGGACAATTCAGTAAATACATCAAAACACGATCATCGTTGGAGCCGGAGGTGGCAGGAGTCGAGGCGCTGATCCCTAAAATGGCAAACATGTGTTTTCATCATTTCAGCCAAAGTCCTAATTTCCTGTGCCTTTCCTATCACCTCGAGAAATATTATCAGTTGGTTTGGAGTTTTTGGATCATCGTCCAATCTTTTTGGGTTGCTGTGCTCCCAAAATATTTTAAATTGAAAGTTTTGGCTATCAACAAGAAAGCAAGCAAAATGAAAGAAAATGAGGGCAGAAAATAACCATTTCCAGCCTACCTAATTTCTTTAGTTTTCTATTTGCCTCCGGTGCAGACCATTTTCTAATGTATACCGGCCTACTGTACTATTTAAAAAGCTCAATTTCAGCACCAATGGCAATGTAAATAAGATGATTTAATGTTGATTTTAATCCTGTATATAAAATAAAAAGTCACACTGAGTTCAGGCATATTTAATGATGATTATGGAGCCTTCAAGGTCTTTAATCATTGGTTTGGCTGCTTTTATGTAGTTTGTTTAGGCTGGAAATGGTTTCACTTGTCCTTTATATGTTGGCAAGACTGAGGGCGGCTTTTTCTGGACAACTAACAAACACAACAAACACACAGTCCTGGAGGGCACTGCGCCCATCTCAGCTGTAGGTGCAATTTGCTTCCATGTGACGCTGAAGCACGGCAGACCTAGCGACTGCAATGTGGAACTCTTTTTGCTGCATTCCTTTTTCTTCACTTACAAGAAAGGCCTGAATGGAGGACTTTTCTACGACCAAGAGCATTTTTAAGGGGTCAAAGTGCTAATTATTAACTCAATTGGTTCTATTTTTTAATGGCTGTCACAACACTAACTCTCAAGGTTAATGCATTTCAAATGGATAGAGACCTTGGGCACTGGAGGGTGGGGGATTGTTAAAGCAACAGCAACAACACACATGCAAAGAAAGAAATTTTGTATATATAACCATTTTAATCTTTTATAAAGTTTTTGAATGTTTATGTATGAATGCTGCAGCTGTGAAGCATACATAAATAAATGAAGTAAGCCATACTGATTTAATTTATTGGATGTTATTTCCCCCAAGATCTGAAAATTGACTTAGTACGCTAGTTATCTTTCCGTGTTAGCCTTTATACTTCCCTCCCACAGTTTGGAACCATATAATATAGGTATGTTGTCCCTGATTAAATAATGTGATGGATAGAACGCATCAAGTGTTTATTATCAAAAGAGTGGAAAAGTGTTTAGCTTTCAGCAAATGGTGTTTGCCCGCCTAAGCAAGGAGCATATATATAGAAAGGGTGTGGCCATCTCTTCCTGTTAGGTGGACCGTGTGCTGAACTTTCTTCCTTACCCCACTCCATTTTCTCCCCTTTATTTGAATAAAGAGACTGCTGACAGGGACTTTGAATTGTTATCCACTTAATTTAATGTTTAAAGAAAAACCTGTAATGGAAAGCAGCCATTTGGGAATCTTTCCCAAATTTGTGTTAAAGCAACCTTGAGAAGAGCAGACGACAAATAAAATGCAAATAGAAAAAGAGCAGGCAGGAGTTGGCCCAGCTTTGATTCTTCTTCATGAAATCTTTGGCTTAAAAGGAATGACGGTAGCTATAATCATACACAGTGTCTTTAAGCAAGTTTTCTTGGTTGCTGCATTAAATGTTATCCTACCTTAAGTGTTCCAGTGCACAGAGCCACACTGTGTCCACCTCCGAGGTTTTCATTTTTTTCTCTTCCATTACAATGCACATAATTCTTTCCTGTATTTATAATATCACTTGTATAGTGTAAAATGTGAATGACTTTTTTTTACGTGTGTGTGAATGAAAATCTAATATCTTTGTAACTTTTATATCTGCTTTTGTTTCACCAAAGAAACCTAAAATCCTTCTTTTACTATACCATGACTGGTCTGATTATTTACAATTTTAAATCTTAATATACACCAACATTTTTACATTCTGGACCCATCATGGAGAATAGCTGCTGGTTTGGATGAAATACTTTTGTGGTTAGCAGAAAGATGATTTTATCTGTATCTGCAAATGTGGAGTGGAAAATTGAATAATTTCAATTATGCTGAAGTAATTCCAATAATGTTTTCATCTCCATACCTATGCATTAATCTCAAATATAAAAGCAACATGCAATAGATACATTTATAGCTCATAAATACAGAAGCTTCCTAAGTACCAGGCTAAGTGCCTTATGTGCATTATCTCACAACCAGCCTATGAGAGAGATGTTACAACTATCTGACAGATGAGATATCAGGCATAGAGAACTGAAGTCACTTGTCCAAGGTCACTTAGCTAGTATGTGGTCAATATAGTAATGACTACAGAGCCTGCATGATATTCTCAAGAGAAATAAAAAATATTATGGTTTTTATTGCTATACATTTGGGAGGTTAAATCACTGGCTAGAAGACCATACCTAAATAATCACCAGAAGATGTCAAAAACATCAAGTTCCCATCCCTCCAGATATCCTTCCCTTTGTTCATTTTTCATTCATTCACTGTTTAAGCACTTACTATGGGCTAGACCCTGGGGATTCAGCAGTGAATGAGCCAGACAGTTCTCTCTCCCCACATAAGGTTTTTATACTGGATGCATCCCATGGGAATTATCTTAAAGCCCATTCTATTCAGTATCTTTATTGATAATTTGGAAGAACAAATCCATTCTATGATCTGCAATTGTGTAGAGATAACATAAAGGACAAAGGTGAGTTGAAAATTATTTTGAGGCTTTTTTCTTGGAATATCAAAAATATTTTGGAAGTTGGACATAAATAGATGCAGAAAAGCAGAGATTCTTATTCTTCCTGAGCTTTCCCTTTTAGGGTACAGTCTGTCACGTCTTTATACAGAGCTTTAAACAAAGATGACACAAAGTAAGAATTTGGATCGCTTCTACATACACACTTATTAAAAATTTATAAATCCATCAAATAAATATTCATTGTGATAGATGCTAATAATGGAATCTGTGGGATGTCCCATTACTGAGGATACTGGGGCACAATGAAAAGTTTGAGACTTGCATTACTCAAAGTCAGCAAAAGGCAGATTTCTATCCATTTGTACAAGCCAGGCATCACGTCAGGGGAAAGATTGTGCCCCTTCCATAGAGAACTATTGAAGAAATGGTCTGCTTGGGTAGCTGAGATGGAAAGGAGGTCAGAGAGATTGTATAGGGAGGGATATGCCACTTGAATGTGAAAGTAAGTTGAACCTTGCTGACCTTAAGTGAATTTTCAATAAAGTACAGGGAGTAGGAATTAGAATAGCCACAAGCTATTTGTCTAGAAATAATATATTTTGTACAATAAACTTAGGGTGTTTGGAAATGAACCACAACAACCAAAGAAATAGGTTTGGGAAAGGATCAGATTTGATTTTGTGCATGACCTGTGCATAACTCTGCCCCAAGGACACAATCTACAAGAGAAAAACTTACTCTAAAGGCCAAAGATGTTATTACAAAGGGACTAAAGACTATGATGACTTCAACATTTTTATGTGTTTCTTTTAATGTTCCTTAACATTACGTGTGCAGTTGAGTGATTTTTGAAGAAGGCTGTTAGGGATGTGTTGTATTGACATTTGTGCATCCTTCTTTTTACTTTGCTACAATTCGTATTTGCTAAACGTACCGGAATTCATCCAGATGATTCTTTTCTAAAATCTAAACAGAAATTTTATAAAGGTCCTTTAATGAGTCGTTCAAGATTGTATAATATCTTCTCATTATTACTCATTTCTGCATCTTTGGGTGCCAGTTGCTTTTTCACAAGGAAAAGCAAATGCCAATATAGAACAAAAATGTTTCCTGTTGAGGTCTTTACAGAATAAGCAGAGCCTGAGGTTTTCACTGGAATTTAATTCAGAGTTCTGTCTGAGTTCATTAAATAACCCCTCCCAAAGATTAAAAGTTTACTGATTTAAGGGAGTAGTTTTAAATAATTTTTTATAGTGTTTGCTCTAAAATTAACATATCCTTCACATTTTAAGTTGTCAACTAAAATTTTTCATCATAAAATTAAACAATTGCAAAGGAAGCTATTTGGGGGCAAATTTTAAATATTGCCATTCTAAAATAAATGTTACCTCACTCTTTTAAATCTATTCAATAGAATTTAAGTACCATAGTAGTTTGATACCCACCATCATCATCCTTTTAGAAAGTACTTGAAGAAAATTAATCTTAGAGTCAGAAATTTTACATTTTTCCCTTATCTGTGGACTTATTTTTTCATTATTGTTCAACCCATGGAATTTTATACAAATGTTTTATGCTTGAAACATTTGTATGCTTGAAAATCTTCTATTGATTACCCTATCACACATATACATTAAAATTTGTACTTAAAAATTGAAAATTATTTTTTGCAAACATAAAGTTGCAAAAGTAAAAAAGTAAAAAATCTAGATTGAGTTATTGCAATTTACTGCTACACAGTTGATCAAAACAATATAAATATATTATAAAATTTTGAAGATAATTATACAAATTATAAAATGTTATTAGAAATATATCTCAAAGGGATGATTAGGACTCTTCCCCAATTCATGTTTTTTTGTATTTTTTTTTAATTAAAAAAGTTATGAGTTTACAAAGCAATCATGTATAACATATAGGATACCCATATACCTCTTCACCACCCATATCTTGCATTGTTGTGGAACATTTGTTATAATTTTTTTTAGGAGTTTCCAGGGATTTGAACCCAGGACCTCATACATGTGAAGCAGGCACTCAATTACTGAGATACACCCACTCCCCACATTTGTTATAATTGATAAAAGAATATCCAAATATTACTACTAACTGTAGTCCATAACTTATATTAGGTGTATTTCCCCATAAACCACCCTATTAGCACCATGTATTAGTATTGTACATTTGTTAGAGTTCATGAAAGAATGTTCCCATATTTTTACTGTTCACCACAGTCCATCATCCACCTCAGGGTTCACTATGTTATACAGTCCCATGCCTTGTTCAGTCCATCCAAAGTGTATACTCAGTGGCTCTCAATTTCATCACAGTTACGCTGTCATCACCTCAGACAATTTTAGAACATTTTCATTACTTCAAAAAGACCCCCTACCCATGTATACCCCCCTATTGTTCACCCTTGGCAACAATACTACTGCTAACTATAGTCCATAAGTTAAATTATTTTTATTTTTCCTATGTATCACCATGTTCTTAACATCTTTTAATAGTGACGTGCCTTTGTTCTAGTTATAGAATACTCTTGTATTTGTACTATTACCCACACTCCTCATCCATCACTGAGCTCACTATATTATACAATACCAATATTCTCCTCTAGCTTTCTATCTATTAGCATCTACATCCCTAGACTACCCCCTTTCAGCCATGACCACATATATGAAGCAGTAGTGTTACTTATACTAACTATAATGGGTTACCATAAACTCTACCCATTTCCACATATTTACAATCAACCTTATTAAAAATTCTACCCTAGGCATAAGCACCCCATTCTGACCCTCATTCTATCTCCTAGTGACCTATACTCTAGATTTTAACTCCATGAGTTTTGCACATTGTATTTACTTCATATTAGTGAGACCATACAATATTTGTCCTTTTGTGTCTGGCTTATTCTCAACATAATGTCCTCAAGGTTCATCCATGTTGTCATGTGCATCCCGACTTCATTTCTGCTACACCTAAATGTATTCCATCGTATGTATATACCACATTTTGTTTATCCATTCATCGGTTGATGGACACTTGGGTTGTTTCCGTCTTTTGGCAATTGTGAATAATGCCACTATAAGCATAGGTTTGCAAATGTCAGTTTGTGTCCCTGCTTTCAGTTCTTCTGAATATATTCCTAGTAACAGGATTGCTGGATCATATGGCAATTCTATATTTAGCTTCCTGAGGACTCACCAAACTGTCTTCCACAAAGGCTGCACCAGTCTACATTCCCACTAACAGTGAAGGAGTGTTCTTGTTTCTCCACATCCTTTCCAGTACTTGTAGTTTTCTGGCCATTCTACAAGATGTGAAATGATCTCTCACTTTACTTTTGATTTGCATTTCCCTAATAGCAAGTAATGTTGAACATCTTTTCATGTGCTTTTTGGCCATTTGTATTTCCTCTTTGGGAAAATGTCTATTGAAGTCTTTTGCCCATTTTTTAATTGGGTTGCTTATATTTTTATTTTCAAGTTGTATGAACTCTTTATATAACAAGTAATCACACCCTAATTCAATATATGGTTTCCAAATATCTTCTCCCATTGAGTAGACTGCCTTTTCACCCTCTTGACAAAGTCAAGATTTGAAGTGAAAAAGTATTTAGTTTTGGGAAGCGGATGTGGCTCAATTGATAGGGCTCCCATTTACCATATGGGAGACCCCAGGTTCGATTCCCGGGGCCTCCTGGTGAAGGCAAGCCAGCCCATGCGGCGTGGTGAGCTGACGCAGCAAGATGACGCAACAAAGGGAGACAAGCAGACACAGAAAAATGCACAGCAAATGGACACAGCAAGCACAAGCAGCAAGGGGGGATAAATAAAATAAATAAATAAAATCTTTAAAAAAAAAAGTATTTAGTTTTGAGGAGGTCCCATCTATTTTGTTCTTTCATTGCTTATACTTTGGTTATAAGGTTAAGAAACCACCACATACCACAAAATATGAAGATGTTTCCTGACATTTTCTTCTAGTTGTATGGTTCTACCTTTTATATTTAGGTCTTTGGTCCCCTTTTTTTCTTTTGGATATGGTTATACAGTTCTCCCAGCACTATTTGTTGAATAGACTGTTCTGATCCAGCTGGGTAGGCTTGATAGCCTTGACAAAAATCACTTGACCATGAATGTGAGGGTCTGTTTCTGTACTCTCAATTTTGGTCCATTGGTCTATATGTCTATCTTTATGCCAGTACCATGCTGTTTTTACCACTGTAGCTAAGTAGTATGATTTAATTCAGGAAGTGAGAGTCCTCCAACTTCCTTCTTTTTCAAGTGTGTAGCTAGGTCTTTGATTTTAGCTCTTTCTTCCTTTTTAATGTAGGCATTTAGCCTTATGAATTTTCCTCTCAGCACTGCCTTTGCTGCATCCCAAATGTTTTGAAATGTTGTGTTCTCATTTTCATTTGTCTCAGTATACTCATTTCTCTCTTTTTTTTTTTTTAAAGATTTTATTTATTTATTCATTTATCCCCCCCTTGCTGCTTGTGCTCGCTGGGTCAGCTAACCACGCCGTGCGGGCGGGCTTGCCTTCACCAGGAGGCCCTGGGAACCAAACCCGGGGCCTCCCATATGGTAAACGGGAGCCCTACTGATTGAGCCACAACCGCTTCCCTCATTTCTCTTTTAATTTCTTCTTTGACCCACTGGTTGTTTAAGAGTATGTTTTTTATCCTCCATACATTTATGCATTTTTCAGTCTCCTCTGTCTGTTAGGGATTTCCAGTTTCATTGCATTGTGATCAGAAGAGTGCTTTGCATAATTTCAATCTTTTAAATGTATTGAGACCTGTTTTGTGACCCATTATGTGGTCAGTCCTGGAGAATGATCCATGAGCCCTTGGTCTTTGGGTGCATTGTTCTGTATATGTCTATTAGATCTAGTTCATTTATCAAATTGTTCAATTTCTCTATTTCCTTATTGATCTTCTGCCCAGATGTTCCACCTATTGATGTGAGTAGTATATTAAAGTCTCCACTATTATTGTAGAGACTTCAATTTCTTCCTTCAGTTTTACCATCATTTGCTCATGTATTTTGGGGCACCCGGTTTGGTCCATAGATATTTATGATTGTTATTTCTTCTTGGTGGATTATCCTTTTAATAATAAATAATGTCCTTCTTTGTCTCTTATAACAGCTTGCACTTGAAGTCTATTTTGTCCAATACAAGTATAGCTACCTCAGCTTTTTTTTTTTTTTGGTTGCTGTTTTCATGGAATATAATTTTCCAGACTTTCACTTTCAACCAATTTGTATCCTTGGGTCTAAGATAAGTCTCTTTAGACAGCATATAGATGGCTTATACTTTTTATCCATTCCACCAGTCTGTCTTTTGATTGGGGAGTTTAATTCATTAACATTTAATATTATTGCTATAAAGGAAGTTCTTATTTCACCCATTTTGTCCTTTGGCTTTTATATGTCATATCTTATTTTCATCACTTGTTTTACACTTTAGTTACTTCTACTGATAATCTTCATTTCTAGACTCTCTTCCAAACCTGTCTCTCCTGTTTTTTCCTTTCAGGCTTCAGCACTCTTTTTAGTATTTCTTGTAAGGCTGGTCTCTTGGTGATGAACTCTCTTAGTTTCTCTTTATCTGTGAATATTCTAAATTCCTCCTAATTTTTGAAGGTCAATTTTGCTGCATATAGAATTCTTGACTGGCAGTTTTTCTCTTAATATCTTAAATATATAACACCACTGTCTTTTTGATTCCATGGTTTCTGATGAGAAACCAGCATTTAATCTTATTGGCCTACACTTATATGTGATGTATCACTTTTCTCTTGCTGTTTTCAGAGGTCTCTCTTTATCTTTGGCATTTGACATTTTGAATAGCATGTGTCTCAGAGTAGGTCTATTCAGATTTATTTGGATTGGAGTATGTTGCACTTTCCTGTTAGGAAATTTTCTACCATTATTCCTCAAATATTCCTTCTGCCCCCTTTCCCTTCTCATCTCCTTCTGTATACCCAAGACACATATGTTTGAGTGCTTGGTGTTGTTATTCAATTCCCTGAGACTCTGTTCAATTTTTTCCATTCTTTTCTCTATATGCTCTTCAGTGTATTCAATTTCAGAGGCCCTGTCTTCTAGCTCACTGATATTTTCTCTTCAAATCTGCTGTTGTATGCTTCCAGTGTATTTGTAAGTTCATTTATTGTGTGTTTCAGTCTCATAAGATCTGTGATTTTCCTTAGCATGCTTTCAAATTCTTCTTTGTGCTCACCCAGTATCTTCTTAATATCCTTAATTACTTTAGCCATCTCACTGAATTTATTAAGGAGATTTGTTTGAACATCTGTGATTAGTTGTCTCAAATCCTATATGTCATCTGGAGGTTTACTTTTTTCCTTTGACTGGACCATATCTTCCCATTTCTTAGTATGGCTTGTAATTGTTTGCTAGTGTCCAAGCATCTGATTTTCTTAACATTTTTATTCTGGAATCAGTTTCTCTCCTCAGCCCAGGGCTTTCTTGTTGACTGGCCTTGTGCTAAAGCTACTCTTTGACACTTGGTTCAACTTATTTTTGAAATTTGTAATAGCTCATGTTTAACCAATCATTTTTTTTGGCTCTTATTCATCTGTTTCTTGCTCTTTCTTCCCTGCTGGGGGCAGGGTTGGAGCCAAGGGTTCAGATAGTAATCTGAGTTGTGCTGGCTGAAACTAAACTCATTGCCCCAGAAACTGGAAGCTTCATCCACCTTTCTCCCCTGCCAGGGGTGGGGGAGGAGCTGAGGGTGTGGTTGGTACTCTAAGCCATGCAGGCTGAAACTGCTTGCATTGCCCCAGAAATTAATGATGCTCTGCCCACCTTTCTCCCCTCCCAGGGGCAGGGTTGGTGCTGGAGGTGTGGGTGGTAATTTAAGCCATGCAACCTGAAACTGTCCACGGTTCCCCAGAAAGACTAATGAAGCTCTGTTCACTTTCCTTTCCTGCCAAGGGTGGGGATGCAGCTGAAGATGCAGGCAATAATCTAAGCCATGCAGGCTAAAATTGGCTGTAGTTGGCTGGAGAGACTGATGCAGCTCCACCCACCTTCCTCCCCAGCCAGGGGCAAGGTTGGAGCCCAGGCTGGGATGGTAATATGACCTGGGCAGAAAGAAACCAATCTTCCCATTCTTCCTCCCATTCTTCCAAGAATCCTCCCATTCTTCCAAGGATGGTGCATGGTGCACTACTGGTCTCCCGAGCTCCACAAGGAGATGATTTAAAGAGATCCTGGCTGGCTGCACTGCAGGATGAGCTGACTCTGGAGCCCACTACTCTCCTGCCTGTCTCTTTAAACCCCAATCCATGTTTTCATAGATAAATATTACTTAAAGTTGGGATGTGGCTTTTATTTATTTATTTGTTTTATAGATTTTAGCACTGAGAAAAGTGGTTCACATAAAAGTAGATGTAAGTGAAAATTTTATTATAGTAATTATTAGTCAGCCAAAGGGATGCTGATGCAAAATACCAGAAATCGGTTGGTTTTCATAAAGGGTATTTCTTTGGGGTAGAAGTCCACAGTTACCAGGCCATAAAGTGTACGTTTCTTCCGTCACCAAAGTCCATTGCCACGTGTTGGAGCAAGACAGCTGCCGATGTTTGCCAGGGTTCAAACTTCTTGGTTTCCTCTCTTCCTGGGCTCCGTTTCTCTCCGGGCTCAGCTCCTGTTTCCTCCACAAGGTCAGCTGTAGACTATGAGGCTCTCTAGGCTTTGCCTCTCTCCACAAGGCCAGCTGTAAACTCTCAAGTGAATGGCTCATCTCTTTTCCTAGGGCCTTCTCTCCTTCCTCACAACCAAGCTCTCTTACTTCCTGGGGCTCCAACTCAAGACTCCATCATCAGAACTTCAACTCAAAACTGCTCCAACTCTGTCCTTTGCCATGTCTTTTATCTTTGAGACCCCACCCACCAAGGGGCAGGGCTCAATACCCTACTGACATTGCCCAAACAAATCCCGAATCATAACTTAATCATGCCCAGATGAACAGACCAGTTTACAAGCATTATCCAGTATCTATTTTTGGAATTCCTAACTATATCAAACTGCCAAACTGCTACAGTAATGTACTCAATTGGTTGAAGTCTTTCTAAGTTATACATGGGTTTATAGAACAAAAATGCTTAAAATACAGATTCCCATATACCACCCTACAACCAACACCTTGCATTGGTGTAGAAAATTTGTTACAATTAATGACCACAATTTTATAATTGTTCTGCTAATTAAAGTCCATAGAATCACTCATTTTTAATTGTTTGTTTAGAGGTTTTACATTCCATGGTGATGCATTCTAAGACTCAGAATTCACAAGAGGTGTGTTTGATGTAGTTGTTTTGTTGTTTTTTTGTGAAGCAGAAAAAAGGGCAATTGTGTCTAGCCTTGATTCTCAAAGTTTGATTTTTGGACCAGCAGGGTTAACATAACCTAGGAACTCATAAGAAATGCAAATCCTCAGACCCTGTCATACTGAAATAGAAATTGGGGAGTAGGGTCCAACAATCTGTATTTTCATATGCACTCCAGATTCTTATGTACTCTTAAAGATTATGAGAAACTGATATAAAGGAGGTGTAAAAGTAGAACCAGTAGCCTCTACCATAGACAATTTCTTAGGCAGATTAGTTTTAGGAAAGGCCTTATGGAAGTTAATGTTCTGGAATTTGGTTCCCATTGTGTGCCTATGTAACTGTTGGAGAGACTTGAGGTACTTCCAGGTTAGTTGACCCTGGTTTGGAGACCACTGCTTTAAGATACACAGTCCTTAAAGTTCTTTAAGATTTTTTAGTAGGCAATCTATCCTATGTATGACCAAGCTATCTACCAGTCTGGCAGACTGGTATTATTTATTTTGTAAATTTTCAGTGGGCCATTGGTATTAAGAGAAAAAACTGGGGAAAACTTTCTCTACAGGGAAAAATAAATAAAGCAGCATGATTAAAAATAATCATGTCTTAAAAGACAAAATTAAAACAAAATTTGAAATGAACAAATTAAGAGGAATTTTTAAAATGACAAATAAAGGCAAAGAAGACTTCTAAGCAGGAGCCAACCAGGAAAAGGAACTTGAAATCTAGTGATGATTACAGCACAGAGTTATATGTTTGAATGGTGGCTAAAATGTGGTCAAAAGGGGGAAAGTTAGGTTTTATATATGGTGCTAGAATAACAATTTTTAAAAAAAATTCAAGAAACTGCACAACACATTGACCCCTAAGTTAAACCATGAACTATGGTTAACAGTACAATTATAAAAATGTGCTTTCGTAAAAAACGAGTCAGTGGTGATTCCTAAAAGAGGTCTAGGTGGAAGAATCCTTTGGAGTGACTTATTCTCTGAATTCCTTCACTTCCGAAGTCAGATTCCCCTCTCCCATGTCCATTAGCCAGGTTGAACTCAATATTCATTCAGTAATATATATGTTGGACTATAACCATGTGCCAGGTGCTATACTAGATATAAAAGATATTGTTATAAGAAAGACAGGCCCAATCCCTGTCCTCATGGAGTATACAGTTTAATGGGATAGATTCGTGTGACAGTTTGAGATTATTTATGAATCTCAAAAAGAGAAAGATTAAGTTTGTAAACTAATCCATTTCTCTGGGTGTGATACCCTATGATTTCATTAAATTCAAAGGATTCAAATATACTTGATAAAATCAATTTAGGGCTTTTGATTAGACCATGTCAGCAAGTGTGACTCAGGTTGCATCCCCGCTCCCCTGGTGGGCCTATATAAATGGACAGTCAATTAAGGAGACACCAAAAGGAGAGAGAGTGCTGTCATGTTTGATCCTGGGGCCCCAGGGAGAGATGAGCCAGTTGCCTGATTGTTTGCAGCTGAAGAGAACAGAGCAGCTCAGCTGCTGAGAAGGCCTGGAAAGAAACCCTATGCTAGAGACTGATATAGCCTTGAGAGATCAGGCAGAGATCATCTGCTAGCTTGCGTTAAAAAAAAGTCACGTGGCAGCTGACTTTGGTGAGAAAGTACCTTTTATGGTACCTTGAGTTAGACCTTCCACAGCCTTGGGACTGTAAGCTTTTACCGCAAATAAATACCCTTTATAAAGCCAACAGATCTCTAGTACTTTGCATCAGTACCCCTTTGGTAGACTAATACAATTACTAACTGTACTAAAGTGGGAAGAGATCTGATTTCTCTAAATGTTAAATTTACATTCTTGGTCATCTCTTGTTCTACTCCCCCTCTTTGGTTGATTCTATTTATAGCCATGGCTGTAACAACACCCTCCATTAGGAAAGCATCTCTTTTGTGCTATGTGTATGCATCTAATTGGTTGGATTCCATAAGCACATTAAGCTCTTCATGTCCCAAATTGAACCATCTTCCACATCCCTGACTAAGATCCTAAGTGTTATTCTGACTCCTAATTTAATGTCCATATTCAATCAATTACTAAATTCTATTCCACTCTCCCACATTTCTCATATCCATCCTCTACCCCAACACCCCTCAATATCTAATAATAGCCTTACTCTTTGTAGATGCACCCACTACTTTCCAACTAATCTGTCAAACAACTGCAGAGTATTTTTTCAAATGCTCAAATCAGAGCTTGATACTCCCCAGTTAAGAATTCTTCAGAACCTTTTACCAACAAGATAAAATCTAAATTCATATGTATAGCATTTACTTACCTGTCCAAACTAATATTCTGTAAATTGCTATGAGGAAAAAAAAACAAACAAACCTGTTCTGCTTTCAGTCTTATGTGCTCAAGAAGAATGGAAGGAATTAATTTGGGAATCTTAAACAGATCAACAATCAAATTTACCTCATAGCCTTTTTTTTTTTTTTTTTTTTTTTTTGATCAGTTTGGCTTTCTCTTCAGACTCTGATCAAAAGTCAGTCTCTCTTGTAACAGTTGCATGTGAAGCAGATAAAAAAGACCAGAAATGCTTTCTGACTTAGTGGGATTCCCTCCAGACCAACTATTCAATCTTCTTCCCCTGCTGTGTGCCCCAAGAGGCTGACCTGTATAGACTGCTTCTGTTGGGCTCAACCATAGGGAGCACTGCAGGAAATGGAAGAGAGAGAGTGAGGTCAGTGTATATCACCTCAACTCCCTCCCAACCCCATAGCAAAGTCATTAGCTCCTCCAAGGCAGCCATTTCCCAAGAGCCAGTATTGCTCTTTTACCTTGCTCCTTCAGGCCCAGATAGTAAGAGCTCTCCGCTACCACTCTCTTAGGGGTGCTGCACTGTTTGCTGTGATTTCTTTAAGCTGTTCACCTTTTTAAATAGTCCCTTTATTAAATTCTTTCACAATAATCTAATTTGATTGTGTCATCTGTTTCTTGCTTTATCCCTGACTGACCAAGTGTTCTTAGATTCAGTTCTTCAGGGAAATCATACCATGGGTTTACTTGATAAGAGTGTGGAAGCTTACACAGTATCTTGGGTATCTTTCATGGGGTTTTATTGTGTTCTTTAATGAGTTTCTATTTTTAGTTCCATTCTCACAATCACTAAATGTTAATATGTGATTTTTTGCAACTGCCAGCCATTTCTGTGGCTCAGCTATGAATAAACATGGTCACACTGCAGACTGGTTGGTCCTGAGGCTGTGTTCTCTGAGTTCAACCTCCAAAATAAAATGTGATCCTCCTTAGCTTGAGATCACAATCAATATAAATTTTCAATGCTTTTTCTGCAATTAGAAGCTAAGAAAAGAGTAGAAGTCAAGTTATATATGTGTATAACAAGTTTCTCTGAGATTAAACTTTAATATTTTTGCAACTTTATGGCTATACATGAAAAGAGTAGGAAAAGAAGGAAAGGGAATGGAAGGAAGATTTCTATTTTAAAATTGTTTCTTTAGATAGAAGTTTGCTTTCATCTTTGGAGATTTTTTTTTTTTTTTTTAGTTTTTGAAGAAGCCGTTTCAGGGGCACTTTAAGACAAAGCTCCTTACTTTGGAATGGATTGGTAAAAAGAGGAACTGGTTTGCTCTGCATTAAAAAGTATATATTCTCTTCTCATATAGATTATATCTTTGAGAAAAAAGTTTTTGTTTGAAAAAATTCTTTTTATTTTCTCTGGGGATCTTGATTGCTGGGAGTGGAAAATTGGTAGACGGGCCTTCCTGTGTTTAAGTAAGGTAGATCCAGGAACATGGTGGCAGATGTGCTGAAATCAAGAGAAATTGCTAGTAGAGCAATTTGTGGAGGGGACTATACATTTTCAAGCAGACTGTAGCAGTTTGGCAGTTTGATATAGTTATGAATTCTAAAAATAGATATTGGATTATGCTTATAAACTGGTCTGTTCATCTGAGCATGATTAAGTTATGATTAGGGATTTGATTGAGCCACATCAGTAGGGTGTTGAGCCCCTACCCAAAGATTAAAAAACATGGCAAAGGACAGAGTTGGAGTTTTGAATTGGAGTTCTGATGCAGAGTCTTGAGCTGGAGCCCCAGGAAGTAAGCATAAGAGGAACTTTGTCATGAGGAAGGAAAGAAGAACCCTGGAAAAGAGATGAGCCATTTGCCTGACAATTCACAGCTGGCCTTGTGGAGAGAGGCAAAGGCTAGAGAGCCTCATAGTCTATAGCTGACCTTGTGGAGGAAACAGAGGAGGTGAGCTCGGAGAGAAATGGAGCCCCAGGAAGAGAGGAAAACAAGAAGCCTGAACCCTGGCAAATGTCAGCAGCTGTCTTGCTCCAACACATGGCAACAGACTTTGGTGAAGGAAGTAACTTATGCTTTATGGCCTGGTAACTGTAAGCCTCTACCCCAAATAAATACCCTTTTGTAAATGCCTACAGATTCCTGGTATGTTGCATCAGCACCCCTTTGGCTGACTAATACACAGCCTAAGAGAGTATGCAATTTTAAGGATTACTTAGCTGTGTTAGTTAGAATTATCTACTTTCCTTCAAGTCTGTGTAATAGTAGAGTATTGAAGTAATGACTTAACTGTGCTTTTCAGAATCAAGGGGTATACTATGCCCTCATTTGGGTGGGTAGAGAGGTAGAGAAATCAGCAGCAGCCTAAGTAAGCCAAGTATAAAATGGCATGACATAGTCTTGAGTCATATGTTTGGTACCAGAAGGCTGCCTGGTGTGAGAGTGACATGCAGGGTAGATGTATGGAACAGGACAGAATCCCTTGAGGGAATGTGCCAGCAATGTTTGGGTAAAGGAGTCTGCTAAAATTCCTGATTTTTTATCATGTAATATGTGGTCTTTGGAATATTGTTTTAGCATTAAAAGTGATATGGCTTCTTAAAACCAAATTTGGGAACATTTGTTACATAGGCTTTCTTATAAGAAATATTTTCATATCTTAATATGTTGTAATACTTTGAATTTTAATTTTGAGTCTTATTCTCTTTAAAATATTAGTAAATTACTAGATATTTTCATTCTGCATAAGGATATTTTAGGGCAAAAAAGAGTAATTTGGAAATTTTAAATGAACATAATAAGCCAAAAAAATCCACTAAAATAAATGGATGAAAATGAAAGAAAATCAGTAAAGTAATTGTGGAAGAATGAGAGTTAGAAAAACAATATTGGATTTTAGATAAGAATTTAGGGAGGGAAGACAACTTGCTGGGATTCTAAAAACTGTATTAATCAGGCTTAGGTGAGTGATGTTCTTAAAATGTAGGCATTGGGATTTGGTGATGCTATGATTATGAAAGGAGGAAAGAAGAGAAATCTTAAGTATAACATTTAGTAGAGTTAAGGACATGGGAATACTAAAAAGCATTAATGCTAAATATAGAAGACAGAGAGGGATTGTAGGAAAATGGCAGAGTAATAAGCTCTAGGAGTCAGTCTCTCCACCAGAACAACTATTAAACAGGCAGGAACTGTCTGAATCAACTATTTCCAAACTCCAAAATCCAGTAGAACACTGGACAGCACTCAGGGAAGAGTGCGAGGCAGAGGCTGGTAAATATGGTAAAGAGCAGTAAATTATTTTCTCTCCACCTGGCTGTTACCAGTGCTCATCACACACTCTCACGGCAGAGTGGGGTTTGGCCTGTGGCAAAGCTTGTTGGTGCCAGAAAGGGACATAAAAATCCACTTTTGCAAGATCCAGGGTGGGCATGTGCTGATTGCTGATCATGACTTTTGATTAGTAACTTCTGATCACTGAGGTCTGTGTCTGAGGGTAACCACTGTTCCAACACCCTGAACAAAAGTGCTGGAGGAAACTTAAAGACTGTATACTTTCTTAGAGCTGCAAAAGACAGTTGACAGCTGCATTTGCTGGGCAGGTCAAGAAAGCCCAGTTTGGGGAAGCAGATGTGGCTCAAGTGGTTGGGCTTCTGTCTACCATATTGGAGGACTTGGGTTCCATCCCCGGGGCCTCCTGGTGAAGGTATGCCAGGCATGCAAGCCAGGCCCAGGGGCGGGTGGCTCAGCGAACGATGCAGCAAGATGATGACACAACAAAAGAGAGACACATTGAGCTGTAGGGTAGGAGTTGCAGCTCCACCGAGATTTCATGCACACCTGGCACATAGGTAGGCAGGAGGCTCCAGTCTCTGGAAGTATTCCTAAAAACTCCAGCATCACATATAGGTTTGAATAGAAGGGACTGGTAAACCATGTGCAGGGAGGACTTATTTGAGTCTAATTCTGTCACTCTCAGGAGCACAGATTCCAAAATAGAACCCACTGATAAGGCATCAGTCTCTGGGCAACATGGGAATCCCAGTGGGTTCCGTGTAATATTTTGGGTAATCTAAGCACCTCTTAAAATATATGTATATATATATATATATATAAATAACATTTTTGTAAGCAAATACACATATATGCATATATATTTATATATCATTTTGCAAATGTTTGTATGTATTGTGAGAATTTTGATTTTTACCCATAATAATAAAAAAAAAAGAGACGCAGGGGAGAGTCAAGGTGAGACATGATTAAACTGGGAACTGAGGTGGCACAAGCGACAGGGTACCTCTCTCCCACATCGGAGGTCCCTAGGATTGAATACCGGTGAAGCCTACAGGAGAAAAAGAAGAGAAGTGAAAAGAAACAGACACAGAAGATCACACAGTGAATGGACACAGATAGCAAAGAGCAAGGGTGGGGGGGTGGGGGGTAGGGGGAGGAGAAAAACAATTTTTAAAAAATTAGGTGAAAGTTATATATATATATGAAAGCCCAGTTTGGGGGAGCTTTGGAAGAGGTTCCTGGCGCCCTTCCAATGCCTCCCTCAACCCCTCACTGAGGCAGTTTGGAGGTCTAGTGCTCCTTTTGTAGGTCCCTGGCCTTGTTTAGGCTGGGAAAGACTGAATTGAGAAACTCCTCTTCAGCATGCCTCCTCCCAGATTTTGTCCTCCAAGGAAAAGTAGCAGTGTAAGATACACTTGAGGTAGCTGGCCTGGTGCAAGGACTTACCTGATTTAACTTCAGTGGTGGAACACCCAGGAGTTCAAGATAAAAAAAGAAAGAGGAAATGATGGCCCATACAAAGGAAGAAGGATAAAAATCCAGAAAACACTAAAGGAAAAGAGCATACTGTAGACCAAAGACTTTAAGAAATGATCTTCAATATGCTCAAGGAGATGAAAATACAGAGAAATGACTAAAGGATACCAGGAAAGCAACGAATGAATGTGAAAATCTCAATAAAGAGGAAAAAGAGCCAATTCAACAAGAAGATGAAACAGTTATAAATATATAGTGCACCTAAGAGCAGAGCACCAAAATAGATGAAGCAAATACTTGACATATTTGAAGGAAGAAATTGATGTTGCTACATTCATAGTAGGAGACTTTAATACACCACTTTCAATAACGAATTAGAATATCTAGACAGAAGAGAAGTAAGGAAATACAATACTTGAATGATAGTCTAAACCAGCTTGACCTAAAAGACAACAGAATACACATTCTTTTTAAGGGCACATGGATCATTCTCTAGGACAGAACATATGTTAGATCTCAAAACACGTCTCAGTAAATTAAAAAAATTTGAAATCATACAATGTATCTTCTCTGACCACAATGGAATGAACCTAGAAATTAATAATAGAGGGAGAAATGAAAAATTCACAAATGTACAAATTAAACAAGGTAATCTTAAGCCATCAGTGGGTTAAAGAGGAAATCAAAGGGGAAATCAGGAAATATCTTAAAGCAAATGAAAATGGAAACACAACATACCAAAACTTATGGGCTGCATCAAAGGCAGAACTTAGAAACTGATAACTCTAAATGCTTACATTGAAAAAGAAGAAAGGTCTCAAATCAGAGACCTAAACTCACAACAAGAAGCTCTAGAAAAAGAAGTGCAAACCAAACCCATTACAAGTAGAAGGAAGGAAATAACAAAGATTATTTCAAACCACTGAAATAAAAAGAACTATAAAGAGGATACTATGAACAACTGTATACCAACAAATTAAATAACCTAGATCAAATGGGCAAATTCCTAGAACACACAAAATGTCTACACTGAATCAAGAAGATATAGAAGATCTCAACAAACCAAAAACTAATTAAGAGATTGAATTGGTAAACAAAAACTTCCCAACAAAGACTAGCCCAGGACCAGATTGCTTCACAGGGATATTTTTCCAAATACTCCAAGAAGAATTAATACCCAATACTGCTCAATCTCTTCCAAAAAAAAAAATGAAGAGGAGGGAACATGCCTTAATTCATTCTATGAAGCCAACATCATTCTTATATCAAAACCAGATAAAGATACCACAGGAAAGGAAAATTACTTACCAATATTTCTTATGAATATAGGTGCAGAAATCTCAGCAAAATACTAGTAAACCAAATTCAACCGCATATTAAAAGAATTATATGCTCTGATCAAGTGGGAGTTAACCCAGTATGCAAGGGTGATTCAGCATAATGTCAACTAATGAAATACACCACATTAACAGAATTAAAGGAAACAACACATGGTCCTCTCAATTGATGAAGAAAAGGCATTTGACAAAATCCAGCACCCCTTCTTGATGAAAACACTTACAAAATAGGAATAAGGGAAACTTCCTCAACATGATAAAAGGCAAATATGAAAACCCACAGCTAACATTATACACAATGGTGAAATACTGAAAGCTTTTCCACTAAGATCAAGAATGAGACAAGGATACCCACTGTCACTAATGTTATTCAACATTGCACTGAAAGTTTCAGCCAGAGCAATTAGGCAAGAAAAAGAATTAAAAGGCATCCAAATTGGAAAGAAGGAAGTAAAATGTACCTTATTTGCAGATGACATGATTTTATATACAGAAAATCCTGAAAAATCCACAACAAAATAACTGTAACTAATAAATGAATTCAGCAAAGTGGTAGGGTACAAGATTAACACACAAAAATCAGTATGTTTCTATACACTAGTAATGAACAATAGGAAGAAGAAATCAAGAAAAAAATTCTATTTATAATAGCAACTAAAAGATTTAAATATTTAGGAACAAATGTAACCTAGGATGTGAAAGACTTATACACAGAAAACTCTAAAACATTCCTAAAAGAAATTTTAAAAATACCTAAATAAGAATAATATTCCATGTTCTGGATTAGAAGAGCAAGTATTGTTAACATGTTAATTCTACCCAAAGAGACCTACAATTTCAATGCAATCCCAATAAAAATTCCAACAACCTTCCTTGCAGAAATGGAAAAGTCAATCATCAAATTTATGTGGAAGGGTAAGGGGCCCCAAATAGCCAAAGCCATCTTGAAAAGAGAACAGTGTTGGAGGACTCACACTTCTTGATCTTAAAAGTTATTACAAAGTGCAAATATTCTCACTGTCCTGATTTTATGATAATCAGGGTAGGCTAAACATTCGCTATATTAGAAACCACGTTTATGTCCCCAGATGTGGTTTTTCTCCCTAGGTCTGGCTTTTAGAATGCTGGTGATAAACTAAGCCTGATTTATTATATGACCATCCTGTATGGGAAATGACTAACTCTAGGTAGCTTTGGTCAACCTTAAGAAATATAGCAGGGGGATGGATGTGGCTCAAATGGTTGGGCATCCATCTCCCATATGAGGGACCTGGGTTCGATCCCTGGGACCTCCTGGTAAAAATTTAAAAAAGAAAAATATAGAAGGCGCACAGGCTGCCAGGCCCCATGTGCGGGTACGCCACCAGACCCCACTAGCCACACAGCAAGATGATGTTGTAACAGGAAAGTGACACAAGGGAGAGCCAAGATGAGACATGACAAAAACCAGGAACTAAGGTGGTGCAGGCAGTAGGATGCCTCTCTCCCACATCGGAGGTTCCGAGGAGCGAATCCCAGTGAAGACAGGAGGAGAAGGATGAGAAGAGAGGGCAGGAAATGGACACAGAGAGTTGCCCAGCGAATGGACACAAAAACAGCAAAAATGGGGGAGGGTATAAAAATGGATAAAGGTAAATAAATAAATAAATCTTAAAAAAAAAAAAAGTTATTACAAAGCCACAGTAATCAAAACAGCATGGTACTAGCATGAGGACAGACATATAGACCAATGGAATCAAATGAGAGCTCAGAAATCAACCCTCACATTTTTGGCCAGCTGATTTTTATGTTTGTTTATTTGTTCATTTTTCTGGCCAACTGATTTTTGGCAATGGGGTAAAGACCATTCAGTTGGGAAAGAATTGTCTCTTCAACAGATGTTGCTGGGGAAATTGGATCTCCATTTGCAAAAGAATGAAGATAGACCCCTATCTCACACCATACATATAAATCAACTCAAAATGGATCAAAGACCTAAATATAAGAGGCAGAACTAAAAACCTCCTAGAAGAAAATGTAAGGAAGCATCTTCAGGACCTGGCGTTAGGTAATGTTTTCTTAGATATTACACAGTAAGCACAAACAACAACAAAAAAGAGAGATAAATATGACTGCATCAAAATTAAAAAACTTTTGAGCCTCAAAGGATTTTATCATGAAAGTAAAATGACAGCCTATACAATGAAAGAAAATATTTGGAAACTAGATACCTGATAAGGGTTTAATATCCATAATATAGAGAGAAATTCTTCAACTCAACAGCAAAAAGAGAAACAACCCAGTTAAAATAAGGGCAAAAGACTTGACTAGATATTTCTACAAAGAAGACATATAAATGGACAAAAATCACATGGAAAGAATGCTCAATATCCTTAGCCATTTGGGAAATGTGAATCAAAACCACAGTTCAATACATTTCATACCCACTAGAATGGCTACTATTTAAAAAATGGAAAATTACAAGTGTAGGAGAAGATGTAGACAAATAGGAACACTCATTGATTGCTGGATTGCTGATGGAAATGTAAAATGGTGCAGCTGCTGTGGAAGACAGTTTGTTGGTACCTCAGAAAATTAAGTATAAAATTACCAAAAACCCTGCAATCCACTTTTAGGTATATATCCAAAAGAATTGAAAGCAGGAACTTGAACAGATAATTGCACACTGATGTTCATTGCAGCATTATTCGAAATTGCCAAAAGATGGAAGCAATCAAAAGTGTCTGTCAACCAATGAATAAAATGTGGTACATACAAACAATGGAATATTATTCAGCCATAAAAAGGAATGAAGTTCTGATACATGAAACAATATCAATGAACAATGAGGAGATCATGTTGAGTGAAATAATCCAGACATGGAAGGACAAATATTGTATGACTCACTTACATGATATAATTAGAATAAGCAAATTCAGAGTCAGAATCTAGAATACAGGTTGTCAAGGGATGGGATGGTTGTAGGGAATAGGGAGTAATGGCTTAAATTCTACAGAGTTTCTATTTGAGACAATGGAAAAGTTTTCTTAATAGATGGTGGTGATGGTAGCACAATATTGTGAACATAATTAACAGTTCTGAATTATATATTTGTATGTAGTTAAAAGGATAAATATGGTGCTAGAATAAACATTTTTTAAAAAACTGCATGGAACTGATTGTTTCAGTTTGCCAGAGGGCTACCAATGCAAAGCACCAGAAAACGTGTTAGCTTTTATAAAGGGGATTTATTTGGGGTAAAAGCTTATGGTTCTAAGGCTGTGAAAAGTCCAAACCAAGGCACCATCAGAGATATTTTCTCACCAAAATCAACACAAATAATGAACCCTAAGTTAAACCATATATTATAGTTAATAGTACAATTATAAATATGTGCTTTTATCAGTTGTAACAAATGTTTCACACCAATGCAAGGTATTAATAATAGGGTGGTAAATGGGGATCTTGTTTTTTATGCATGATTGTTCTGTTACCCACAGCTTCTCTAATTAAAAAAAAAAAAAAAAAAAAAAGTTTACATGTAAAATCAAGAAGTTGATGCTCACTACCAATAGGACAAATGTCAGTATCAGACATATGAATTTCAGATTGTATAAAGATGAAAAAATAATTTGGAATTTTAAAAATATTAAATGAGGGTTTGAAAACACAAAAATACAATGGTCCTGTCAGTCCAGAAAGGAGGAGGTTCAGCATAGAAGGGCAAAGGATGAGAGATGCTGAAACAACTGGGAATGTATGGGTCACTGTGCTAAAGTTGGAAATCTTAGGCTGAAAGCATAGGCTATTAATGCTTATTGATTCATTACCTGCATCATAACTCTCTATTAGACTGCATGAGAACACTAAGGGCTATTTGTTAAATTATACTATTTTTCTTTTGATGTTGTCAATTTATTACTTAAGTAATAATGCTCGTTTGTAAACATGTTGAAAAATACAGAAAAGCACAAAGTGAAAAGTAAATGTTCAAGAGAGCATTTGCTTCAGATGCCCACTTTTAATCCATGTGGTCTCCAAAGAGCACTCAATAGCTGTATGTAGAAGGTAATATTTATTGGGTGCCTTCCACTCTACTAATTGCTTTGACATCTTTCTTCTCACATGAAATGTAAGCTCTGTGAGCACAAGGCCCCTTTGTTTTGTTCATTTTCATGCTCCCAACACTTGCAATAGGGCGTGGCATGCAGCAGGAACCCAAGAAATATCTGATGACTAAATCACCTCTCTTAATATGCACAGCAACTTTACTGTCATTTCAATTTACAGATAAGGAAAGAGAGTCACAGAGAAATTAGGTTGACTGCCCAAGTCTCTTAGTGCATAAAAGGTAGAGTTAGAATTTAAATTCAGCTTGAATCTGGAGTTCATGAACACATTTAGTTATGACTTCTTGCATAGAGGGGGAGCCTGTTGAAACTAAGGTCAGGGGGATGATGTTAATAACACCACGGTGAAACTAAGACAGAAAGCCCTTACCTCCTTGCTACAGGTATGTTACATTAGTCGAGCAATTCTACTAAGCAGCAGCGCCAGAAGCTGAAGACAAAGAAATACAAAATTAAAAATGGTGTCATTTGTCTCTCACTATGCTTTGCTTCAGAAATATGCCATCTGCAGTTGTCTGCCACCTAAATTGGTGGCTGAATGGCTTAGCAGATAGGAATTACACAGGCTATAGGAATTTCTAGAATGTCACATAAATGAGTGTTTAGAAAAATGTAGGTACAATTTATATCTGAGTAAGCTTGCAGTCAGAATGATTGTCAGCACTCATGTCATGCTGGATGTCAGTACATTGTGACTTTTTAAAAATATATACTTTTAAAATTTATTTTAAAAAGATACTTAGATTACATAAATTGTTACATTAAAAAATATAAGGGATTTTCATATGCCCCACTCCCCAGACCTCCCACTTTTCTCCACATTAACAACTTCTTTCATTAGTGTGGTACATTTATTGCAATTGATGAATACATTTTGGAGCACTGCCACTAAGCATGGACTGTAGTTTACATTGTAGTTTACACTCTCTCCCACTCAATTCTGTAGACTATGGCAGGATATAGAATGGCCTGTACCTGTCACAGCAATGTCATCCAGGTCAATTTCAAGTCCTGAAAATGCCCCCAAATTACACCTCTTTTTCCTTCCCCCAGACTTCAGCACCTCCAGGGGCACTGCCTCCACATCAATGGTATAATTTCTTCCATTGCTAGAATCACAATGTCTATAGTATAACACCAGTAAGTCTACTCTAGTCCATATTTTATTCACCAATCCTGAGGATACTGGGATGGTGATGCCCACTCCACCTCTAATTGAGAGGGGCCTTCGATCCCATATGGCTGATGGATGGGACTCTCTTGCTTGCAGTTGTAGACTCTCTCAGATCCTTGATGTGGTGGTTCTCCATCCTCACCTCCCTGTCAGCTGTCCTGGGTGAGTCCAATGAACTGGAGAGTAGATGCTGCAACTCCACTGAGGCTCAGGGCCCAGACGGCACATGGACAGCCCAGAGATTCAAGTCTTTTGGATGTACACCTACCAACTTCAGCCCCAACTATAGGTTCAACCAAAAAGGACAGAAGAGGCATGTGTAGAGGAGTCACATCTGAGTCCAACTCTGTCACACGTGGGAGCACAATCTCCAAAGTAGGCTCACTGGCAAGGCACCAAACTCCAGAACTATCCACCACAACCTCGGGACCTGGGTGTCTCCAGAGCCCTCAGAAGCTCCACTATTTGAGGTAGTGTCCACTTTGGCCATCTATGAGATCCTGCTGGGAAGTGCATAAGCGTTACATCTCTGATGGCCTCCCGACTCACTTTGAAATCTCGTAGCCATATAAACTCATTTGTCTTTACCTTTTCCCCCTTTTATTCAAGGACTTTTTCCAGTTGTATCACCAGCTCGTGCTTGGTAGTAATCCCTTGGTGCCAGGGAGGCTCATCCTCAGGAGTCATGTCCCTCACTGGAGGGAAGGTAATGCATCCACATGCTGAGATTGGTTTAGAGAGTGGCCACATTTGAGCAACATATACCCAACATCCTCCCCCTTTCCCCCCTTCCCTATTAATGACAATTTTACATGTGGATTGTACATTTGTTACAACTGATGTACACATATTGAAACATAGCTACTAACCATGGTCAATGGTTTATATTGTGGTTTACATTATGGTTTACATTTTAGACCATACACTTTTATAAATTTTTGGTGAAATTTAACATGGCCTGTATCCTTCACTGCAAGATCATACAGAACACTTCCATTGCCCCCTAAATACCACCTCTTCCATATATTCTATTCCTCCCTCCCCTTGGGGTCCCCTATATTCTGTATGTAACTTTACTGTGACCTAAAACCTCTTTGAAGACAAAAAAAAAAGTAAGACACTGGGGAAGAAATGGAAGAAAATGCCACTGTACATACAGGACAACAGATATTAGAGTGATGAAAGGCAAAACGTCAAAACAAATTTTTAAAAAAATATTTTTCATTTTTTAAATACTTTTTTTTACTTTATTTTAGTTTCAGTTTTTCTAAATTATTATGTATTTTATTTCTTATGTTTAAACCTATCATTATTATTTCATTTTCCTAGTAATTGAATTTGGCAACATTCTTGGCTTCATTTCTGAAGAAGTTTTGGAACACAGAAGGGTTACAACTATGGCAGGGAGAATCAATGGTGTGGGGTGTCAGTGATGGGGGAATACATGGGAGGAAGTTCACCTGGACATACATATAGGGTATATAAATGTGCTCAAATGTTCATGAGACATTGCCACAGTGAGTAGAGATTCAAACAACAGCTGAAGGGTTGTTGAATCCCCATCCTGGGGAGCTCTGCCACATTCTCTAATGGAACAGCAACAATCCCCCAAGTACAGGGGCAATGACTAGTGAAGAAGGATGGTCCATTGATGGGCCCTTGATGTTGATGACTATGCTTACAAGCCTTTTGCTTTTGAATTTGCAACTTGGCCTAGTGTTGTAAGGTGCCTAACAGTTACCTCCTGAGCGCCTCCCCTCAGAGTCCATGGTGACCACCAGGCTTCACTCCTTGAAAGACAAAGTTCATAGATATTTGCCACAATGCTGAGGGCTTGACACACTAGTCTATACTCTCCTATTGGGAGCTGTCCATGTTCTTAATAAATACTATCTCCTCTGTGTGAGAACATATTGGCCCTCCCCAGCATGGGAGTCCAACTCCTTCCCGCTCATTATGTGGGTCTCCCCCCACTGACACAGCACATTATGACAAAATGATCACTTGCACATTCTCTTGAAGACTGTCCCAGGTGTACCCTGTCTCAAATGCTGCCTCCCATCCAAAACCCTAAACCAGTAACCCTTCCTTATCATATTGTCAAAAGTGTTTTCTCATCATTGTAGTTTCACCCACGTACCCACCAATCCCCAGTGTTTACCTGCTCCCTTCCCCAACCCTCCCTCTAATTCGATGGACCATCCAACCCATCCTCCCCACCCTACCCTCCTGTCAAGTTTGTACCACTCAACCCAATAGTATCCCTACACCCCTGTCATATTCCTTCACTGCCCAACTACTCAGTTCCACTTTATCATAGTTTTCACCCATATGGGTGTTGGCTCATAACCTTCTTTTCCCTTTCTATTTCCTGTAAACCTATCTTCCAGTCTCTAGCTCTCTGAGTCCATTAGATTTGCTTAATTTGTATCAGAGAGGTCATGTAATTTTGTCCTTCAATGCCTGGCCTGCTTCACTCAACATAAGGTCCTCAAGATTCATCCATGTTATCCCATGTGTTAATACTGTATCCCTTCTTAGAGCTGAGTAATATTCCATTGCATGTAGATACAACATTTTGTTTATCCATTCATTATTGATGGGCATTTGGGTTGATTCCAACTTTTGGCAATAGTGAATAATGCCCCTATGAACAATCGTGTGCATATATCTGTTCATGTCCTTGCTTTCAGTTCTTCTGGATATATACCCAGCAGTGGAATTTCTGGGTCATATGGCAGATCTATAGTTAGTTTTTTGAGAAACCGACAGACTGTTCTCCACAATGGCTGAACAATTCTACATTCCCACCAGCAGTGGATCAGGGTTGCCATTCCTCCACATACTCTCCAACCCTTGTAATCCTCTGTTTTTTAATGGCCACTAGTCTAATGGGTGTAAGATGGTATCTCATTGTAGTTTTGATTTGCATTTCCCTAAGAGCTAGTGATTTTGAGCACCTTTTCATGTGCTTTTTAGTCATTTGTATTTCTTCTTTGGAGAACTGTGTTCAAATCACTTGCCCATTTTTTAAATGGATTGTTTATCTTTTTATTTTTGAAATATAGGATTTCTTTATATAAGCAGGATATTAGGCTCCTATCAGATATATAGTTACCAAATATTTTCTCCCATTGAGCTGTCTTTTCACTTTCTTGACAAACTTCTTTGAGGAGCAAGAGGTTTTAATTTTGAGGAGATAAATTTTAATTTATCTATTTTTTCTTTTGCTGCTTGTGCTTTGGGTGTGAAGTTCATGAAGCCATTTCCTATTACAGGGTCCTGTGGATGCTTCCCTATATTATCTTCCAAGGTCTTCATGGTCTTGGCTCTTATATTTAGATCTTTGATCCATCCTGAGTTGATTTTTGTATAAGGTGTGAGATGGTGTTCCTCTCTCATTCTTTTAGATATGGATATCCAGTTCTCCAAGCACCATTTATTAAAGATGCCATTCTCTCCCATTTGAGTGGGCTTGGTGGCCTTGTCGAATATCAGATGACTGTATATGTGAGGATCTATATCAGAACTCTCAACTCAGTTCTATTGGTCAGTCTATCCTTGCACTAGTATCATGCAGTTTTGAACATTGTAGCTTTGTAGTATGTTTTAAAACCAGGTAGTGTGATTCCTCTGATTTCATTTTTCTTTTTCAATATGTCTTTGGCTATTCAAGGCCTCTTGCCCTTCCAAATAAATTTCTTAGTTAGTTTTCCCAATTCAGTAAAAAAATGCTGTGTTGATTTTTATTGGGATTGCATTAAATCTGTATATTAGTTTGGGTAGGATAGACATCTTAATGATATTTAGTCTTCCTATCCATGAACAGGAAATATTCTTCCATTTATTTAAGTCTTCTTTGATTTCCTTTAAGTGCTATGTAGTTTTCCGTGTTTAAGTCATTTATATCTTTAGTTAAACTTATTCCTAGGTATTTGATTTTTTTTAGTTTTATCGTGGCTTTCACTGTTGCCTATTTTACTCAAGTAAAGATTTTCCATTAGAAAAGAACTGTGAATAGTTTTCCAGCAAAACATAAACAAATTCCCATGCAGCCATTTAACTTGATCCTAGAGATCAAGAAGCAATTACATACAATTTGCAAATGCAGTCCACATTATAGTAGTCATAGTAGTTACTGATATGCCTATCTCATATGTCCTGAGAATATTCACATAAGTATGTGAATTTTTAAAGTGAATGTAGAAATTACATTTAAAAATCTAACTTTCTGCTTTCAAAGAAAATATAGCAGAAACAAATAGGCAACATACCCCAGGCTTTCAAAGCCCTTAGAATCTACTTATATTTAGGCTATAAATATACAAGTACCTTTTGCAGTGGCATCATTTATTCATGTGTGCACTCAATTTTTCATTCATTCAACAAATATTTTTTGAAAAGAAACTATACTCCAGAAATTATTCTATTTAATTTCTTAGATTCATTTCAGTCTTTATTATATTGTTACTACAAAAGGACAAGCCTCCTCTGGATTTTAGTAGTTGTTCTTGAAACATAAAAATATTTGGCTGTCCAGAAATGGTCTGATCGTATCCAACACTTGTACTGACATATTGAAAATACATATTATTTTTGTCAGTATTAAAGATATTTTAAAACAAAACAAGCTTTGTTGAACGTAGTCTATGAGTTCATAATGGAAATACAAGTTTAAGGATAGGAAGGAAGATTTGTTTTCAAGCAAGAAGTACTTTGTAATAATTCTGTGGTGAATAAGGAGCCCCTTCTTGAAAATATAGTCTCAAATATTACTTTGAAAGATATGCCTTCTGCCATCTAGTCAGTAGATTTACAATGTATCTGAATGATGTCAAACAATGTTTTGGCCACACTTTCTGTTCCTACATCCCCCAATTTCTTGGTTGGGAGCTGGGGAATTCTGTACTTATATTCAAAGTAGACAGGAAAGCTTTTTGCATATCCTAGACACCACTGAAAGATCCTGATTTGACTCTGCAGAGTGTGCACTAGGGAGAGAAGTGATTGTCAGACCACAGGCAAAATACATCTGAATCTAGCACTTGAGGCAGATGCTGAAGGAACTATTTTTATTAGAGACTCTGAAACCAACGCTATTTATAAAGTCCTGTGCTTTTAGGGCAAAGGGGACAAAATAGGACCCCTAATTAGGTAGAGAGGGGCAGGGGAAATTGAGTGGCTCTGACAGAGTGAGGGCTGTAGAGAACATATCAGGGCATCCGTGGAAAAGCAGGAATCAGACTAATGCAGCTATTTTAGCCATTGTAATACTCTGAGTCTCTTACAGTGAAGAGGTTGGTAGATGAGGCCAACAGTGTTTTCAAACATTTTTATTTAGTAATCTCAGTGCCCTTTTTACAATAAAAGCTTACTCCTAACACAGATACATAATAATAGAGGTAGAACTGCTTTGTATTAAAATGGGGAAAATTGGGAGCTCCCTGCTCAGCTCACCAGGCATCTGCATTTTTTACCATTCCTCCAGTGATTCCAAAGTTGAGAACCTCTGTCTTAGAGGAGTCTTCTCAAACTTTAATGTACCCACAAATCATCTGGGGATCTAGGATCCTGATTTAGTAGGTCTGGGGTGAGGCCTTAGTTTCTGCAGCTCTAACAGGCTTCCTGGTGATATTGCCAGTAAGTAAACCACACTTTGAAAAGCAAGGTCTTTGAGCACTGGTTCTCAAACTTTAGTGTGCATCAAAATCTCCTGGAGGGCTTCTTAAAACACTGATTGCTGTGACTCTCATCCAGATTTTCTTATTCAATATGTCCAGGGTGGAGTGTGAGTTTGCATTTCTAACAAGTTCCCAGGTGAGGCAGATATAGGCATGATACTAGAAAGCAGTGGTTGTTAACCCTGGTCATACCTGTCAAACTTATAAAACATACTCATGGGAGGGCCCCCGCCCCCTGCTCTCACAGCTTCTGATTGAAACCTCCCTGGGTGATTCTAACGTGTAGTCAGGCTTGAGAACCATGGCTATAAGGCTTTATAAGTCACGTAGGACTTCAGGTTTTATCCTAAAGATAATGTATTATAGTTGTCCCTACTTTTAGAAATAATTCATGACTGGAATGAAGGTATTTGAAAGGTAATGAAATCCTGTTCACTGAGCCATTTGCCTTCATCTGGACAAGAGAAAAAATACTACCTTCATTATCTCTTTTATTACAAATGAGCAAAATTCAGGAAGGCTAAACAGACAACTTTTCAATTCTTGTAGAAAATGGCATTAAAAGGTACACAAATTGGTTAATTTTGAAATCTACTCATGCCAAACTAGCTGTGTAGTTTTGCTCCCACTTCCTATTAACTTTGGTCTGTTCCATTATGGATTATGTGGCAGAGACTAATTACTGGGAGCCTTTAATTTGCAGTGACAGGTAACTGAAATTTGGGTTGTCTATGAATATCTCTATAACGTATAATGCATTATTAAGTACTAATCATTTAAAACACAAATTAAGCCAAATGAAGGCAGCTCCAGTAGTCAGTAGTTAATAATAAAATAGAAACTACAGCTAATTAACATGCGTCCAAAAAAGCTCATTTCAAGCTGGCCTGCAAAAATTATTTTTTGTCATTTGGTGTTAATTATGATATGCGAATATGCCTAATTTTTTTGATCAATCAGTAGAACACAAGCTCTAACTCCAAAAAAGGAAGAAAATGATCTATCCTGCACTTGCATTAATATTTAATCTTCCATAATGGTTTAATACTCTGAGATTGCCAACACAAACCTTGGTGGAAATGGTGCCTCTTTTAAAAGAATATTCAATTGAATTTTAGTTTCAAAAGAAATATTATTGTTTTATAAAATTTGATCACATTTTTCTCTAAATGGGAAAAAACTTCTCATTAGAAAGTGGTATCCAGCCAACCAAACGTTTATAGTCACATATGGAACTTCCTTCCTACTTTTTGCTCCCTAAGTTGTATATCTGAAGCTTTCATCTTGCAGTAGCATTGCTTATGAGGATGGGTCTTGTACAAAAGCATGTGCAGATTTCTAAAAGAATGATTGAAGTAATAGATATTGGTAAACTTGCCTCTGTAAATTGAGGAAAAGACCCAGAATTCTGCAATACACATTTCTCCAGCATAAATATGCTACACTGCTATGAAAAGAGCAGTTCTAAATTTCTTGGCCACTTCTGTACAACTTGGGTCATTGGGAGTAAAATCCTCTCCTACCCCATAAAAATCCTTGTGTGGGCTTTAGAGCCATAACTTCCAGCATTTAGTTTTCTTACTGTGTGCATAAGGATTTAAAAATGTAGCATAAATAGAAACTGTAGATCTTTCCAATCCCAGCTCCTTCTAACTCTCCAAAAAATATAAATTCTCTTACTAGACTAAACTTTCTTTTGAAAACCTGGCAAAAGGTTTCTTTGAAACAAGGTTTTCAAAAGGTCACCTGGCCAAGAAGGATTCATCATTGGGTTTTACTTTAGGTATGTTTGGTCCAGTTGATCATTCATTTAAACACCTCCTTTAAAACACTTTTTTTTTACATTTGACTTCTAGGAATCACATTCTCCTGATTTTTCTTCTACTCCCCACACTTTTCCATATAGTCACCCTTGTTGGTTCCTCCACATCTTTTCTATTTATATACTGTTGTTGAGCTCATCAAGTCTCCTGGCTATAAATGCCATAAATAAGCTTATGAGTCAGCCTGGACCTCTCTCTCCAACTCCAAAATTATATGCCAGTTGCCTGTCCTACATCCCTACCTTGGATGTCTAATAGGCATCTCAAACTTAACATGTCCAAATGCAAACTCCTGATCTTCCCTCTTACTTTCATTGTCTTCTCTATCTCAACACCTCCACTGCTACCACCCTGGTCCAGCCTTCATTATCTCTTGCCTGGATCAAGAAATAGCCTTCTATGTGGACTCATGTGCCCTTTCTTGCTTTGCATCAGTTTAATCTCATCAGAGCATTCCTGTAGGGTCTCTGTACAACTGAGCTCTTCAGTGCTCCTCTATTCCTTCATCTACTCTCCTCATGCTCATTCTGCTCCAGCTTCACTGGCCTCCTTCCTATTCCTTGAGACTGCCAGGGCCCACCTCAGGGCTTCGCACTTGTTTTTTTTCTGTCTGGACCACTCATCCTTCAGATATGCGCTTAGCTTGTTCTCTCACCTCCTTCAGATCTTTACTAAAATGCCATTTTTTTCAGTGAGGACTTCCCTGAATATCTACTTAAAATTCTTACCATCTTGCCCAATACTCCTTATCCCCCTTTCTTGATTTAGTTTTCAGCTTTTAACATATTATTTGCTTATTGATTTAGTTTATTACCTATCTACTTCCATTAGACTATAGGCTCCATGAGGTTAGGCAGGTACTTATGACTATTTTGTGCACAGCTGCTCCCATTCCCAGTGCCCAGAAGAGCACTTGGCCCTTAGTAGGCACCTGCAATGCAATTCTGACTCTATGTGGAGCTACTGCAGACTTCACAGGTTAAGGGCATGGTCCTCCATGAGATGACTTCCACTTCATACACCAGCCACAAGTTCAGTGATTACCTAGGCCACCCTTACTTCTTACAAGCTGGCTATAAATTCAGGGGTCCCAACTACCTTTTCAGGTTCTAGAATGGCTCACAGCACTCAGTTTTATTATAACAAAAAGGATACAAATAAGGAGTGAAAATAAGAGACACATGGGACAAGGTCTTGAAGCATCCCCAAACACGAAGTTCCCATTGTCTTCTCCCTGTGGAGTCTGATCACATCACCTCCTAGCATATCAATGTGTATTATCAACCAGGAAAGCTTACCTGGACTTGAGTGTCCAGGTTTCTTATTGGGGTTTCATTACATAGGGATGATGAATTGAGTCAAAACCCACATGGTTGAACTCTATCTCCAGCCTCCTCTCCTCCCAGGAGATCAGGCTGATATTACATGGCTCAAAGCCATAACTCTCTATTCACCTGCTTAGTCTTTCTGACATGGCCAGCACCCATGGTGTGCTCACCTTGAGTCATCATGTTAGCATAAACCATCAGGTGTGGTGGTGGTGGTGGAGCACCATGAACAACAAAGACACTCCTATCACTCAGGAAATTCCAAGTGTTTGATGGGGAAGTCGCAGACATGCTTAGTGGCCACCACCCAGCCTCAGTGGACATCTCCCAGACCTCACTTACCTTTTCTTCCTCTTTTCTGTTGTGTGCAGACGTTGCAATCTGTTTCTGTTCAGCAGCCAAGAGAGACCTTAGATCTAATGAATGACCTGACCAAACCTTAAACCCCAAACTGAAACTGGGAACAAGCAGCCCCAGCTACTTATCAGGGCAAGAACTCTCAGTGGCAGGGTTGTCTAAATACTCTGCCCTCAGGCAGCACAGACTTGTCTCCAGACTTTGCCTCTCCAAGGCAAAGTGGGATGAGCTGAGCTGCCAGACTCTGATGCAGACATTTGGCCTCTCCAGGAGGCCGGCCATGATGGGATCTCTTCCCCTGCTCTTTTGGACCCTTTGTGCTATGTGAGTAATAAAGAGGTCATTTGCTGAAAGTTTCTGTTGTGCCTGCGACTGTTCTCATGGCATACCATATAGCAACTTGCTTCATAGTGTTTAGTTGAGAATTTGCCTCCCCCAGACACTGAGACAAAGACCAGACCTATCTTTGGAGACCCAATAATATTTGTTGAATAAATGAATGACTGTATCCCTACAGGATTCTTCTGAACACTTGAGCAATGGGTGGATATAGAGTGGCTCCTCAACATACTCTTTCTCCTTATTTCTCATTGCCTTTTTGATATAAAGGCCAGGTTTCTATATTCTATTTCTTTCATTCAATAAATACTTATTGAGTGATGGCTATGTGTCAGCCCAAGTACTAGATGCTGGATAATACAGTAATGAAATATTGTCCCTGAAGCTTGCAATATGGTTGTTGGATAAAGACGCTGGATGACTAACAACACAAATATAGATAAGATTATAAATTGTGGTTAAAGTTATAAAGAGCAGAAACATAATAGGATGAGAAAGAATAACAGTAGGAGGGGGTACATACTTTAGATTGGGTACACAGGGAAGGGTACCTAAGAAGGTGAAGTGTGAAAGACAAGAAAGAACCAGTCAAGCAAAAGTAAGGAGTGGGGGAGGGGTGTTTCAGGGAAAGGAAACAGGATATATGAGGGCCCTCAGGGAGTAAAGCCTATGCTACACTTGGGATGGGCAGTTTCTGTAGGTTATTCAAAGCTGTTTAATAGTTGAGAGTTTGGAGGTCTAGAGCCAGGCTACCTGGGATCAAATCCTGGCTTCTCCTCTTAATAGTTTGTAATATTTGACAAGTTACTTATCACTTCTGTGCCTTAGTTTCCTCATTTGTAAAATGGAGATAATTATGGTGCCTTCCTTATATGGTTGTTGTGTAATCAAATGTCATTGCATGTAAAGTTCTTAGAACAGTATCTGCAATGTACTATGTATTTTAATATAAATTTCAAAATTACTCCTGAATCCAACCACTTGTCATCACACCTAGAACTCCCACCCTGGTCCAAGCCATCACCATTTCTTGCCCTACTCCTAAAACTGGCTCATGTTTAGGCTCTAGCCAGGGAGAATTCTTTTTAAAAGAAATTTAATCATGTCATCACCTGTTCAAGACTTTATAGATTTTAAGTAAAATACACTTAGAATAAAACACCAAGCTTCTTCCATGTCCTTCAAGACCCTCTGTGATCTGGCGCTTGCTTGCTGCTCTGAACTCATTTTCTACCAGGTTCCATTTACCCATTATGCTTTTCTGTCTCAATCTTATTCTGATCTTATGGCTTTTATATGTAATGTTTTCTGTATCTGAAATGTTCTTTCTCTAGTTCTCCACTCCTCATTATTCAGGTCTATGCATGAATGTCTTCTTTAGGAAGGAATTTCATGTTTATCATATTTTAACAGACACACACATTCACCTCAGTTTTTTTCTATAAACCATTTACCATACTTTATTTTTTAACTTACACCATTTATCAACTGAAATTATACTACCTATTTCTTTTTTTAAATGTTTCTTGCTTGTCTTCTCTACTAGCTCTGAGTGTCTATGACTGAGTAACATACTAGGAGCTCAATAAATATTTCTTGAATAAATGGATTCTTTTACATATTCTGAAAAGTTAAAGAAGAATTGATTGCAGATATTTGCCTGGAGATTATCAGTTATTTCAACTTTTCAGCTATATAGATGGGAAGACATCTTTTTAGTTGCCTCATTTGTTTCCCCCCTATCAGGGATCATTATCCAGTACTGTCGATCAATATCTGAAAGCCATTATTTTATATATTATGTCTATTTTTTTTAGTTATTGGAGGAAGAAGGTAAATCTGGTCCCTATTACTCTATACTGGCTGGAACTAAATAATTCCACATATGTGATTTTTATGACTCCAAATGGTTGTTTCTATTTTATAAAGACTTCTTACAGATAGTTTCTCACATACAGGCAATTCAAGTATTGTTCCATTTCTCCATTTGTTTCCTTAATACCTAAATCAATATGCTACTATTTAGGGCTACCATGCATGATATTGAAAGATATATGATATAAATTTGGAGGGCTTTATGTAGCAGTTCCTCTTTTCTTAGGATTCATTTATGTTATTTCAGGTCTTATGTATTGAAGAAAAAGTGGTATGACCAAGACAGATCTTAGAGTAGATATTTCTAGAAAATCAAAATCCAAGAGATGTGACCTATGACTCTACATCTATCTGAATAATTCTTGCTTATTTTTCACTATAGCAGATAGGTTGTTTCAAATACATGAATACTAGGCAAAGCTGATCAGTAGGTGAAGATCTGCAAGAATTCAATTGTTCTAAGAGTCAACATGTGCTTTTTGTTGTAAGCAGTTTTTTTTTCTTCTCCTTTATTTAAATGCTAAAATTTAATTGACACGAAAATTTATTCAATAGATCTATACTTGGAAATTTGAAATATTTGGTTCAAAAGAATAAAATATTTTCTATAGAAAATCAGGCTTCTATTACATTGATTTCTATGCAGAATGTTTCAACTTAAATATCCTGGGTTTGCCTTCCTACAAACTGAGAAGTGGATAATGACATGTGAATTCATCTATTAACATTCATGCATCCCATTTTCATTTAGAACAAAACCATTTTCTCCATCAGTTGAAATGCTGAAAATGAATGATTTTAATATAGCATAGAAAATTCTTTGTCACTTAATCCTTTGTATAATGAAAGAGAAGCATATAAAGAACTTTGAAAAAGACTTTGCTGTTGTTAATTGTTCTGATATTTGGTGCTAATAGAACATCTTCTGCATCCAGTCCTGATCTGGAGCCAGAAGTTGTGTATGGATACTTTTAATCTATTATAATTATATTTATAGAAATAAGACATGCAAAATATAATGATGTCCTAGAAGAGGGACAAAACTACTTTTGGCTGAACAACCAGCTCTGGTGCAAATAGGGGATATCCATTAGTGATTTTTTTAATAGTGTAACTTGAGTTTTAGCTGTAATAGAATTTTAAAAGTTAATATTCCACATGACTAGGTTAACCGACATGACATTGTTAGCTAGCTTTGAGATGCTAACTTAGATTAAATGCTTTGCTGAAGCACTTTGGTTAATGAATTTGACTTGTGAAAATATTACTCACCAGTAATCTCTGGGGTACCCTTGCTATTCGTTGGGTAGGAAAGAAAAGGAGGATTAATAAAAGGGTGGAGGGGAAAAATGATTTTCCTAGTTACTCTTATCTGGACCAGTCCCAAACTGAATGGATCATAGGTCTTAGTTGCCCTAAAAATATCTCTCATACACTAGGACAAAATGTGACAGTTTATTCATTCATTCAGCAAATAAATATTAAGGATAAAGTATGTTTCAGGTACTCTTCTAGGCATTTTGGATATAGGAAAACAAACAAAAATCCTTCAGTGAAATGAAGGATTCCTTCACTGGAGGCATGCAGACAATAAGAATAAACATGTATATAACAAAGTAGAGAAAGTGTTAACTACCTTGGGAAATATAATAGGTAGTGGGATGAGGTCAGGCTAGTTGAATGCAGTATCATTCATGTCTGGGTAGGCCTCATGGAAAAAGTCAGAGTTTGGCAAGAACTTGAAGGAGATTAGGTACTTTGTCAAAATGGTATCTGGGGAAATAGTGTTCCAGGCTGAAGAACTAGTCAGTGCAAAGGCTCTAATATGGGAGAGTCCTTTAACACAGTGGAAAATGGCAAGAAGGCCCAGATTGTGCCCAGAGTGGAATAAGCAAGAGGAAGGAGTTGTCAGAGATGAGGTCAGAGAGAAAAAGGGCACTGGACCATGAAAGGACTTTGGGTTTACCCTAATCACCTCCTACCCTATTCTTAAGGGCTTCTATCTAGGAGACCCTTTATGTTCCACAGGTCTACAGTTATTCATGCACATTGGCCATTATAGCTGAAGCTGCACCACTTCTGATTCTAAGCACTACACCACTATCTTCTGTCCCAGATCTGCATCATCACTTACTTTATATTAAGGGATGATAAGTTAACAGTACTTAACTGGTTGTTTAAAAATTTAGCAATTATAGCTTCATAAATTGCCACAGTCAGTTTTCTTTATGCATTGGGCAATGGGCTAGAACAGGGGTAAGAAAACTTTTTTCTCTAAAGGGGCAGATAAAAAATTTTTGGCTTTGCTGGCCATATGGTGTCTGTTACAAATACTCAACTCTGACATGGTAGCATGAAAGAACACACAGACAGTATGTAAAGAAATGTGCATGGCTGCATTCCAGTCAAAATTTATTTACTAAAGTGGGTGGTAGGCCAGACTTGGTCCATGGGCTATATTTTGCTGACACCTATGACAAAACACAAAGAATAGAGTTTAGGAGTAGGGGCCAGTAGGTGAGGAAGAATGCAGCATGGAGCAGGAAAAAGGGAAATCATTGAACTCTGCCATCTGACAGGCCTGTCCTTGAAGCTCAGCTCTTCCATTTATCCGCTGCACATGGCAGGCATTCAAAAATACAAAGGGATGTTTATTAGATAGCAGACTCTGAACAAAAACACCACTTTTCATCATTCAATGATGAGTTAAGAAATAAAGGAGAAAAAGGTTCAGAATAGGCCATTGTGTCAGTTAGTGTTCTCCAGAAACAAAACCAATTAGGATATGTTATTTTAAGGAATTGTCCCACATGGTTTGGGGGCTAGCCAGTCTGAACTCTGTAGGGCAGTACACAGGCTGGAAACTCAGGCAGGAGTTCTATGTTACAGTCTTGAAGCAGAATTCCTTCTTTTTTGGGGAAAACTTAAGGCTTTCAACTGATTGGATGAGGCCCACCAACATTAAGAAGGGTAATCTCCTTTACTTAAAGTCAACTTATATCTATAAAATATCTTCAGGGGTCAGATGTGGCTCAACTGGTTGGGCGTCCGTCTCCCATATGGAGGGACCCGGGTTCGATCCCTGGGACCTCCCGGTTTAAAAAAAAAAAAAAAAAATCTTCATACCAACATATAGATTGGAGTTTGACCAAACAACTGGGCATAATAGCCTACCCAAGTTGACACAAAATTAGGATCACTGTCAGTTTTTTCTTTCTTTTTTAAAAAATTTCTTCAGTTTTATTAGCTGGTACAAAATACAGAAAACAGCAGGTAAAATATTTATTTTATGCCTATGTAATCAGAAATATAGGGGTATATGCAATAAAAATAATGTAGAAGTATAATTGAAAAAATATATACATATATATATACTAGGGAACGGAGGCTTCTTTAGAAGGTACTATCTGATAATCATCATTGACCAAATATGCTGAAAGTAGAAATATCCTTAGAAGACTGACCAGTTCTTGGGATAGTGTCTATAATTCCTGGAATACCATATCTAGATTATTATTAAACATACTATCCATGTTAAAAATCAGATCTGCTTCTGGTTTCCATGAACTGGTGGCTGGTATTTAAATATTAAGTCTGAAGAAGGAAATATGGGTTTAATAAAGGATAAAGCGTAATGACTGTTTTAGTAAGTTTCTATCTATAGGCAATTTAACTCAGAAGGCCAACTTTAATTTAACTTGTACATGGCAATGACAGAAATATTTTCTGAACTATAAATATTTTATTTATTATTCAGAAATATGTTAAAATTGGGGTTTCCATTTATAAAACTCAGCCTTTCCCCAATTCAATACTACGCTTCAAGAATTCTTTGCCCAGCTTTAATGTAATATAGCTTGAAATTATCTTTGTTTTGGAATCCTTTGTCCCTTGCTATTTTCTTTTTTTATTTAAGAAGTTGTAGGTTTACAAAAAAATCATGCAGAAAAGACAGAGTTCCCTTATACTCTCCCCATTATTAACACCTTGCATAAATGTGGAACATTTATTACAATTGATGAAATAATAGTATAATTGTAATTAAACATAGTACATGGTTGACATTAGGGTTCATAATTTGTGTTGTATACTCCTATTTTTGTATTCTAGTAAAATATATACAACCTAAAATTTACCCTTTTAATTACATACAGATATGTAATTCAATGCTGTTAATTACATTCATAGTGTTGTCCTACCATCACTGCCACCCTTTAACAAAACTTTTCCATCACCCCAAATGTAAACTCTGTACAACTGAAGCTTTAACTCCCCATTCCCTACTCCCACTTATGCTCCTGGTAACCTATATTCTACCTTCTGACTCTATGAGTTTGCTTATTCTAATTATTTCATATCAATGAGATCATACAATATTTGAACTTTTGTGTTGGGCTTATTTCATTCAACATGATATACTCAAGATTTGTGACAGTTTGAAGTTCTTTTAAAAATCCAAAAAAAGATTATATTTTGAACTAATCCATTCCTGTGGGTGTGAGACTCTTTTGATTGGACTACGTCAATGAAGCATCACTGAGATTGAGTCTCTGCCCTCTTGCTGGGTCTTATATAAACAGAGACACACAAAGAGAGTCACAGGAAAAGGGAGCTTTGCCATTTTTGATCCTGCCATGTGAGAGAGGACTCAAGGATCACTAGAAGTCAAAGCTTAAGCACAAAGTCCCACCAATAGCTGGCTTTGGTGAGAAAGCATCTCTGCTGATACCTCATGTTGGTTATTTCATGGACTCAGAACCGTAAGTTTTTTTTTTTTTTTTTTTTTTTTAATTTATTTATTCATTTATTGCCCCCTTGCTGCTTGTGCTCGCCGGGTCAGCCAACCACGCCGTGCGGGCGGGCCTGCCCCCACCAGGAGGCCCCAGGAGCCGAACCCGGGGCCTC
>JAKSZT010053785.1:607116-806491 GCA_026826555.1 Tolypeutes matacus | reverse complement strand
CATATGGTAAACAGGAGCCCTACTGATTGAGCCACAGCCGCTTCCCAGACCTGTAAGTTTTTACCCTAAATAAAATCCCATTATAAATGCCAACCCATTTCTGGTACTTTGCATTGGCAGCCCTGTGGCAAACTAAGACAGAGGTCCATCTGTGTTGTTGCATATATCAGAACTTCATTCATTTTTACAACTGAATGATATTCCATTGTATGTATTTACAAGAATTAATTTATCCATTCATCAGTTGATGGACACTTAGGTTGCTTCCATCTTTTGGTGATTGTGAATAATGCTGCTATGAACATCAGTGTACAGATATCTATTTGAGCCCAGTTCTTTTGGGTATGTACCTTGAAGTGGGATTACCAGGTCATATGATAATTCTGTTCTTAACTTTCTGAGAAACCAACAAACTGTCTTCCACAATGACTACTCCATTTTACATTTTCACCAAAAATGAGTAAGTGTTCCTATTTTTCTACATCCTTTCCAGCACTTGTAATTTTCCATTTTCTTAATAGTAGCCATTCTACTGTGTGAAATGTTATATCTCATTGTGGTTTTGATTTGCACTTCCTTAATGGTTAATGATGTTAAGCATATTTCCATGTGCTTTTTGCCTGTTTGTATATTATCTTTGGTGAAATGTCTGTTCAAGTCATTTCCCCATTTTTTAATTGGATTGTTTGTCTTTTTGTTGCTGAGTTAATGGATGTCTTTATATGTTCTGGATATTAAACCCTTATCAGATATCTGGTTTCCAAATATTTTCTCCTAATTTGTAGGTTGTCATATTATTTTCATGGTAAAGTCCTTTGAAGCTCAAAAGTGTTAAATTTTGATGCAGTCCAATTTATTTATTTTTTATTTTGTTGCTTGTGTTTTGGGTATAAACTCTAAGAAACCATTGTGTAATACAAGGTCCTGAAGATGTTTCCCTATGTTTTTTCCTAGGAGTTTTTTTTTAGTTTTGGCTCTTATATTTAGGTTTTTGATCCATGATGAGTTGATTTTCATATATTGTGTGAGGTAGGGGTCCATCTTCATTCTTTTGCAAATGGAGATCCAGTTTTCCCAGTACCATTTGTTGAAGAGACTATTCTTTCCCAATTGAGTGGTCTTTGCCCAATTGTCAAAAATCATTTGGTGGGGGGAGCAGATGTGCTCAAGTAGTTAAGTGCCCACCTCCCACATGGTAGGTCCTGGGTTTGGTTCCCGATGAGGAGTTGATTTCTGAGCTCTCATTCATTACATTGGACCACTTCTATCATGGAAGGGGCAGTGATTTGTTCTAACTGGAATAGACACGTACTCCAGATATAGGTTTGCCTTTCCTGCCTGCAAAGCTTCTGCCAAAACTACCACATGTGGACTTACAGAATGCCTTATCCATGGTCATGGTATTCCACACAGCATTGCTACTGATTAAGGAACCCACTTCACAGTGAAAGATGTGTGAGAATGGGCACATGCTCATGGAATTCACTGGTCTTACCATGTTCCCCTTCATACTAAAGCAGCTGGATTGATAGAACAGTAGAATGGCCTATTAAAAACTTGATTATGGTGCCAACTAGGTGGCAATACTTTGCAGGACTGGGGCAATGTTCTTTTAGGCTCTGTATGCTTTAATTTAGTGTCCACTCTTTGGTACTGTTTCTCCCATAGACAAGATTCATGGGTCCAGGAATCAAGGTATGGGAGCGGCACCACTTACTATTACCCCTAGTGACCCACTAGAAACAAATTTGCTTCTTTTCCCTGCAATCTTAAGCTCTGCTGGTTTACAGGTTTTAGTTTCAAAAGGAGGAGTGCTTCCACCAGGAGACACAACAATGTTTCCATTGAACTGGAAGTTAAGACTGCTACCTGGCCACTTCCGGCTCCTTACAGCTCTGAATCAACAAGCAAAGAAAGGAATTACTGTGCTAGCTGGGGTGATTTATCCTGACTATCAAGGGTAAATAGGACTGTAACTACACAATGGAGGTAAAGAAGAGTTTGCCTGGAATACAGGAGATCCCCAAAGGTGTCTCTTAGTACTACCATGCCCTGTGATTAAAGTTAATGGAAAACTGCAACAACCTAATTCAGGCAGGACTAGCAATAGCCCAGAAACTTCAGGAATGAGGTTTGGATCACCCCATCAGGCAAAGACCCATGGCCAGCTGAGGTGCTTGCTGAGGGTAAAGGGAAGGTGGACTGGGTAATGGAAGAAGGTAGTGATAAATATGAACTATGACCAAATGACCAGTTACAGAAATGAGGACTATAATAGTTATGAATATTTCTTCCTTGTTTTTTTATGAGTATGTTTGCATAGATACATAAAGAAAATGACAAAAATTGTATTATTTTCATGCTGCAATATTTAAGTTATAGGATATCAAGCTTAAGAGTGTATATTACCCAAGGACTTGCACCCTATTCTTGAGAGATTTAGTGCATTACAGTTGTATGCAGGGCAGTTGAGTAGTTAGATGAAAATTATCTGCTATTGATTTTATTTAGAGATTAAGTATGGTTTAAGGTAATGTTTATGGCTGCCAAGTTGACAAGTGGTGGATTGTGATGGTTAGGCTAATGTGTCAACTTGGCCAGGTCATGGTGCCTGCTTGTTTGGCCAAATAAGTACTGGCAGGGGAGTGGGTATAGCTCAATGGTTGATCGCCTGCTTCCCATGTATGAGGTCCTGGGTTCAATTCCTGCTACTACCCCCAGCCCCCCCAAAAAAAGCACTGGCTTAATTGTTACTGTGAAGACATTTTGTGGACTTAAATGATCAGTGAGTTGATTGCATCTATGACTAATTACATCTACAATAAAACTGCAGAAACTGAGGAGATTGCCTTCAGCACTGAGAGACATCTCATTCAATCAGTTGAAGGCCTTACAATGAGGAGTGATGATTTCAACAGGCAGAAGAGAGAATTTCCACCTCTACTTCAGACAGCCAGCTTCTGCTGGAGAATTCACAGAAAACCTTCATCGATATTCCCAGCTTGCAGACTGCCCTACAGAATTTGGACTTGTCCTTCTGCACTGTTGTATGAGACAATTTATAAAATCTCACAATATTTATTGATACCTCCTCTTGGTTCTGTTTTCTTAGAGAACCCTGACTAATACAGGTTGTATGTCTGTTTTTGTGCCGGTACCATTTTGTTTTGATTACTGTGGCTTTGTAATAAGTTTTAAGATCAGGAAGTGTGAGTCCTCCAACTTCGTTCTCTATTTCATATTGCTTTGGTTAATCGTCCATATAAATGTGATGATTGGCTTTTCCATTTCTGCAAAGAAGTTGTTGACATTTTGATTGGGGTTGTATTGAATCTGTAAATTGCTTTGGGTAGAATTGACATGTTAACATATTCAGGCTTCCAATCCAGAACATGGACTATCCTTCTATTTACTAAGGTCTTCTTTGATTTCTTTTAGAAATGTTTTATAGTTTTCTGGGTACAGTTTCTGTACATCCTAGGTTAGATTTATTCCTAGATATTTAATTCTTAGTTGCTATTGTAACTGGATTTTTTCTTGATTTATTCTTTCTATTATTCATTACTAGTGTACAGAAATGTACTGATTTTTGTGTGTTGATCTTATACCCCACCACTTTGCTGAATTCATTTATTAGCTCCAGTAACTGTTATGGATTTACAGAATTTTCTCTATTTAAGATTATGTTATTTACAAATAGTGAAAGTTTACTTCTTCCTTTTCAATTTGGATGTTTTTTATTTCTTTTCCTTGCCTAATTGCTCTGGCTAGAACTTCCAGTACAATGTTGAATAACAATGGTGACAGTGGGCATCCTTGCCTTGCCTTGTTCTTGTTCTTAGAGGAATCGTACATCATTGTGTATGATTTTAGCTGTGGATTTTTCATATATGCCCTTTATCATGTTGAGGAAGTTTCCTTCTATTCCTGTTTTGTAAATGTTTTCATCAAGAAGAGGTGCTGAATTTTGTCAAATGCCTTTTCTGCATCAATTGAGAGGATCATGTGTTGTGTTTCCTACATTCTGTTAATGTGGTGTATTACATCAATTGATTTTCTTGTGTGGAACCACCCTTGCACACCTGCATACCTGGTATAACTTCCATTTGATCATGGTATATAATTCCTTTAATGTGTTGTTGGATTCAGTTTAATAGCATTTGTTGAGTATTATCGCACCTATATTCATAAGAGATATTGGTTTGTAATTTCATTTTCTTTTGGTATCTTTATCTAGCTTTGATATAAGGGTGATATTGGCTTCATAGAATGAATTAGGGAAGTGTTCCCTCTTCTACAATTTTTGGGAAGGTTTTGAGCAGGATTGGTGTTAATTCTTCTCAGAATATTTGGTAAAATTCCTATGTGAATTCATCTGTTCTTAGGTTTTCTTTTTTTGAAGGTTTTCATTACTAGGATTCAATTTCTTTTTTTGCTATTGCTCTATTGATATCTTCTATTTTTTTTTTCTTGAGTTGGTGTGGGTATTTTTGTGTTTCTAAGAATTTGTTAATTTCATCTACATTATCTAATTTTTTGGAATGCAGTTCATAATATACTCTTATATCATTATTATTTCTGTGGAGTCGGTAGTCATAGGCCACTTTTTATTTCTGATTGTAGCTATTTGTGTCTTCTTTCTTTTTTCTTGTCAATCTAATAGAGATTTGTTAATTTTATTGATCTTTTCAAAGAACCAAATTTTTGGTTGTTTCCTCTCCATTTTTTTTTCTATGACATTTACCTCTGCTCTAATCCTTGTAATTTCCTTTCTTCTGCTTGCTTTGGTTTTAATTTGCTCTTCATTTTCCAGATCTTCCTATTGTGAGGTTAGGTCTCTGATTTAAAAGGTTTCTTCTTTATGTAGACATTTGGAGCTATCAGTCTACCTCTTAGCACTACTTTTGCTGTATCCCATAAGTTTTGGTTTGTTGTATATTGATTTTTCTTTTGTCTCAAGTTATTTTCTATTTTTCTTGTTATTTCTTCTTTGATCCATTGGTTGTTTAAGAGTATGTTGTTTAATTGCCAGATATTTGTGAATTTTTCATTTCTCCCTCTGTTATTGATTTACAGCTTCATTCTACTATGGTCAGAGAAGATACCTTGTATGCTTTCCATATTTTTTTACATTTATTGAGACATGTTTTGTGACCTAACATATGTTCTATCCTGGAGAATGATCCACGTGTACTTGAAAAGAATGTGTATTCTGTTTCTGTTGGGTGAAGTATTCTATATATGTCTGTTAGGTCTAGTTGTTTGAGAGTATCATTCAAGTGTTGTATTTCCTTATTGATTTTCTGCCTAGATGTTCTATCCATTATTGAAAGTGGTATATTGAATTCTATTAATATAAAACTGTCTATTCCTCCCTTTGTGTCTGTCAATATTTGCTTCAGATATTTTGAGGTTTTGTCATTAAGGCACATGTATTTATAATTGTTATGTCTTCTTGTTCAATTAACAATTTTATCAGTATACAGTGACCTTCTTTGTTCCTCATAACTATTTTTTTTTTTTGACAGAGTATTTTATCTGATGTTAGTATAGCTACTCCTGTTCTATTTTAGCTACTACTTGCATGGTATATATTCTTTTCCATCCTTGCATTTTCAAGCTCCTTATGATTTTGAATTTAAGATGAGTCTCTTATAGAAAGCATATAGTTGTGTCATGCTTTTTAAATCCATTCTGCCAATCTCTGACTTTTGACTGGAGAGTTTAATCCATTTACATTTAAAGTCACTACTGATAATGCAGGACTTTCTCTGCCATTTTGCTATTTAGTCTTTTTAAGCCTTATACCTTTTTTTGCCCCTTAATTCTTCCATTAATGCCTACTTTCATATTTATTTGACTTTTTTAAAAGATTTTATTTATTTATTTATTTATTTATTTATCCCCCCTTGATGCTTGTGCTCGCTGTGTCCATTTGCTGTGCGTTTTTCTGTGTCTGCTTGTCTACCTTTGTTGGGTCGTCCTGCTGCGTCAGCTCACCATGCCGTGCGGGCTGGCTTGCCTTCACCAGGAGGCCCCGGGAAATGAACCCGGGGCCTCCCATATGGTAAACGGGAGCCCTATTGATTGAACCACATCCGCTTCCCTTTATATTTATTTTTTGTTTTATGTATGTATGTATGTATGTATGTATGTATGTATGTATGTATTTATTTTTACCAGGAGATTGCGGGGATCAAACCCAGGTCCCTCCATATGGGAGATGGGAGATGGACGCCCAACCATTTGAGCCACATCTGTCCCCCTTATTTGACTTTTTTTGTATTGCATCGTATTGACTCCCTTCTTACTTCTATGTGGATATACTTTTCATATATTTTCCTTGTAGTTATCATGAGGTTAGAATTGACCTCCTAAATATATAAGAATCATATTTGACTTGAAACCATCTTAACTTCAATAGCATACACATATACCATTCCTATCCCTCTCTAACCAACCCCACCTTTTTTGTACTTTTTACAAATTATATCTTTGTACATTCTATGTCCAAAGCTATAGACTTATCATTACTTTTAATGTATTTTCACTTTAGCACATGTAGGAAGTAAGATGTGAAATTACATACCAAAAGAAACAATATAATAGTACTAGCAGTTATAATTACCACAATGGTTACCATTACCAGGGGTCTTTTTATCTTTATGTTGCTTTGATCCACTGTCAAGTGTCCTTTTCTTTTAGTCTGAAAAATTCCATTTAGCATTGCTTGTAGGGCAGTTCTAGTGGTGATGAACACCCTAAGCTTTTGTTTATCTGGGAATGTCTTAATCTCTCATTTGTGAAAGAAAGTCTTATCAGATATAAAATTTTTGGTTGGCAATTGTTTTCTTTCAGTACTTTAAATATTTCATACCACTGCCTTCTTCCTTCCATAGCTTTGATGAGAATTCAGCACTTTATCTTGTGGGAATTCCCTTGTACATAACTTGTTGTTTTTCTCTTGCAGCTTTCATACACATTCATTGTCCTTGGCATTGAACAGTTTGATTACTAGTTGTCCAAGCATGGTTCTTTTTGAATTTATCCTGTTTGGGTTTTGATGGGCTTCCTGTCTGTATCATTCCCTTATGTTTTGGAATTTTTATGCCATTATTTCTTTGAATATTCCTTCCACCCCTTTCTCTCTTCTTTCTCCTGGAACTGCCATAATGCATATATTGCTATGCTTTATGGTGTCCTTCTCTTAAGCTCTACTCACTCTTTTTCACTCTTTATTCTTTCTGTTCCTCAGACTGAGATCCCATGTTCTTCTTTCTGCCAACTCCACTCTGCTGTTGAAATCCTCTAAGGAATTTTTCATTTCTGTTATTGTACATGTCAGCTCCTGTATTTGTTTGGTTCTTATTGAGAATCTCAAAGAGATTTCATATTGCTCATTCTTTGTTTACCTCATATCCTTTAATTCTTTCTCTGCATTTTCCTTTATCTCTTTGAACATATTGAGGATCATTTTTTTAGAGTTTTTGACCAGTATTACCAAAACCCTGGTTCTTTTTTGTTAATGGTTTTGGGATTTTTATCCTCTTCCTTTGAATGGGAAGTCATTTCCTGATTCTTTGTTTATCTTCTAATCTTTTGTTGCATATTGCACATTTTAATATTTTAAAGTGACAACTCTGGGATTTAGTTTCTGAGCTGCCTGTTCCTTGAGTTTGTATCCAATTAGTGATATGACAGAGATTTTCTTGAGGAACTAACCAAAATAGGCACGTTAAGGCAAAAAGCACCTTTCACAGGCTTTGCAAATTGACTTTGCTTTGGCTGGTGGTCTCCTTCAGAGCTTAGCCCTCCTATCAAGAAAATCATCCTGAGGTGAATATGAAGTGTAGGATTCTCTGTCTTATTTGAGCCTGCGTGGAATCATGGATCCTGCTGCTTTTCCTGGGCTTGTTCTTGCTCATGGCCCTAGGAACTCCCCTGTTTATAATTCACTGGTGTTCAAATACCTTTTTTTCTTCCCCTGAAACAGACCAACCCTTCTTGGGTGCTCTATTGTGTGACTCAGTGCAGGTAGTCCTTTGCCCCAGGCTGCCTCTAACCAATTGTTTATTATACTGCTTTATTTGTCTTCAAGCTACTTCTTTGCCTTCAGGACAAATTCTGGGAGGGCAACCTGAGCCTGGAACAAGTTTCCTCATTCAGTCTTTCATACTTTCATGACATATTGGCACTGATATATATATGCACCCAAGTATGGGTATAGAAGTTACTCTGATCACTCTGGAACAGAGTCAGAGACCCACAAAGAGAGCATAGTCTGGCTCCACACAATGTGAGGAAGGGGGTAGAAAAGGGGCAGCAAGGACACTGAGCTTCTCCTATGGCTTTTGAACCTCTGTTTTCTTGATTTGGCACTTGTCTGTTACTGCAATCCTTTAACTGTTTTCTGTAGTTTTGAGGAAAGGTACTGTCCTTAAGATTCCTCTGCCACTTTTGTCTGACAGGTGTTGAGACAATGAACAGAGATATGATGAAGCTGATCAAAAGCAGTGATTTATGATGAGATCACACCCCCCTTGACTTTGGAGGACAATGTCTTTCTATTCCACCCTGTCACCAGCAAGCTCCACCAGGAGCCTGGGCTTCAGTCCCCACAATTGGCTGCCACAAGGCTAGGGGATGGGGAATGGTAGCTGCTACAGGGAGGGCAAAATTCACCAGAATTTACACTAATTTATCAGCTTCTTCTTCAAGTTCTTCCTTGAATGCTGCATAATGTTCCACTAGACTCTGAAGTTTCAAAATAGTTGATTCAGACAGTTCTTACTAGTTCAATAGTTATTTTGGTGGAGGGACTGATGCCTGGAGTTTCTTCTCCAACATCTTCCCACAATCTTCCCTCATCATTATTTCTTTTTTTTTTTTTTTTTTAAAGATTTTATTTATTTATTCATTTATCCCCCCGTTGCTGCTTGTGCTCGCTGGGTCAGCTAACCACGCCATCCTGGCAGGCTTGCCTTCACCAGGAGGCCCCAGGAACCGAACCCAGGGCCTCCCATATGGTAAACGGGAGCCCCACTGATTGAGCCACAGCCGCTTCCCTCATTATTTCTTAAACTATTGCTTATGTCACATTTTCTCACTCCTCTCCTTCCAGTACTCCAAATATACAGATTTATACCTTTTAACTATGTCTTACATGCCTCTTACTTTCTGTTCTGTTTCTTCTATTTTTTTCTCTCTGTGCTTCTTTATTCATATTCTTTTTGACCTGACTTCCAATTCACCAATCTTGTCATACATTGGGCTGGTCTCCTGTAAAACTCACTCAGTGATTTCTTAATTTTACATATTGGTTTTTTTGTTTTACATTCAAAAGTGTCCATTTGATGTTTTTTTAAGGTTTCAATTTTCTGCTTAATTTTCAGCCTTTCTACTATTTGTCCATCTTTCCCCCTAATATCTGAATCATCTATAGGTCTTTTCCCCCTCTTGGTTTTTAATAAATTGATTCTATGTATTAGTATGTTTCATAATTTTGCATTAGATGCTGTATGTTGTGGGTTAAAACAAAGAAACAAAAAATCCCTAGATACTCTTGTTGATTAGAGTTAGTTTTCTTTTTGGCAGATAAATCCTGTGGCATGATTTTAAACTTTGTTAGGGCTAGACTATTAAAGTTTTCAAATTATTTGACCTTATAGTGTAGCCCTCATTCCCCATGGGTTTCCACTCCTCCTAAGGCATGCCCCTTCTGAGGGCTCAACTAAGGTATTATGATGATTACTCATCTGTATTAGTCAGGGTTCTCTAGGTAACAGAATCAACAGAAGATATCTGTAAATAGTATGAGATTTTATAAGATTCTCTCATGTGACCATGGGGGTGCACAAGTCCAGGTTCCACAGGCAGGCTTCAAACCAGGGGTTTTGATGATAGTCCAATGAAGGTCCTTGATGAGTTTCTGGGAGACGTTGGCTGTCCAAAGAGAAGCTGGGAAATTCTCTCTGAATGCTGAAATCACTTGCTGTTTTAAGGCATTCAACTGATTGGATAAAAAGACACTCATTGCTGATGGCAATCTCCCTGGTTGATCATAGATGTAATCAGCCATCTATGCAGTAAACTCACTGATGACTAAAGCCCATAAATGTCCTTGTATTGCAATTAGCCCAGTGCTTGCTTGACCAAACAACTGGGCACAATTACCTGGCCGAGTTGACACTTTAGCCTAACCATCACAGTCCACCCCTTGTCAACTCAGCAACCATACATATTACTTTAAACTATACTTAGTCTCTAAGTAAAAATAATAACAGACATGCACATATATATATTTTTTTGCCTAACAATGTTCAGCTCTCCTGCATACAACTGGAAAAACATTATTTCCCTACACAATAGGATACAAGTCTTTGGGTAATATTCACTTTTAAACTTGGCATCCTTAAGCTTTTGCAATTACCAAAATGCTGGAATGGTTTTATAAATGAGTTAGGGGTATTTTTTGGAGGAATTGTGAGATATTTGATAGAAAAGGCCTAGAGTGCTTTGAAGAGACTTTTTATGATTGCTTAGAAGTAATTGATAAAACTATTATTGGAAACTGGAGGAAAGGTGATCCACGTTTTAAAGTTGCAGAGAATTTAGCAAGATTAAATCCTGGTGTTTTATGGAAAGCAGAATTTGAAAATGGTGAGCCTGGGCATTTAGCTGAAGAACTTTCCAAAGTAAACTCAGAGAATGTAGTTTGGCTTCTCCTTGCAGCTTAGAGCAAAATGCTAGATGAGAAAGATAAGCTGAGGCCTGAACTGCTGGGCACAAAGAAAACAGAAACTGATTCCGGATATTCCAAGCCTCTGGAAATCAAGTCCCCAGATGACAGTGCCCCACTTGAGGACTTAACTAAACTTGGAACTTGTAAATCAGGATTGAAAATGCAGTTATCTAGGAAAGACTTGTGGAAAGCCTTACCATCTGATGGCGTGGACCCCTGATTCCTGCATGCTAAACCAACAAACTTTTTGAGAGAGCTGTATGAACATAATCACTGTCAGCTTGGAATAAAAGGGATAAGGAAGGGAGAGATTGAAGGAGAAACATCTTTAAGAGGAAAACCATGGAAGCTGAGATCTGGAATTAAGACTCTCCTCGGGCCAAGAAAGGAACCCAACCCTTGTGTACAGAGAAGGGGAGTTTGCCTTGGCAGTTGAAGAGGGTGGATGTTTCTGCCCGCTGTTCAGAGAGAGTTTTGCCACTCAGGGTACAGAGAGGGTGGCACACATTCCCAAAGGATTAGGGAGGTTAAAGTCACCATCCAACAAGCCTGAGAGGGGTGGGCCTATTCCCCATGGATTAGGGAAGGCCAGACTGCCAATTCATTGCTCTGAGAGGGTTGGGCCTGTATGCCAAAGGTTAGGGAAAATATTGTCTTCACTTCACTGTACTAGGGGGGTTACGACTCTAACTGAAAGATTGGGTAAATTGTGGCAACTACCCCAACACTCTTGGTGGGTGAGGTCTGGAGCTCAGTCACCACCCAGATGCTTGATGAGGGTGGAACCAAGAAAATGGTCATTGAGCAAGTCTGTGGAAAGGGTGGGTTCCCATATGGCCCCAGGGAGAAGAAACCATCATCTTGAGAATGACTCTGAGTCTTTGAAATCTAGTGAAATGTGCCCTGCAGGTTTACTGAACTATACAGGACCCATGACTCATGTTTCCCTCCCAATTTCTCCTTATGATAATGAAAATGTTTATCCTTTGCCTGTCCATTTGTGTATTGGAAGTAGATAAATTGTTCTGTAAATTTCAGATGTCTACAACCAGACAGGAATTTACCTCAAGACAAACTGTATTTCTTTAAACTGATTGTGATATGATTTTGTATTTAGCATTGTACTGATTGTAATGTCTTTTTTGGAGCTCAGAGGGTAGAGTATAGCAGTTTGGTACTTTTATAAATTCCAAAAATACTGGATTATGTTTGTAAACTAGTCTGTTCTTCTGGGCATATTATATTGTATTGGATTCAAAGGTTTCACTCTTACTTGATTAAATTATGATTAAGGCTTTGACTGGGCCACATCAGAGGCAGAGGAGTTAGAGTTTTGATACTGGAGCCTGGGAAGTAAGCACACAGAGAAGCAGATATGTGAGGGAAGAGAGAAGGCTCCATTAGACATGACAGAGGCCCCAGGGAAAGAGATGAGCCATTAGCCTGATAGTTTACAGCTGGCCCTGTGGAGAGAACAGAGCAGCTGAGCCTGGAGAGAAATGAGCCCTGGGAGAGAGACAAGACTTGTCCTAGCCTGTAGCTGAGATTGGAAAAAGCTAGGACCACGGAGCCTTGTGAGGAAGAGGAAGAATGAAACCTCGCAGACATCACCCACCATTTTGCGTCAACACGTGGCAACAGACTCTGGGTGAGAAAGTACCTCTTATGGTACCTTGAGTTGGACTCCTTAGGGCCTTGTGACTGTAAGTTTCCACCCCAAATAAATATCCTTTATAAAACCCAACAGATTTCTGGTACTTTGCATCAGCACTTTGGCTGACTAATACACTCCAATTTGATGGTGCTTAAATACTACCTCTGCCTTTTCAGTAGTGCATGCTGCTAAAATCTGTTATCAGGTTTTTAGCTTTCCAGCTGCTATTTTCATCCGGGGTTCAAAGAGCCTCATCATACTCATGTGAAGCTTAGAAGCTGTCCAACCACTTGTGAGGAAAACACCAATTTCCAGGCTCCTTTCCTGAGATTCTCTCACTCTCCAGAAATTTGCCTCTTAAGTCCTAGCCCTGAACTCCAATATCTGTCTTCTAATCACTGCAAGACAGCCACTCTCTACATGGGCCCTATTTCCTCTTGCTTGAATGTAGAAAACTATCTTAGAGAAAAAGTCAGGGGGAAATATGGAACTCACCTTCTATGCTTCCTTTCTTTCAAGGATTACAGCTCTATTACTTGTTCTCCAACTTTAAACAGTTGTTTTATATATTTTATCTAGTTCTTATAGTATTTTTCACCTGTAGCATTAATCCAATACATGCTACTCTGTCATGGCCAGAACTGCCTGCCATTTACTCTTCAATTTACTCCAATGCACTTCCCATTCCATGACTCCACTGGTGCTCTTGTTTGAGTCATCAATTACATCCAACATGCTAACCCAGTGGAGTCTTTTCAGTCCTTATCCTACTCTGTCATTCAGTAGGATTTGACACAGTTGACCTCTTTTTGTCTTTGACTTTCATACTATGCTTTTGGTTTTCCTACTACCTCTGTGGCCATTCTTTCTCATCTTCTTCATAGACTGAGCTCCCCTTTACTCAGCCTTTAATGTTGGATTTCCTCAGAGTACCTTAAGTACTCTTTTCTCCTCACTTTTTAACTCCTTTTTAGGTGATTTCATTCAAATCTATTATCTAAATCTCTCTTCTGCCACAATATACTGAAATCTTTTGAATTTATACTAGCAGCCCAGGCCCGCCTTACATTTAATGGCCCACTTGATTCTCCATCTGGAGATGCAATGGATGTCTCCATAATTTTTAAAAATTATGACTAATTTTTTAAATATTTCTAGGAAACTTTAGAAATTTGGGGAACAGAGAGGAGGTGGGCAATAATGAAGGTAGATTTTGTAAGGTTTGTCTTATGGAAAATGGTTACCATTTCATAGAATCATATTTGTGATTTATGAATCTGCTACTACCTGGATGGAATATCAGTTTTATATTATATAGGCAGACATTTAAGAATTTTTATAAGCTATGAATCACTGGGAGTTTTTGGATTTATGCATGCCCTCTAATCTATTAAGTGTTTTTAAAAAGTAAAAGACTTATTAAAAAGGAAAATATGTTTTAGCTAATGACTCTATAGAGAAATGATATAAATTAAACGATTCTCTTCCTTTTGTAAAACTTGTTACAGAGCACCTAGGCACGGTATCCCACTGACCCTGGGTGACCTAGGGTGAGTCACTTACCTTCTCTATTCTTCTTATTCCTCATCTTTATAATGATTATGATAATAGTGTCTGCCTCATCGATTTCTGTGAGGCTTCAAAACCTTGGTGTTTATAAAGTGCCTAGAACAGTGCCTAGCACAGAATAAACAACATAACTAAGTGCTTGTTAAATAAATTAAGAAACAAATTGTTCCTGACTTCTCCTTTTTAGTTTCTCTAGTGTACTGTGAAAAGAACTCTGACCTAGGAGGCAGGAGCTCTGGATTTTCACCCCAGAGATGCCATTGGTTAGCTGTGTGGCCTTGAGCACAGCCCTTAACTTTGAATATGGCTCTTAACACTTAACTTTGGTTCTGTATCTGCAACATAATAAGCATATCTTATACTTATTGGGTACTTCCTGTGTACTATGCACTCTTTGAAATACTTGACTTAATTTTCACAACTACTCTTTGAGATAGGTGCCATAATAATAATCTTTTCTGTACCTGAGGCTTAGAGAAGATAATGTGCCTAAAATCAGACAGCTAGTAAATGTGGCATCTGGACAGCTTGTCTACTTCCATAGTGCAAAACTTCTAGCCACCACTCTGAGATCTGACACTTGCTCCCCTTTCTTCCCCACTGGGTGCTCATTTCTTCTCATTTACAGATATTTTAGGCATTGAAAGGCAGCCCAGATTTCAGTCAGGCCTCTGCCTTTTAGTATTGCCTGCAGTTTTGACCACAAGAGTCCTTGAGATTGCCTGCCTTAGAGACTTAGAAAGTGAGACATCTCTGTAGCCTGTCAGGCCCCCTGGGGTGGTCTGGAGTCCAGCCCTCTTCAGCAGCTTGCAGTTTCTCCCTGGAGATGAAGAGAGAGCCTCAGACTGCCTTTGTTCCTTGGGCTTTTTGCTCTCTTCAGTGATTGCTTTCTCTCTAGCATGCTTTTGCAATTAATACAAAAGAATCAGGCAGACCATAAGCCCTGAGTTGCCTCTTCAGCATTTTATCCTCTGAATATTGTCCTATCCCTTAGCAACTGGTAGCTGAGTATTTTGCTCTCCTTCCCCCCTCCTACCCCAAAGCAAGTCTCCTTGTAGTTTTAGCATTTCATAACTGAGTATTGCTGTCAATGCAATTGTTATACAGATTATTCTTGCAGTGGCCTTCGGGAGACAATGCATTTGTCATTTAACCCATTTGTGAACTTAATGGTAAGAAGAGCAGGCCAGGAAGGAAGAAAGGCTCTTGGAGTGACAGGGTAGAGTTTTTTTCAGACCAGCAGACCCTTTTAAATCATTTTGCATATGGAGAACACTGGGGGTCATTCGTTCCTCAACTCAGGACCTATAGATTCATTAAATGTCAGTGCTAGAAAGGATCCTAGACAGCAGTGCAGCTGAGGCAGGTTAGTATAGTGAAAGGGGAAAGGCAGCTGGCCTGGCAGACAACATGGCCAGCAGACAACTTGGCTGGCAGACAACATGGCTGACAGACCACATGGCTGTGAGACCCTGCCCAAAAACCTTCTGAGAAGAAGGCTGCCAGAAAGACTCTGCACGATCCTGGCCATGAGAATCTCATTTGGAATGAGAGGGAACGCACTGGATATCCTCAAAAGGCCTCACCATTGGAATCCTGAGAAATGACAGGCAGGGCAACTAATCAGAACAGCAAATAAACTTTAAAAAGCCCTGACCTGGGGTCCCACATGTGCAACTCATCCTGCAGTAATCCATTGTCCATGCCTTGGCATGTACCATGTACTTTTCTCATTTTCTTGTTTCTTAATAAACCCTGTACTCCCTTACCTATCCTATGGCATGTCCTTAAATTCTTTTATGCAACATAAGCCAAGAACCTAGTAGCCCAGAAACCAGAGCCATCTGGTAACATTATTTGGTGAGCCAGCCAGGAGACAGAGAGGCAAATTGCACTCCCCAACCCCCGCCAAGGACTGGTGAGTTTTAATTAAAGCCTGTCTGAGATTAGCCAGGCCCTAAGCCCCAAAATTCTCACTCTGTGCTGTCCTGGGAGGTTCTTTCCTGACTCAGCCCCCAAGAAGCCCTAAAGATCCTCTTAATCCATTACCTGAGACTATTTGCCTATAAACCATAGACCAGTCTCTGCTCTTTAATTGCCTTTAATGTCAAGTTTAACTGTGGAACTCAGACCCTGGGAGTGGCAATGAGATAAGTTCACTCATAGCTATCTCCTAAGACCTCTGCAAGGTAGGCAAAAGAAAGGTCTCTAGCCAGTCCCTTTCCTAGTGGGAAAGCCTGGTTTGGGAGCTCAGGTCTGGGAATCAGACCCAGAGGGCTCCCAAGACCTCTCAGGCTCTGGGAACACCCAGAGACATAAGGTTTCTGATCCCCAGAATGTGGAGACAGCGAGCAGGGCTCCCAACTTCCAGGATGCTGGCACAGTGAGCAATCCATTTGACCATGTCTAGTGGTGGGATGCCACCCAGACTGATGAAAGTGTTTATCCTCTCCTAGGATAATGGGCAGCTTCTAATTGGGACAATCTGCCTACTGATAATCTAAAAAGGAAGAGGCTAATCTTTTCCTGGCACACCACATAGCCACAGTACAGCCAAGAGTGGGCTCTGTATGGGACCCTGAATTCCATTTAAACCTGTGTAAGAGAGGACGACAGACAGATCTGAGGGCCAGAGAGCACATGGTCATGTTTCCTTAAAGGGATGAGGAAATGTACTTGCAAACTGGCCAATATTAAATAAGCTCTGGGAAAATACTTACAGGCAGAACCTAGAAACCCAGCCTTATTTCAAAGAAAGCTAGTAATGCAATAAAAGACCTCTTGTAGATCCTAACTCTAGAGAAGGACAGGTCCTTCTAGGAACTCCAGTCTGCCTCAGATATCCACAGAAAGCTGCAGAAAATTTCCCTGGGTCCCCAAACTTCCATTAACTCCCTTTTAGAAACAGCCTTTGCAGGTTTCAACAATCGAGACAATGCCACCAAGATGGAGTAGGTAAGGAGGGGCAGGCTCAGGGTCTGAGGACAGGCTCACCTTTTAACTGCCACCATTAAAGGCACTGGTCACCTCAGGGTACCCAAATCCAGGCTCCATGTCAGTAAGAACCTGGCCCCAAGCTGCCTCACCATGCAGACTGCCGGGGCCTTGCCCCAGGGGAGGACAGAAGGGACCTGAAGCCATGCATGAACCATCAACCAATGAGGCCTCCGGTGACCCTCAGCGTGGTAGGTAAGATTGTTAGTTTCTTAATTAACATGGGAACCAGTTACTCGGTGGAGCCTGCTCTCCAGATCTCTCCTAGCCTTGGTTGTGTCTAAGACAGGAGTGAATGGAGAATTAAGATCTAGGCCAGTTACTAAACTTCTCCCCTGTAGAAAAAGGAACCTCCTCATGTGCCATCAATTAAGATTAAAAGGCTCCTGACTATTCCTAGCTCCCTCCCTATTCCCTTGTAACACCCCAATCCTTCCAGCATAAAATTACTTCACCCTTGCCGCAAGGTGACTAATGGGATGCAGCCCCCAGAGCAGCCCCAATTCATGTCTCATTAGGGGAAGGGCTACTCTAGACCCCTTAGCTCCATATTTAGCAGCTGCTTAGGGATTTTCCTGGAGAAATGAAGTTGGAGGGTCCTGCACAAGGTTTCTGCCATGGATGGACACTGGGTGCTTTGTGTCTAGGTGATTATAAAGGCAGGTTTTTCCTTAAGCTAAGTAAGTGTAGAATTCTCTCTTCTATTCTAATCTGTGCTTAACTTTGTGTTTAACTTTTAAATGTGTTTAACTTTGTTAGCCTGCTCATGCCTAGGAACTCGTAAATCAGTTTTGGGGTTTGCCTGTTACAAATTGGATAATGGTGAAAGGCAACCTAAAATTGAGTCTTTAAATGTCAATACTATCTTGCAACTTAATTTGATGTATAAAAGAAATCACATGGAATTATTAATTCAACTGCTGGAAAAGCAGAAAAACTTAGCAAAGTTGTTACTAATAAAATAGTTTTAGTTGCTTAGTTAATAAATATAAGTGCCCAATTTGTTCTAAAGTAAAAACTTACTAGAAACTGTAACTAAGGGTTAAGATCATTATATAGATGCTTTTATATTACAAAACAGCAAAAGGATAATATCTGAAATTGCTATAACTGGGTGGATTTAGCCTACAACTTACTATTGTAATAGTAATCTTAAAGTAATTTACCTTTGTTTATGGCTTCTTCAGGTCTAGCTTGTGCTTGCTGTGTTAATGGTAATTATAAACTCAACTTACCTTTGCATATGGTTATTTTGAGTCTAGCTTCTCCCCTAAATCTAGTATAGCAACAGTAATTCTTTTTTTTTTTTTTTAAGTATTTTTATTTATTTATTTTTATTTATTATTATTATTATTTTTAAAGATTTTATTTTTATTTATTTATCCCCCACTTGCTGTGTCCATTTGCTTTTGTGTTTTTCTGTGTCTGCTTGTCTCCCTTTGTTGAGTCATCTTGCTGCATCAGCTCACTGACCATGTCAGCTCACTGTGCCGCAGGGGCCGGCTTGCCTTCACCAGGAGGCCCCGGAAATCGAACCCGGGGCCTCCCATATGGTAAATGGGAGCCCAACCAATTGAGCCACAGCCTCTTTTCAGCAACAGTAATTCTAAATTGAGTTTGACTTTGTTTATGGTTATTACATGACAACTTCTGCCCCCCCACCCCAATGGCTCAAGAGAAGGCAAATTTTAAACACTCCTGTCTCCTGGCCTTCCACTGGTATTAATGATCTCGTGACTCCAGGTGTGGACTACATGGCTGCCTGGTAGAATTCTCGACCCTGGGGGTTGAATGTCTAGTCTTTCAGTCCAACAACTGCCAGAGTCTGGTTATCTCTGAGGACTGGGGGATGGGGGCCTCTTACCTCGAGTGTTGACGTTCCTGAAAGCAGCAATTCATGACAGAAACCAATTTCCATGAGACTTCAATGACCTCAGTGAGTATATGCTGGAATTAATGTTTCTCATCCAAGGTCTTCCAAAGTCAAAATGGGAAATAAGCAAAGTTCTGAAGTAAAGGAAAATTGTATTTTAAGTCACTGGGGATATTTTGGTTATAAACCAATAACTAAAGAATGAAATTCTTGTGCAAAACTGCATGTTAAAAGTGTAGATTAATTAGAAATAGCCTCCAAAGACATCCTTTTAAATGTTATCTTACAGTTAAACTTATTTTGTAGGAGAATGAAAATCATAAGGAACATTAGTAAATTGTGTGTTTCTGTGTCTAACTCTCTATTTGTGTCTGCCTATGTGTTCAGTGTATATCTTCATACATCAGGATGGTAATACCAAATTAAAAAATGAAAATTCTTGAAGAGCTCTATTCAAATTGAAAATTAAATATGCGCTTATAAATGTGAATAAGTATTCCTGGAGCCCAAATTAGAATAAGCAGAAGGGAAAGGTCATATAAAAATCTGGATATAGAAACTATTGGGAAAGGGAAAAAATTTTCCTAGGCTTTTTGACCTATCCAGCCCCCAGGGCCTTCTCTTTGCAAGAGCTATGAGGAATGGGATAGGTGTGGCAGATTAAAACTCTGTCTTCTAGGCCAGGGAATTAAGAATCAGTTTGTCCTGTAATTCCCCAATTTAAACCTTTTAACAGCCTTAAAATAAGGGTGGTTAATAATCTTATTACCAAATTTCAGTAAGTAAAGGAAAAGTCCTTGGAAATTGTATTAGTCAGCCAAAGGGGTGCTAATGCAAAGCACCAGAAATCTGTTAGGTTTTATAAAGGGTTTTTATTTGGGGTGGAAGCTTACAGCTACAAGGCCATAAAGTGTAAGTTACTTACCTCACCAAAGTCTGTTGCCACGTGTCGGAGCAAGATGGCTGCTGGTCTCTGTGAGGGTTCAGCCTTCCTCTTCTTCCTAAGGTTCTGTGGTCCCAGCTCCTTCCAATCTCAGCAATAGGCTGGCATAAGGCTTTGTCTCTCTTCCTGGGGCTTGTTTCTCTCCAGGCTCACTTGCTCAGGGCTCTGGTCTCTGCAGCTGCAAACTGTCAGGCGAATGGCTCTTCTCTCTTCCTGGGGCCACAGGATCCTGTCTAATGAACTATCTTCCTCTGTGCCCTCCTTCTCCATGCACTTGCTTCCTGGGGCTCCAGCATCAAAACTCCAACTCTCTCCTCTGCCCTGTCATTTTCTCTGTGAGTCCCCACCCACCATGGGGGTGGGGACTTAACATCGTACTGATGTGGCTGAATCAAAGCCTTGATCATAATTTAATCAAGTAAAAGTGAAACCTTTGAATCTAGTACAATTTAATATGCCCAGAGGAACACACCAGTTTACAAACACAATCCCATATCTATTTTTGGAATTCATAAACAATGTCAAACTGCTACAGAAATCTTTTCTAAATTATAATGAAAACAGATTAAACAATTGTAATATATTCCAGAGCCTAGCAGTCAGTATGCTTTTAAGATCATTAGTTTTAGAATTTTATTAAAGAAAAGAGGTTTTAGCCTTCTGTAAAGGAAGGAAAAAGAACATTCCTTGCATAAACTATAATCATTTCAATTTTATTTAGCTTGGGTGTTATCTCCCTAGGTTTATAGAATACCAAGTAAATAAATTAACATTATATGCATTAAATCTTTAAGATGATGAAAGTTGTAAGTTCATGTGTAATGAAATTAAGTCACAGAAGGAAATGTAGATTTGTCCTCTTTTAAATGGATAAAGTAAATTTTATTGATTGCTAATTGTAATTTAATAAGTTTATTTTAAGGTAATCAGTCTATGTGGTAATGGTTAATTATAAGGAGTTTATAAAATCATCTTCTAAACTGAAGCATTTAAATGGCTAATTCCAGGAAGCCATTATTAATTAGAAACCTAAATTGATATTAATAACAAAAAGGAACTTCATAACAGGGAAACCTGTCAGAGGCTACCCAATTTGCATATTAAAGTGATGGTGAGGAAAGATAACTGTGGCAGTTTGATATTTTTATGAATTCCAAAAAGAGATATTGATTATGTTTGTATACTGGTCTGTTCCTCTGGATGTGATACCCTTTTGATTGTATTCAATTAAAAAGTTTCACTTTTACTTTATTAAATCAAGATTATGGCTTTGATTCGACCATGTCATTAGGGCATGCAGGGTTGAGTCCCAGCGCCTCCTTGGTAGGCTATATAAATGGACTTTCAATCCATTCTTCATGCACTTCTCTGTGTATCACAGAGATACACAGAGAAGAAGAACACGACAGAGGAAGAGAGTCAGTTCACTAGACACAACAGAGGCCCCAGGAAGAAAAATGAGCCTGATAGTCTACTGCTGACCTTGTGAAGAGAACAGAGTGGAAAGAAACGAGTCCTGAGGAGAGAGATGAGCCTTATGCCAGCCTACAGCTTAGATTGGAAGAAGTTAGGACCCCAGAGCCTTAAAGGAAAGAAAGAAGGCTAAACCCTTGCAGACTTCACCCGCCATCTTGCTTCAACACAAGGCCAATGACTTTGGGTGAGAAAGTACCTCTTATGGTACCTTGAGTTGGACTCTTTAGGGCCTTGTGACTGTAAACTTCTACGTGAAGTAAATACCCTTTATAAAAGCCAACAGAGTTCTGGTACTTTGCATCAGCACCCTTTTGGCTGACTAATACAATAACCTTGATTCCACTGGGAATCTTAGGTCTTCATAAAATAATGGAGAAAGCAGTTTTTCCTATACTGCTAAAATAAAATACCTGTTAATTCATGTAATCATGGCAAAAGTAAAATCATTTTTTATGTTATAGATTGCTTTGGAAATATTTAGAAAGTATATAAAAATTAAAAGTGATAGATTTCAATATTGTCAAACTCTCTTGTGCATTCAAACCAGACATTCAGTACACTGCATGATCCATGGTGAGTTATTGGCCAGGCTGGTCACTAAGACCCCTAAAACAATAAAAGTATCTACCACATCTCTGGTTATGTTCCTGAAGTGGATGGAGAGTACATTGCAGTTTCAGACTCATGCAGCAGCCAGCAATAGTTCAATATGGCCAGTTTTACAAGGGCCATTGCCTCCAGACTGGCTCTGTTTTATAGTGCTGAAGGGCTCTATGCACCATGCCAGTGAAACGCTGGAGACTTACCTTCCTAGTCTCTCTCTAGGATCAACAGTATTGCAGCATGCTGGCTGTGTGAAGGGTATACCAAGTGGAGCAATGATTACCAGAGTGATGTAAGTAGAACTTAAATATGATTGGCATTATGGCCTTCTCCCATCGAAAGATAACATGTATGGTATTGCAAACCTGGAGCTTAGATCTATTAAGCTCAAAGAGGAACATATGCATCAACTAATATTAAGTACTGTACCTATACGCCTGATGAATATGATAATATCTTCTCTATTCTAGATCATATGCAGAGGGATATTAAACAAGTTAAAATTTCTGGTAAATTTAGTTCATTTTCTAAGTAGTTAATGAACGTGCTTATAAGATAAAGGAATGGCTCTCTTAAGTATTGTCTTTATTTTGTTTGCCATATGCTTGTCTTGTGGTTGCCTAAACTTTGTCAGTTTATATCTAGGGAAGTGTCTTTCTTTGTACCTCTCCTAACCCTCCTAAGCATAACTACTGCAGTAGGAACTGGGGTTGGCAATTTATACCCAAACCCAGCAGTTCTACCACAATCTCTCCCTAGAGTTAACCAACAGTATAAAAGAACTCAAGGAAGAAGGCTGTTTCCCATCAACTTTGGGAGGATGCAGCGTCTGACGGCACGTGGCCTTTCTCACTCTTGTGGTCCAGTATGTCATGGCTGGTCCCCTTTTGGGGCCCACCTACCACCATCTTCTTTATCCTTTTAATAGGACCATGTATCTTCAAAATTCTAATTAAGTTTACTTCTTACAGAATCAACACCTTATTAGTAATGTGGGTATTACATCCAGTTCCAACCAGGGTGCTGGACCCATCTTCCCTCAACTGCAACAGAATAGCTAGAGGGTTTTACATCTTGTCACGTAGGGCCTGCTCCCCCTAACCAGCAGGAAGTAGCTCCTGAAGAATGACGATCACCCTTCAGCACCCCCTTAAGAATAAGCATGTAAACCCTCTGAGGGGGGAGTTGAAGCAGGTAGTATAGTGAAAGGTGGAAATGGGTTGGCCTGGCATACAACATGGTCAGCAGACAACATGGCTGACAGACCACATGGCTGTGAGACCCAGCCCAGAAGCCTCCTGAGAAGAAGGCTGCCAGAAAGACTACAAGATCCCAGCCATGAGAATCTCATCTGGATCAAGGGGAAAAGCCCTGGATATTCTCAAAAGGCCTCACCATTGGAACCCTGAGAAATGTCAGGCAAGGCAACCAATCAGAACAGCAAACAGACTTTAAAAAGCCCTGACCTGGGATCCCACATACGCAACTCACCCTGCAGTACGTCTGCGGTCCATGCCGAGGCATATACTTTTCTCGTTTTCTTGTTTCTTAATAAACTCTGTGCTCCCTTACCTATCCTATGGCATGTCCTTAAATTCTTTTATGAAACATAAGCCAAGAACCTAGAAGCCCAGAAACCAGAGCCATCCAGTAACACAGCCACAGTAGAGATGAGGAAATCAACGCCCTCAGAAGCTAATTGTCTTCATCAGCATTTGACCAGCACTAACTCTCTTGACACTAATGCTCTCAATCCTGTCATGTCCCATCTTCCACACTGGACTCATGTATGTAGTAGGCATGAATCCTAGACCACAGATTCAGGGGGCTGTTAACTATATATATGCATACATACATACCTATATATGTTTTGTTTTGTTTTTTAATAATTTTTCTGTAATTTAACATGATATTATTTTCGTGCTTCAGTGCTTCCAGGGTCAATCTAGATCTGCTGCCCTCCCTCACAGGGCTATGTTTATGTTTTATTGTGTTGGCACCAGACCAACCCAGTGTTTGGAAACATCCCTTGCTTCTGTCCCCATGACTGCCACAGATTCTCAGACAAGCAGTTTGCTATCCTAAATACCTAGTTGAGGTGTTTTGGACATTTCCTCCATGAGTGCTTCTTTATCCCAGTGGCAATGCCAAGGAGAAGCTTTCAGGGTTTCTCTTTCTAAGACCCACCTGTCTTTTCTCTCTTCTTTATCTCAATTTTGCAATCATGGAAAACTAATTAGACCCAGTTCCCCTCACCCCATTTCTTGGTACTCTTCTTATACTTTTTCTGTGCTCTGAGTCCTCTAACTTCTTAATTTAGACTTTGGGAACACAAAACCCCAAGGATGAGCAGACTTTTCCAGCTTTCTTCCTGGTTGTATCCCTCCCCTAAGGCAATGAACCCAGAATATTTGCCACATGGAAGGGAGGCAAGGAAAGTAGAAAACAGTGATGGAAAAATAAAAAACATAACTTATCAAAATTATTATCTGGATAAATATGATATGAAAGAAAAATGTATACTTAAAACCAAGGAGACATGGAATCATAAGCCAACAATGTTACTTTTGAGCTGTAAATACTAGAGCAAATTATATTTAGTTTCTCTGAGTCTTTATACTCTCAGTTGCCAAAATAGAGGATTTGAAAGAGCTACATTCAAGAGTTGTAAATTTAGTGAGATAATATATGCAAAATTATAGTGGCTTTGGTTAGCAAAAGCACAGAGAATACCAACTAGCCAAGTGAACATGGTCACAGAAATGTTTTAAGACTGAGTCAATTTTCCCAATTCTTCAGTAAAGAACCTGTATCCTGAAGAAGCTAACTATTTAGCCTGAAGATTCATTCTGAATTTGGCCTCTCACTACTCTGCAAGATGCTACCAAGAGGATATTGGGTTCCTTGATTTTCTTCATTTTGTTGAAGACAGAATAACCCAAGGATAAGAACTAGGTTTTCACTTCTCCCCTATCATCATTATTTTCAAGTTTTGATGCGCTTAGACTTTTGTACTTTCCTGAATCTAGATACTTTCTCTGTAGATTAAAAAAATAATACCTTATATTTTAATCTGCCTGCCTCTGAGACTGGAACACCACCTAGGTCCTCTGAGAAGTCAGGGGTGCTCTAGTGTGTTTTCAGGAGTTGGTAAAACCTGGGGCAGAGCAGCTATTGTCTGTCAGATTTTCCCTCTGCTGAAGAGTTGCCGTGTAGACACAGGCCACTAGGTGTCACAACTGGGGAGGTGTTCTGCCCGGCTCCAAGCAGTTACTCCTGCAAGAGGAGATGCTGATGCACTGTAATCCTTTAAATGGACTGACCAGGCCAGTGCAGGCTGGTAATATCTGTGTTCCATCATTATAGCCAGGGCTCTGGAAGATTACGCGTCTTCCTCACCCTTGTTTATACTAAGGACTCCAAGAAGCAAATTCTTTGAGAAGCCTTTACTTTGAAGGCTGGCAGTGCAGGAAGAGATAAGGGGGAGATTAAATTTTGTAACTGGGGCAAGGGCTGTGGAATCCCAACACTCTAAAGCTACATTATCTTGATTAGTAGTTCCCACCCTGATCTTGGGACTGGTGAAAATCTAAGACAGTGTTTTCAAGATTAATCAGCAAATATTGACTGATAACTACTGCCTTCCAGGCATTGTGCTTGGACCTAGGAAAATGGTGGCAAAGAAAAACAAGCTCCTACCCTCCTGGAGAGACTAACAGAGGGGACCCATGTTACCTGTGTTTATGATGAAATCAGAAATATAAGGACAGATAGTGAGTATCCCATAGCTTAAGATATTTAACTTTGGGAAAATTGTTTCTGTTTTGTGTTGATGTTAAAATGTTCTTTATTTTATGAAATGATAGTAGGTAGAAGTTTTTCTTTTAATATTCTTACTTAAAAGGTGACAGCTTTATTTTGGTGCTCTAATATATTTCTGGAAATTTTACTGATCTTTAAAACCCCCTGCACTTGGTATCCCTAAATGTTTACACTTACAGCCCAGAGATGCCTTCTTATCCACATCACATCCAATTCTCTGCCACTGCCATTGGAGGCTGATTTTCTGGGCTACATACAGTTTCAAACTATCACAATCCACCCTCTGGAAAGACATGTTTTTTTCCATATGCAAATACATTCATTCCATCACAATATCCCGAAAGCCTTAAATCATTTCAGTAACAATGCTAAGAACAAAGTCTCATCAAAATCAGTTATAGGTGTAGTCTATCCTAGCACACAGTTCCCCTCAGGCTGTGGACCTATGAAATCTAGAGAACATGTTATCTACTTCCAATAAATAATGGAGGGACAGTCATACGATAAACATTCCCATTCCCATAGGGAGAAATTGGAAAGAAAACAGGGGTCACAGATATCAAACTATTCCAAAACCCTGCAGGACACCGATTTAAAGGTCTGAGAGTCTTCCATAGAACAAAGTTTTATCCTCCAGTCCTGATGGAATGGGAGCCCCACCCCTTTCCAAGTGCTTGCTCAGTGGCCATGTTCTCTATGAACACTGGGGTGAAGGCTCCAACACCTTCAAGCATTGGGGTAATAGCCAGAGACTTCCCACAGTCCCCCAGTCATCTGAGGAAATTGGGGTGGTGTGACAGTTTGACATTATTTTTGTGAACTCCAAAAGGAGAAAGATTATGTTTATAAAGTAATCTATTCTTCTGGGTGTGATACCCTTTGATGATATTGAATTTAGTTGAGGGGCCCTTGATTAAATTACCTGCTAAGATTAGGGCTTTGGTTTGATCATATCAGTAAGGCATGACTCAGTTTGAGTACCCACCCCCTTGGTCAGCTGATATAAGTGGACACTCATTCAAGAAGACCCTCCAAAAGAGAGAGCTCTATCATTTTCGATCCTGGGACCCTGGGGAGAGATGAGCCATTCACCTGATAGTATGAACCTGAACTTGGGAAGAGAAGAGAACAGTTGAGACTCATATAGAAGACCCAGAAAGAAATGAGCCCTATGACTGGAGAGAGAGGAAGCCCTGAGAGACAGGCCCTATGCAAGCCTGCAACTGAGAGAGACAGAGCCCAGAGGGGAACACTGAACCCTTGTAGAGATGTGACCATCTTGTTTCAACATGTGGCAACTGACTTTGGTGAGAAAGCAATCTTGAGTTGGACTCTTTAAGGCCTTGTAACTAAGTTTTACTCCAAATAAATACCCTTTATAAAAGCCAACAGATTTCTGGTAGTTTGCATCGGTACTCCTTTGGCAGACTAATACAGGTGGTAACACTCTTGAACAGGGCAGAAGTCCCACCTTCTCCAAGTACAAAGCCATTCTCACTCTTTCCACATACATGGGTGGGTCCACTCTCCTGGCCTGAGAAGATGTCTTCAGTCCAGACCTCAGCTTCATGGTCCTGTTCTCAAAGAGATTTTTCCTTCAATCTATCCCTTTTCTGTCCCTTTTAGTCCAGGTTGGCAGTGGTTCCATTCATAGAGATCCCGCAAAATATATCTTATCAATTTCAAATGTAGTATACAGGGGTCAAACAAAAGAACTTTCCACAAATCCTTTCTGTATAACTGCATTTCTAATCCTGACTTGCACTGAAATGGCTGACTGGTTCCAGGTTCAGTTAAATCTTCATGTGGGGCACTTTCCTCTGGGAACTCATTTTCCAGAAGCTCAGAATTTCCCAAACCATTAATTTCTGGTTTCTTTATGCTCAGGAGTTCAATTCTCAGCTTCTCCCTTTCCTCTTACTTTTTACTATAAGCTGAAAGGAAATATCAGGCCACACTTTCAAGATTTAGCTTGGAAATCTCTTCAGTTAAATATCCAAGCTCAGGAATTGAGGTGGCGCAGGTGGCAGAACGCTTCTCTCCCACATTGGAGGTCCCTAGGATCGAATCCCGGTAAAAGGATGAGAAGAGAAGACAGGAAACAGACACAGAGAATCACCCAGCAAATGGACACAGACAGCAAGTGGGGAGGGGCAGGGAATAAATAAAGTAAATGAATAAATCTTAGGAAAAAAAAGAAGTTGAATTAGGGAACTGCCATATGATACAGCAATTCTGTTACTAGGAATATATTCAGAATAAATATCAAAGCTCATCATTTTCAAATTCTGCCAACATCAGGACTAAATAATGCCAAGTTCTCTGCCACTTTAAAACAAAGGCCACCTTTCTTCCAGTTTGCAATGACACATTCATCATTTTTGTCTAAGTCCTCATTGGAAGAACCTTTAATGTCCATATTTCTATGAGCAGTGGCTTCGAAGCAGTCTAGGTCTTTTCTGTCAAGCATCTCATAATTCTTCCCACCTCTATTTATTCCCCAATTACAAAGCCTTTAAAAAAAACATTTTTGGTATTTGCAATAGCAGTGTCTCACACTTCTGGTACCAAAACCTATTTTAATTTATGTGACAGTTTGACCCCAGAAAATTATGTTCCTAAGATTAATCCATTCCTGTAGGTGTAAACCTATTGTAGGTGGGACTTTTTGATTAGGTTACCTCATTTATGGCAGGGCCTGGGGTAGGTCTCAATCCTCTTCCTGGAGTCCTTTATAAATGCGAGGACTACAGAGACAGAAAGCCACTGAAGCCAGAAGCTGAAAGCAGGGAAACCAAGAAGAGAAGGTAGAGACCAGCAGATGCTGCCATATGCCTTGCCATGAACCTTGCCATATGACAGAGAAGTTGAGAATTCCTGGTAGCTGGTTTTTGGGGAGAAAGCATCACCTGATGAAGCCCTGATTTGGATATTTTCTTGCCCTCAGGACTGTAAACTTGTGAGTTTATTAATCCCCATTGTAAAAGCTAGCTCATGTCTGGTATTTTGCATTTTAGCAACCTAGGAAACTAAAACTCCTCTGTCACATGGCAAGGCACATGGCGATGCCCGCTGGTCTCTCCCTTCTCTTCCAGGTTTCATGGCTTTCAGCTTCTTGCTTCTGTGACTTTCTCTCCTTTTGTCTGAATTGCATTCTCTTATAAAGGACTCCAGTAAGAGGATTAAGACCCACCCTGGGCCTTAACTAAAGTAACCTCATCAAAAGATCCTACGTACAATAGGTTTACACTGACAGGAATGGATTAGCTTTAAGAACATGATTTTCTGGGGTTCATACAGTTTCAAACCACCACAAAGGCACAATAAAAAAACGAAGAAAGAAATGCCTTCCAGATAAATTGAAGCTGAAAAGAAACAGAATCATAAGATGGGTAATGATAGCATTGAAACTCTCCCTAGGGAAACAGTTTTCCTAAACTACCAATTTTTGCCTGTACAATGTTGATATATAAGTATTAAATTTGAATCTCTGGGATTGCCTTATTAAATATACTTCTATTTTTTTTTTTTTTTTTTTTTTTTTTTTTTACCGGGAGGTCCCAGGGATCGAACCCGGGTCCCTCCATATGGGAGACGGACGCCCAACCATTTGAGCCACATCCGTCCCCTATACTTCTATTTTGTATAATGTCTCCATGGAATTTAAACTATCCAATAGTCTTCTGGTAAAGAGTTCAGTGCACTAAAAACAGAAAGAAGAACCCTCTACCAAAAACTATTCACCTTGTCTATAGAGTTTTCCAGGAAGCAGAGTTGGTACATTGCTAGGGAAATCTGGATTCTTTGGGTACCAAGGTGTAGCACTCTGTACCCAGGCAAGTGTTCCAAGCATCAGTGCCTCTTTCTCATAACTAAGAGGTATATGCAATGGACGTGACAGTGCACCACAGAGATTCCCCTTCAAGGAAGGACTGCTGGGAGTACTGTCAGAAGATAGCCTTCAGCTGTCGGCCCTTTCTGGGAGTGCCTGTGCTGCAGTTGTTGCTGCCTTGGCCAATGACTGGCTTGTGTATAAGGGCCCATTCATTTCACCATAACATAGGACAGCTCCGAAGGGCTATTTTAACTCCACAACTCCCGAAGAAAGCATCCAAAATTTACATCACAGCTTGACTTCTCCCTCTGCCTGATCCTCTTCCTTCTCCAACCCTTACATACATGTGTATCCCAAGTGCCATCCCTGGTCAACATCCTTCACACTAACCTCTGCCTCAGAGTGTGCTTCTTGAAGAACCCAATCTGCATCTGTATGCGTGGAAAGACAGGAGCTCATAGGTTACATTTGGGGTTCAATTCCACTCTTTGAGTTTCCAAGAGTGAGAAGACAGAATGAGCAAAATAATTGACCAGCTATATTCAAGAATATCAATGGTAGCTCTTAGCTGAGATGGTTGGAGGAAATACTTGTTACACATATAAATGAATGATGTTACCCTAGACAGAAAAATGGGATCAAATAAATTGCTACAAGCTCTAAATCTGGCAAGGAATTAACATTTTATAATATTCTAATTTCAGATAATTAGGCAAACTCTTAGTTCTTTTAAAAATCCAGGTTAAAATGTCACTGGCCAGGTCTTTCTTTCTGTAGCTTCCTAAGAAAAAGTCAATCTTTTATTTCATTTTGCTTTTAGGGCACTTGGTATCAAAGTCATACCAAGGGGATGAGAGGTGGTGGGGGAGCCCTCTGCCCTGGGGTGCAGGCAACAAAGGGTTACATTGTGTGCAGAGATTTAAAAATAAACATAAAACTGCCTAAAAGTCTGCTTGCTTTTTATCTTCATCATGCACTGGCAATTCTAAACAACCACTCCCACCTCCACCCCATCCCTGCACATACACACTCCCTTTCGCCTTGGTGCACCATGACTTGGTATATACTTTAATTAATTATGGCACTAATCAACTTGTATTACACTGTTTACCCCAGACTATGACTTCTTTGTGTCTAAGTGAAATATGGCTGGTCTTTACCTCCATCTCTAGTTTCATCTTTTTATGATCTCTATTATAGTTCCTGGCCCAGAGTAGACACAGGTAATATTTTGATTACTATATAAAGGATAGTAATTCATTTCTTATCTATGTGTGGGAATAGCAAGTTGTTACACAGATAATAAGTCTTCTAGCCCTAAAGCTCAAAATGACATCCCATCATCAAGGTTGTTATGATCTTCTCAAACTTTCTCTCAGTTTTTCACATAGTTATTAAATCAAAAACTCCAGTTTCTCCCTCTACCGCTAACCTGTGGACCTAGATGAAGTTAAGCAACGGTAATAACCTAGATGTCACTATTTCATGCCCCGATCTGCTTACTCATAACCATAAATCCGATTTATTCATGTATTCAACCCTGCAGTGGATAATTATTCACAGTAATGAATAAATATAGAGTACCATGTGCCAGGCATGGACTAGCACCCCTGAAAATCTTATCCAGTTATGTCTGAGAGTTCCAAGGTAATGCCTTAACATGATCACAAACAGTATAAACTAAAACACACTTACCTTTCTCTTGCTAATATGACCTCCTTCCAGGATGCAACTTGAATGCATTCTTACGTTCAATAACATAACAAGGTCTCTGTATATCAGTCTTAGCAAAAACCACTCTTAACAAAGGTGGGAAGAAGAGGGCAAGGAGAAAGTTAAGATTCTCTCTTGCCCACATATCACCCTTCATATCTCCAATCTGTCCTTTACTTTGTGGCCAAAACTATCATCCCAAGTAAAGAGATAAGATTAAATTACTTTCTTCATCAAATCTTATCAGTTGTTTCTTATTACTGCAAAATAAACCCCACATCCCCATAGCATTTAAGGCTAGTGGAAGGAAACAAATACCAGAGCACCAACATGATAAAGATATGAGAACTTCAGCCTGCCAACTGCAAGGTGGTCTGGCTTTCCCCACTCAGTTTTTTTCTTTCCTTTTTTCTTTTGAGGAGATTTCTGCCAGTGTTCTATGCACAACTGTCAGTTAATGGTGTAGCTTGGGGGCTGCCCAAAGACATCTGGTGCAGGAGGGGAGTGCGCCAAGCTCCACCATGTGTTCAGCCTGTCAGGCTGTGTGCCTGAGCCAGGAGGGGACATTCCATCCAGAGGAGACATGTTTATCTTATTCTTACTACCATCCTCCATGGTTGACCTTTGTGATTCAAAATCAGGAGAATGGTGAGGGGTCTGGACCAGAGAAGAGAAAATAAGGGGGGCGGGGGGGGGGTGTCCTGTGAATGAGGACAAGATGTAATCTGACTAGTGCTGAGAAAGGTTAGGTTGAGAAGCTAAGTTTGGGTGGCAGTTTGGGAAGGAAATGGATGAGGAAGAAATGGGTTATTAAGAAGCATAGCTCAAATAAAGAACTAAAGTTACTTTGAAATTTCTTTTGTTTGCTAGACTGTTTTTCTTTTTTTGCTGTAGTGTTAGTGAAGACAGAGAAGCGTTGGATTCCTCTAGGTTCTTGGCTATGATGCATAAAAGAATTTATGAACACGGCAGTTTAGTTAGGCCAGTAAAGAATTTATTTGGGAAATGGGGGAAAGAACTGAGCTCTCTGAGAAATGGGAGAGAAAGGCGGAAATACACAACAAGATTTGGTGCGGGCCCCTCTAGGCAGAGAGAGCGCATTCTGCCTAGTGTGATTACCTTTTAAACTGTTAATTACTCCACCCCCTTGCTAATGATAAGGGGATGGGCCCCAGTAGTTATTGGTTACCAAACCTATGGTAGGGGCCAATGGTGAGGCCTTTTTGGAATATCCGGGGCCAAGGGGAGGTCCCGGAAAGAGAAACTGGGACTTCAAGTTTAAACTCAAGGTCCCAGGGAGGTCTTGCAGCCATGTTGTCTGCTGGCCATGTGGTCTGTCAGCCATGTTGTCTGCCAGCCATATTGTGAATCATCTTCTCCACCATTACCCTGTGCTAACCTGCCTCATTAGAAAGAAAAATCATTGTACACTCCGGTTTTCATATTTCAATTCAACTAGCTACCAATTAATTCAGGTCCACAACTGTCTACCAGTGGATGTTGGAAAAAGAAATCCTTTCATCTTTCCATTGGATAGCTGTTCACCTTGAGAAAGCTAACACTTTCTTGACCTCCATTGTTTTCATCTGCAAGCTGGGGTAACAATAGCTCCTGCCTCAAGGAATGGTTGTGCAGATGAAGCAGAATCATATACATATATAGTCTTCCACTCAGGACTTGGCACAGTGGAAGTGTTAAAGCAATGATAAGTACCAGTTATTGTTTTCCTTGATAGACAGTGAAAATCAAGCTGAATCTTTGAAAGACTCCAGGAAGAAATTAAGTATCCTGGCAAGCTAGATCAGACCAAGAGGAAACCCTGGGGCTTGCTGAATTCAAGCCAATAGAATCAAAACATTCTAGTCTTTGCAGTGGTTCCCATAGTCTGTAGATAAAGCATATTTTTATTTCTAACTGCTAACATGTCATATTTCTCCTAAATAGTAGTTTCTTATGTTAAGTTTTTCATATAATTTTAACATTTCTCTATGTCTCATTTGCCTGTTTGTGGTGTTTTTTTTCTTTCATATTTCATCTTATTTGCTTGCTTCCACTCAATCCTACTTCTCTTGAGTATACTTACTCTTCCATTTAAGGATTTTAAAACTTCTCCAAATTTGAATTCAAGAGATAAAAATAAAGGTAACATCTTATCTCGTATCTCTCTAAGTCATTCTCTTTCCTTCCTGCTCCCAACTCTACACCTTAGGAATTTCTCCCAAGCACAACTTGTTCCTCAGGATCTCAGCTCTTTCTTCTTCAGAGGTGAAAAGGAAAAGGCCTTTAATCAGTTTAATCTTTTTTGTTTCATAAGGAAACAGCAAAAACAATAACAACAAAAACCACACAGTGTCAACAGCTAGTTGTAATGACAAGCCAGATATAAGTTAAAAAGCAAAACAAAAACCACTTGGGTAAAAACTTGTTGAGAAAGAGTTGTCCAAGGAGACATTATCTTTCCCAAGATTCTTTCACTTTCTCCTAAAGCACACTCATCATACACTATATTGTAGGGTTCTGTCTTTTCACATCATTTTCAAATGCCCAGTGTTCTTAAGCTATGGTCTGAGGATGCTAGCACAGAAGCTCTCTACCTAGAATCCACAGATGGATTTCAGGGGGAAAGAATCTTTTAAAGCTATTTTAAAGACTGGGAGTGGGGGGAGAGAGTGAAAGAATTTATGCATTCATGTGCACAAACATATTTTTATGGGGAAAAGATCAATCATAACTATCAGTCAAACCACAAAGACCCCTCAAAACTTAGTTACATTTTGTATGACTTTAATGATTCATCCAAATAGCTAATTCCCTTTATTTCTGTTCTCATCCCCCTTCTTTCATTAAACTTACATTATCTTTAAACACTAATTATTCTATAAATGCATTTTAAATTTCAAAGCAGAAATATTTCTTCTTCTTTCACTACTGTCATGAGGGGATTCTCTCCCAGTTTAATGCCTGTACAATAGACATTTCAATTCGGCTGGTGTTTTTAACAGTGTGGATGCATAGCGATAAAAAAGGAGACCAAGGCATGGCTCCTGCTGTCCAGGAGCTTATAATATAAAAGGAAAGTGGATATATGAAAAAAAAATTACCAACAAAAATAACAGCATTGCAGAGTTACACACATGGAGAGCTGTGGGAAGGACAGGTGACGAGCATCTAGACCTACCTGGAAGAATTAGGATAAATGTGTTGGAATCAGTGATATTCAAATGGCTCTTGAAGGAGAGCAGGTGTGGAAGAGCATGCTTGGAAGAAATGGGAATAGTTAGTTTGGGTGTATTTGGAGCTTAAGGTAGGTGTGGCGGGACCTGAGAATGGAAGGGTGTATTGGAGTCAAGGAAGTGACCTCGGGTCAATGACATGGGGCTTCAGGTCCAGCGATCTGTATGTGTATGTGTCTCTGTAGGTGTCTCTGTGTATGCTTCCATATATGCAGACCCAGAGAATATGCACTTGGTATAGAAGTCTGCTCAATGCCAAAAAGTTCCAGGGCTATGGGAGTTGGGAGGCATAAGGTGAACAGATAGAGATCATCTGGGAAGCAGGGAGTGCAGCACACGAGCCCTAGATATGCAATCAAATCTGAGGTGGAGATGGGAGACAGTTTCTGGCAACATGAAAAAGGACCCCATTTGTCATAGGGGAAACTGGACAAATTGGCTATATGCATTATTCAATTCTATGAGTGTTGAAAAAGGCTTCAATAAATATAGACCCTTAAACACTTCTTAGTTTGCTTATTTAACCTGGGATCTCAGCTTATTTTATCAAAACGAATCTTGGATTTTATGAAGAGCATTGTGCAGTGTGTCCATGGTTTGGGTCATGCAATTATATTCCGAATGAGTCACTGGTAACAGTCATAAGTAAAATGACTATTTTAAAAAAGGTGACTCATGTAATTCCTTTGCATTTAACAAATAGCACATTAGTGGACATTTCTATTCTCAGCATGTCCCTAGTGCCTTGGCAAACAGAGGAACATGCAATTTTCCCCAATAAACACATTACTGATGGCAGAGCCTATAGGACCAAGAAAGCAAGACTAAACATTGTAAGGTTGTTTGTACATTATGGGTCTCCTGAAAGAACCAGACATTTGTATCCTTTGCCTAGGGCTTCTTAGAGGCAGTTCAACTGTCAAAGAAAATTACTTAATGGGCTTTTAATTTACTATATCTATCAGAACCTGAGGATAATGTTGTAAGTATCTGAGAACTGGCTAGTGGAACAAGTTAAATTTGACTGTTATCACTGTTAAAGGGGCCATATTTGAATCATTGTTTTAGTTTGTAGAACTAAAGTATTTTTAAGGAGATATGGAAAGATTAAGTGGAATTAAATTTAGTGGGAATCTTAACTATGGAAAGATTTTCTTCTGAAAAAAATTTTTTCCTAGGCCCTATTCCATGATATACATAGAACATTTTATAGGCTAGTGTTTGGTTTTTGAGTTGTTGTTTTTCGTTTTTTTGTTTTTGTGTGTGTGTGTGTGTTTTACTAGTAATGTCTATCAGTCTTCTCTCTTGCTGATACTGACTCTGCTTCTTTCAGTTATCCTCCGCATATGCTCAAATCACAAAACCACAGAGTCTTGCATGCAGGATGACATGTGATACTATTCTTTAGGATATAACCATACAGCATAGGATTTATTAGAAGTGCAGGAAGGTTTTTGAGGGAGCATCCACTTGGAAGTTGCTTTCTTCTTACAAAATCCTATAGCAGTTTGTGGAAATTGTGACTAGAGTAGCCACAGAGAGAAATGTCCCTGCCTGAGTCCTCCTAGGCATCTCCAGATGGTGCAGCTGCAGGTGGGAATTGGTAGAAAATGACTCTCTTGAAATCTAGCCCTGCAGGGCTTTGAATATACTGACTACAGCCTTTTCCCAGAAAAACTGAACTGTATTAACAATGACTGAAAGCTATTTCTCTATAATTGGTATATTAATCCTAACACCAAGATGTGTGGTACATTCTAAGCAGGCTAATGTGGGATGCAGAAGAGGAGAAGCAGAAAATATAGACCATGAAGTAACTACTGAGGAAGTTCTAGGTAGAACCTTTCACCAAGCCTATCTCCTTGAGGAACAGAGATATTTTTAATGTTCAAGTGCAGAGGATTTGAAACTCATTTTAGGTAGATCTGTACCTGGGCAGGACATTTTTGCTTAGGTCGTGGGTTGAAACCAATAGCAGTGGAATTTCTATTAAAGAGGAAAGTGTCATTACTTAGAAAAATAATGTGTGTAATGGTTTAGGGTGCAAAAGGAGAGCTTGAAGGCAATCAGCTAAAAACACAGCAGAGTGGTTGTGCATTAAGCATAAACAGAGATTTGGAGAGGAGATTTGAAAGTAGAAGAGAAGTGGGGGAGTGGTTGAACAACATAGTAGACACCAACGGCCATTTAAGAATAGGCATTCCTTATGCTCACTTTTAAGGTCTGTGTTGCCACACTGCAAATATCCTTCTAGCTCACCCAGATCTTTAACACAGCCTGCTGTGTACCCCAAGGCCTTGAGTGAACAATCGACAAAAGATCCCTTTCTTTGACCATCAGAGCCACAGGCAAATAATAATAGAATGAAAACATGGGTAAGTGTTCTGATATCTGTTCTTTACTCCTTTTAAGATGTTAAAATGTTAATCAGAATGTTAATATATGTATGCACATATCATGCCTAGGCACTTGATAGGATTAAAGAAGGATATTTAGAAGTTGTTTGCAACTGTGCTCTTCTATTACTTTATTTTCTTTTTTTGGTAATCTACTTGAAATCCTGTCTGGACTATTTAAAAAGTAATGTTACTGTGGCAGTTTGATATTATTGATGAATTTCAAAAGGAAATACTGATTATGTTTGTAAACTGATCTGTTCCTCTCGGCTAATGATACCCCTAGATTGTTTTGAATTTGGAGGTTTCACTTTTACTTGATTAAATTATGATTAGAGCCCACCAAGGGAACTCACAGAGAAAATGACAAGGCAGAGGGACAGTTGGAGTTTTGATCCTGGAGCCCAAGGAGTAAGCACACAGAGAAGCATGAGGAAAGAGAGAAGGTTCCATTAGACAAGGCAGAGGCCTTGGGAAGAGAGACGAGCTGTTCACCTGAGAGTTTACAGCTGGCCTTGTGGAGAGAACAGAGCAGCTGAGCACGGAAAGAAAGGAGCCCCAGGATAGAGACAAGACTTATCCCAACCTGCGGCTGATATCGGATGAAGCTGGGACCACGGAGCCTTGGGAGGGAAGAGGAAGGCCTGCCATCTTGCTTCAACACGTGGCAACAGACTCTGGGTAAGAAAGTACCTCCTATGTTACCTTGAGTTGGACTCTTTAGGGTCTTGTGACTGTAAGTTTCTACCCCAAATGAATACCCTTAATAAAAACCAACCAGTTTCTGGCATTTTGCATCAGGACCCTTTTGGCTGACTAATACAGTTACATAAAGGTTTAAAGTATCTTTAGCCCATCTTTTACTGATTATTGTTACTTAAAAAGCAAAACAATTCTGTATTTTGTCATAACTAATTAACTTTGGATGTTGGTGCTTTACCTTGATTTCTAGAGCTTTACATATCCCTTACATATAATTTGTTAGCTAAAATCATTTTGTTCATAAACTTGACTAGTTAGCAATTTGATTCTTTCCAAAGGTTTCTCTTGTTTAAATATGAAACCACAACTTTCACTTTTATCTAGAGATCACTTGTCTAGAAAAACAGTTCTCTTAAATTATAAATAAACCTAGTCATGTAAAATTATAGGATATTAAATACTTTAAAATATTACCACCCTCCCTTAACCCAATTTAGTACTGCCAGTACTGTTGCTTTGTGTGTTAACAGAAAACTACTGGCTTTTTTTTTTTTTTTTCTTTTTTTTTTTTATTATGGGTAAAAATCAAAATTCTTACAATACATACAAACATTTGCAAAATGATATATAAATATATTGTGGTGGGAGGTGTGGGAGGTGGGCTACTGGCTTTTTAGAACTATTTTTCTCTTAAAGACAAAGGTTCTATCAGTATTAATTAAAAAGGATCAGCTCGGCAGTTGCTGTGTGGCACTTAATGCCTAAGCACATTTTACATAAATATGATATAAATGTAATAAATAAAAAAATATCCAAATAGTCAATTAAGTGCAATTATGTCAATGCATCTTGGCATATATCAGTTTTTTAGAGTTCTCTCTTCTTCCTTAGCCTAATATTGTACGACTTTATTACATTTATTCAGCTATAGTCCATATTGGGAGATTGGCATCAATACTAAAGGTTTGGAATTTACTTTGTAATTTCAGGAAGTTTCCTTGCATTAAACTTAAAAAAATATATATGAAAAATGTTTAAATTCTTTTTCAATATTTACTTAAAATACTATTCCTTTAAGGTAGTTATCACACAATGACACTATTTGTGAAATAGCTTTTTTAGATTTCTGTTTGAAGAGAATACATAAAGTAGAGCTGTTGAAAACAGTATCTTATAGCCATGGCTAATATGCATCAGAATCTTGAAAATCAGTAACTTGACCTATAAAATAAGTTACAAAGTTCAATTAACTCTGTAGAAGTCTCCCAAATCTTGATTTAGACATTAGATTCCTGATGAACAGTGACAGTGCAGGAATGAAGCTGCTGAGCTGCAGGGCTTCAAAGAAAATGCTGATAAAACTTGAGTTCTAATTTTGGGCTTGAGGAGGGTTCAGAGAATCAGGATTACCTTAAAATAATTTTGTATTTTTTATAACAAGGCTGTCAAAACTAAAATAAGATCTGGGAGTTACTGATGATAAAGTGGATTTCCAGTTTCAATGTATCTCTTCTGTGGCTGGGAAGGAGGGAGACCATGAGAATTGAAAAGGGAGCGTATGCAACTGTAGGGATGATGCTAAGCGTCCCAAAGCTCAGCTTTGCCAGCGGCAGCAGTCCCTTCTTTCTTATCTGATGAAGCTGGCCCTGCCTGGCCTGGTAACCTGAAATGGCCTCACTCGAGGTGATTATGTTGCAAAGGCGATGCTGATTCTTCCTTCCCTACCTTTTCTGTCTCTCGTTGTTTCTAAACCTATAACTGGAGTCAGGCTCCAGCAAGCAAGAGGTGGCAAGCACAAATTCTAACCTGAGAGGAGAATGCTGACATGAAACGATTTGCAAGACTTTGATAATTTGTATAACCAATAAACCAAGGGGACTATGACATGGATCAATCTCGAAGACATCATGTTGAGTGAAATAAGCTGGACACAAAAGGACAAATATTGTATGATCTCAGTTATATGAAGTAAGCAGAATATGTAAATTCATGAAGTCAGAAACTAAAATACAGGCTACCAGAGGCTGGGTGAGGGTGGGTGGGGGGGTTGATATTTAATTGGTAAATAAATCAATCTTTTTAGAAAAGATATTGGGATGGTGATTCTTATCATATTTTCATTTAAATAACCTATCTACCTGTGAAAATCAAGGGTGATTCTTGTTAAATGAATGTTCATTATTTTAAGCTTAATAAAGTAAATCACTACAGAGGCAGCTGGTATTCCAAATGAATTTTCTTTACTGGAATAAATCAACAGAACTCTGGCACCTGATAAGCAGTTATCAAAAAAGCAAAGCTGCCACCACCACCCCCCCACCCCCCATCTACACACTTCTTTCAATCTGAGTTTGCCAGAAGCAGTTTTTTCGTCTGATAAAGACTGCATGTACTTTATTATTTTACAGTAGGGCTATATAACATAACCTGGATCCATGTCATATTTTAGTCCTTAGGGACATTGATCAACTCACCATATCACAAGGCATCTACTTAGGACATTGTTGACTTTTATGGTGACAGTTATGGTCTATAACTGATGTCTGGACACCTTGGTAAGAAATATGCATAGCAGAGGATGAAAAATAATTACACAAAAATTCAGGAACCCACAAATGCAATGGAGTTTCAGGATATTCTAGTAGCCTAGGGAAAGGAATGATAATATCTCCAAAGTAAAACATGCTTCTTACATCTTATACTCCTTACAACCAAGAAAGAGACACAACCCATGGGACAAATATATCCCTCATTTGGGTGCATTATTCCAAGTCAATAATGAAAAATACATAAAGCCCTAAACTTTGAGAGCCCTGGTGGAAATTGAACACATGACTAATGGTTATAAAGTATCTATGTGACCTGTGCTGTTCCTCATGAGCTAAGTGTTTCTGATTCTGCAAACCATGAAGTTGGATCAAGCCATCATCATATGGAAGTAGTTTATAGGAGATTGGGATTGGACAGGTGCTGAAGGTATGAGGAAGTTATTTAAGTAGATGGCTCAGCCACACAGTGCACTCCTTACCTCAATCCACACACATGACCAATGTACTAAGGAAGAAAACATGTGAGTCTGTTTTATAGATGATTATGCCAGAAATATCCAGAAGTGGATTGCAACAGCATTATGGCTCCATTCAAGAGTGGCTCTCAAGGAGAGTGGAAGTGAAATTCTTCCAGTGGACAAAAATTCAAGCCATATCTTTATCTGGTGTTCCTTTTGCTTGGAAGAGGATACGACAGACATATGAATATACACTGCACTATGGATAGTTGGTTTCTGATGTCTAGAAGTTCAGGGACTAGATTAGGAAATGGTGACAAGGAGATCTAGGGAAGAGGTATGTGAATAGATCTCTTAGAAATGAATCTCACCAAAGTAGAGTCACTAAAAAAGAAGCTCTTGGGAAGCGGCTGTGGCTCAGTCAGTGGGACTCCCGTTTACCATATGGGAGGCCCCGGGTTCAGTTCCCGGGGCCTCCTGGTGAGGGCGGGCCCGCCCACACGGCGTGGTTGGCTGACCCAGCGAGCACAGGCAGCAGGGGGGGGATAAATGAATAAATAAATAAAATCTTAAAAAAAAAAAAAAAAGAAGCTCTTAATAGCCAGGTAGAAGAGTGAGCCATTCCATTTGCATTACTTAGCTTCTTTTCCCTGACATTGGCTTGATCAATAGACTTCAACAAAGGGGACATGGTAGCATGGGTGGAGGTTATATATGGGCTCAACTATATTTACTTTTCCTTACCAATACTAGTCTGGCCTCTACTATTGTGAATATAAATTGCCAACAGCTGATTATATGGAACTATAATCTTGCAGGACAAGTCAGCAACCTGGTTCCATTATGGTGGATGAAGTAAACTGTCCTTTCTGGAATAGATGCATGGGCTGGATATATAGTTTATGCTAGCTTCACCTGCCCTTTGCATTTGTCCAATAGAAAGTCTGGTAAGCACAGCCATTGCCAACTTTCTTAACTTCACCTGATGCCATCTCATCTTCTACCAGCTTTCTCATCCTCTTCCTTGGATGAGGGCCAAGGAGGTGCCTACCTTTCCTACCATGTCTGAACTCAAATGAAGCAACAAGATTTGTAGCATGTGCTCTGACTCCCCAGTGTCTACTTAGAGGGACCAGGGAGCACATTCTGGAAGTGTGGTGGCAGTTAATGGCTTGTACAGTGAATTTTGATCAATAAGAGACAGGAGAATGGGAAAGAGCACAGGATGATGAGCATACTTGTTTGCATGATGGTGGGAGCATATTGATGCTGACTGTTGCTTTTTAAAAGTTTAGGTATGGGTGGAAGAATATATATGTTGAATAGCCAAAAAGGATGTCTGTTTTGGATATGGTGGATTGGAACTCAATATCAGTTCTTACCTTTTTCGGGTTTGCCTTCATGTACTGCAGAAGCTGGAAAGATATTTTTATAAAGCACATTTCCAAAACTTCTTTTCCACTAGAGTTTCTATATGGATTAGGCTCTGTGGATGAGATGTGGAAGGTGAAAGTATGGTGGAAGTTATTTTTCTGATTATTGCTGTTTCTGCAGGCAAGAATAGTTTGGAGACAGTGAGTTTCTCTGTAGTAGTGTAACAGTATCTATTAACTAATTTTCATGACTGTAGAGAGACTTGCAGTTTGTGACAGTAGTTTTCTGATTCCTGTATTACAGCTATAGCAGTGTTCTTAACATTTGGCATATACTAGGAACTCAACATATGCTTATCAAATTGAATAGGATTTTATTGATTAGTAAAGAAAAACAAAACCAAACATATTCTGTATTCTATAAATTCCAGGGTTGACAACACTTGCAATCAATAGGTGTATTCATAACATACTCATATACCAAAACTTCTTCATTGATGTATAGTTAGTGGTTGTTTTTTTTTTTTAATTACACGTGCACACCCAAGAAAGTAAAAAAGAGGCTGTGTATTCTCCCATGGTCCTGATACTGTATAGACCGTCCTTGATCAGGGCAAAGGCTTTCTCCCTTCCCCAAAGGTATACAGGTCTCCCATTCTCTGCTCTGCCAAGATCAGATAAGAAGTTGGGCACAGTCTTGTGGTACAAACGATAGTGGATGGTTGATGAATAGGCAGTGGGTTGAACCCTGGTGATTGGTATCAATTCTGGCCTGACCCATGCTCACACTTCTTGGCCCTGGTGGGGTCTCTTTACAGGGTCATTCTGGTACTCTTCACTTTCCTATGTGCATGGCAAATCCCTATTCTCTTTTCTCTACCCACTGCATCATTTTATTGAGTTTTGGGGAACTGAAAATCTCCCTCTGCAAGCAGGCACCTGGATTTTTTAACTTCCTTTTTGGCCAGAGGGCTGTTGAAAAGTTAAGTATTGTTACAACCCAACTCCTGAAGGGTGTGAGTTGATCCAGACACGAGACCAAAGAACACACCTGGCATTTAGCCAGGCATAAGCTTTATTGGGACTTATGAACAGGAGAGAATCTCTGACGACAAGGGTTCAGAGAATGAAGATAGAGCTGTGCGAAGAGATGGGAAGATGAAGGGTGATATATACGGGATTTCAGAGCAAGGGCATTCCATAGGGTGTGAGAACAGAGCTCCTGCTAGGGTCCCATGATGGCGCACATGGGGTCTGGTGATGTTTTCACTACGCTTGTAGGAAGGACGTTTACTGCTTTGGGAAGATTACAGTTTATGATAACATCTATACATTCTCTTCCCTCTAGGGAGTGTTGTTAATCTTTAACTTATGTCTAGGTCATGCAGGCAGCAACACGCTGAGGACTTTGGGGGAGGGGTTGAGTCCCCACAAGTATTTTAGCTTTGTTTTTAAGGCTCTACATGGGTTACTTGTGTCTGCCCTTGAGCACTTAAGTGAGAGAGGAGGCCCTCAAGGAGTGAGAGAACCAATTCAGTATTTGGGAAGAAAGGCAAATGCTGATAATTCAAAATATTATTGTACCACAAGGGTATGTCATGAACCGCTATATTGCTTGTGTAAAGTGGAAGAAAACTATTTCAGAACTGCTGAAATATATAACATCACCTGACTAGACCAACCAGAAAATATTTCAGCTAAGCCTGGAAGTTGTTCTGCGTCTAAATTTCATGGGCTTTCCAAGACATGACTGGGACAAGCTCCACATATTTGCACCCAACAACCATTTGTTTAGGAAGTGGGGGGAGCACTGCTGACTTGGAATTTTATCTTATGAACCCAATTTCTTCCTGTATTTACCAAGACTGACTCATTAAATCACCCAACACAACTTGAATAAGTCTCCATTACATTTCCCCTTTACCCAATTTGCTTTCCTTTGAAGGCTACACGAAGAGGAGAAACAATTATTGAAAAATAAAAAGTTAGATTAGAGGGAACTCTGCATATTTGCTAGCCATCTGGTTCAGTCACAATCTCCCCAGGGATCTTGAACATATTTGCAACTGAAAAGAATTTGAACTTGAATGACTTTTAAATTGGGACATAAAATGTGGCAACCCAGACTATGTGCAGATACTTAGCAAGGACTAATGAGTAGATCTATTTTGAGCTTTATGCCCCATGATGTTTTCTTTTCTTCACAGAGAGCTAAACAGAATGTAAATACTCATTAGTAATTGAATAAAAACTCTTTCTCCAAATTAAGCCACTCCTCTAAAAGTTTATTTTAAATTAATTTAAAAACTCTTCTACTCTCAGGTTAGCCAGAAAAAAATGTCCATTGTGAATGGTCTTTCTCATTTGCAGGGAAACACGTTTTCACCAGTAACAGTCTTATTTATCAAAAACTCAAGATGTTTTATAGATAAAGTTGGAGACTATAAAGGAAACCTAATTTTCATTTGCTGTCTTATTTTCATTATCATAATAGAAACATCTCTTCAGTTATCAGGCCTTGATCAAACTGCACCTTTACTGAGGATCTGCAGTGAGCTCTATACAAGAGTACATGCAGCTGGAACTAGGCAGCTGCATAGAGGATTTGACCTCAAGAAACTTGTCTCTGTGTCAGAGAAGTCAGATATCTGAACGCAGATGACAAGTCCTATGTCAGAACTCAGCTGACTTTCAGCTTACAACGGTTTGGCTGGAAAACACCAATTTTAGATCTTTTCAAAATCATTAACAAGAACCCCCTAAAATTACTAAAACCACTTTTACTTCCACTTAGGGACTGCAGGCTATATCTATGCAGGGCCAACGCTGTATTCTAGCATTATTGTTTAAAGGTTTCCCAAATCTTTCATGCATGTAACTCACAGCAAACAATTTTGAAACAGCTGCCTCAACTTTTGAACACTAAACAGGGTCTTAGATCAATGAGAAAAAAAAAGGCTTCACTTGCTACAGGGAGATTTACTAAGCCAGGAAGAAAATATTTTCTGTTCAAACATCCCTGGTCTTGTATTTTAAGAAACTTCATGCAGTCCAGTCAATGAGAAAAGTCTCCAAAAATAAGATATATAATATAACTTATACATTGTATTTGATTTTACAATTCAATAATTATTCTAAAACCATATATTTGTAAAAGTAGTTTTTTGGGGGAAAATACATTTTAATGAACGGAATCATATCTCTAAGACTTACAGGCTTAACTTAAAATGACTCAGATTTTGATTCTTGGGCAACAAATATTTAGGTCTTAAGTTGATCATCAACATATTGCAGAAGGAAAAACTTGCCTTATACAGAGCATGACATATAGTATACTCTCAATAAAGAGTAATCATTATGAACTCTTTCCAGTCCTAGGAATGTGTACAAAATTGTTATCCGATATACTGAGCCTGCAAAGGCAATCACAAATAACAATAAGGAAGATGATGATGAGGATGATAGCATTTATTGGACATTTACTATGTGCCAGGAACTCATTGAAGCACTTATACACATTAACTCATTTAATCAACAAGTAACCTTAATCAATGGGATAAATGCTGAAATGAGCTAATTCTCTCCTAAACCCAGGCACCCATAAAAGGACTCCAGATCTCCAGATAAGTAGGAAAGTAAGATTGGCTAATATATTCAGAGACTTTCTGGAGATGGTCAACCTTGACTAAGCACCTGAGGAGTGCTGCTTTAGGGACGAGCCTGCCCATCCAGCACTGGTGGACATTATGGCAGGAGCTTGGTGATGACCACTTTATAACAGATATAAAAAAGCTCCATGGGGGAGCATAATAGCATCTCTAGTTCACCTGCTTCTCTGATCTCTGCTTAACCTTGTAATGGAAAATTCAGGTAATTGTTCTTAAAAAATGCTATTGCCTCTCTTGGGAACAAAAGAAAATGTCTCCAAAATTTTGGAGTAGTTATAATAATCAGAGTAGTTTTATTAATCAGATAGGAGTAATTACTGGCAATGAGTGGCTAGAGAAGTGAGGGATTTGTTTAAGTGTCCTGCAAGGTGAGATAGTCCCATATATGTACAGAAATATTTTATCTAGAATGCCCATGGCACCTCTTGAGAAACACGGGAGGTGATTCTAGACCTCATCAAGGAGCATCCAAGATGGTGCTACAGTGGTTGAATTACGTGGAGAATGTTGTAGTGGGGAAGGGTTTATAAAATAAAATCTGGAATATTTTTTTTCTAAATTATCTGGAAATTGTTAGGCTCCACTGAAAATGTACTAATATTGTAGCACATGAATTGGTTGAATACTTTTTGTATAATACACCTTTGCTGTAGAAGCTTTCAAAGTATAAGGAAAAAGAATAACCCCCATGATTACATTGGCATATTTTCTTTCAGGTTTTGCTATGTGTATTAATTAATTGATTGCACAGAGTAGAGCTCATAAAGGTAGCACATATTTTTTGCATAGAAGAGAAAAAACTCCCAAAGCCTCAGATCAACACTGTATGCTTGTAAATTTTTGGTTTATTTAAGGCTTCTATATGTGAAGGGCCCAACTAAATATTTACATCTCAAATAGGCATAAACTTTATTTGTATTTTCAGTGTTTCGTTTATCTCTGTATGTCTCCAAACAAGATTGGAGTTTATTTGTATTATATAACAAAGCTGATTTGTGAGGTAATGCTTTAGTGAATAATAATAGAGCATTTCTGGAAACCCCATGTCACAGCTAGCTTTTTTTCCAACAACTTTCTAAAGCATTAGGTTGTAATTTCTAGATGGTTATTTGGGGGACGATGCTGTATACTGGCCCAGTGTTTCTAGGTTTCCAAAGTACATACTAAACAGTGCTTTCCCACCAAAGTTTCAAAACCCTGATGCCTGAATTTTCCTCTAATGACCCTTTACTATGGAGCTAGTTATCAATAAATTCTTCACACATCAACAGTTTTCTATATCATTTGGGTGCCAAATAACTGTTGTATTATTAGTGCACCTTTCTAATTAAAGTTTATCCTTTTTAAGCCAGTCCAGTAATTGCTGATCATCCTTTTCTGAATTTAAAATTATTCTCCCCAATATAGAGAATATAAAAAATAGCTTTATTCTCTCTTTTGCATGGAAAGTATTCTGGTAGTAAGCTATCATAGTTCTTTGTGTAGTCTAAAATAAGGGAAGGAAGGGACACCATTGACAATGCCAGGCCTTGGCCTGTGGCTCTGTTTTCTCTTGTGGAGCTGCAGAATCCCAATAAGGCTAGAAGGTTGCTGAAAGAATTAGACTTACCCTCCTAGTGGCATAGCCTGACATTTCAAACTAATTTATTATTGAATTTTATTGTCCCTACTTCTCACCTGCATCAGGGTAAATTGCACTAGGCTCAAATAACTGTACCATACCCACAGCTCCATTAGGGACATCACTTAAAGTTTTCTTACTGACATAGTTTATACATTTTGTGTTTTCTGGAATTAGTTTATTAATTCATTTTGCAACTGTCTAAGTAAAATCTATAATGATGGTCTAATTTTTATTTAAAAATTGTGACCTATTCAACAAACATAGTGGAAAATATGATGTTATAAAATGAAATTTAATTGTAGATTTTTTCCTCCTGAGGGTTGGGATTGTGAGTGATTTTCATTTTTATTTTGTGCTTATCTTTATTTTCCAGTATTTTTACTAAAAACATAAATCAATTTATGCTAAGAAAACATTAGTTTTAAAATGTCATCTCTATCACTATGCTAGCCTTTGAAGAAAGAGTAGAGGCTTATTGAAATAATATTTTATAGTCCATGTTTCTGAAAACTTATAATTTAGTCGATTGACTAAGGTATATGTGAATGAAAATTTAAATAATTATATAGTAAATATTTTAATAGAAATGAAATACACTAAAGATATTTCAAGACAATATATAAGGAGTGGTGATATACTTTGTTTCCTCAAATAATGTCATTTAATCATGAGAAAAAATTTGTAATGTTGATATATATATCCTGTCTTTTCAGAAGAGGAAACTGAGGGCTATACATTTAAATAACTCATTTAAGGTCACACAACAGTATGTGGCACAGCAGATTCTCAGACCAGGTATTGGGACTCCCAGGAGTCCAAGGAAGCAAGAATTGATTGTGAACCACAGCGAGTGACCACCAGCATCTTCACTGAGGAAGTGGGAAGGTTCCCATGGTGGGCCTTCTCCAACACCTCCACCCTCATGTCTCAAGGATTATTCCGTCCTTACGAAGTTCTGTGGTGGTGGAGGCAAGCTTCAGTGTTGATTGTACCTACCACTACAATGACCTGTGCCACCCTGCCCACTAATACCCATTTTATGAATACATCCAGGTTCCCCCAGCAGATGGAGAATCACTTGTCAGTGGGCACCACAAGAAGACTCTTTACGCTTTAGAACTTAATTGATAATTATTGTGGCTCAAGGCAGAGGGAATAGAATAACCATTTTAATTCACTTTAAAAAGCATCTAACTACTCAATGTGCCCTGCCATTACTCGACAATGCAAATCTTTTCTAACTATTTGGGAATAATGAAACAGATCTGATTGCATCAGAAGTTTTTATAGTAGCATATTGGGAGATAAGATTAGATAATTAATTGTTACCAAAGAACTTTTTCATTTTACTCATTGTATTTTCAAATCTGTGTATAAAAGATATTGTTGTAACAGCTAATACTTAGAGAGTGCTTACTGTGTAGTAGGAGCTGTTCTGTGATTTTACATGAGGTTAAGTTTAATGCAGTGGTTGAGTGTGACTCCTGGAACGAACTGTTGGGTTTAAATCTTTACTTTGCTATATACCTGAAGCTATGTGACCATGTATGAGCCATTTAACATATCTGGGCCTTCATTTCCTCATTTTTAAATGTGGGTGATAACACTTATTTTACAGGGTTGTTAAGTGGGTTAAGTGACATGTATCCATGAAATACTTAGAACAATGTTGTGTTAGCTATTACCAAAATATATTCATGCATTCAAATATTACAACCCTATGAAGTAGGCGTTAATGATACCATAAATATTAATAGCTTTATTTTTAGATGGGGAAACCAAGGCTGAGAAAATTAAATAAGTTGCCCACAGACAGTAAATGGCAGAGCAGCATTTGATCTCCACCAGTCTGTTCCTAGTAACTTTGGGCATAACCACTCTGCTGAACAGGGTATTCAGGTTGTAAATAGCCCAATATCTTTTACTTGATGAAGGAATTAGAGACACATAAAAAAGAATGCATGTTTTCAAAGTGTGTGATGTCATAAGATAAATAAGCTTTTGGAAAACAATAACATATATTTTAACCTGTACATTTAGAATTTTAAAAAATACTCAGTTGTCTTTGGTACTTAAGCTAATCTAACCAAACCATGTATTCTTGCTCTTCTCTTTCTTTTCTCTCTCTTTCTCTGTTGTTACCTGATCCTCTTCTCTGCCTTGCTAGCATTGTGTTGGCTTTTATTTTTTCTTCTGAGAACATGTTTATAATGCAAAGTTCACAGTGGGTGCGGGTCTTTTATACCGAGATATAACTGATATCTCAAAATCCATTGCCTTCAATGGGGAGTTTGAATTATTCTCCCCAAAACATTGTATACAATTATTGTATGGCACTTATATTTCAGAACTATTTATGGGAAAATGTTTGATGTCAGGATAATAGAGAAATGGTTTAAAATAGTTTTTACAGAAGTAGGGACAATAATATGGCAGGCAGATAAATAGTTTAGCATATACAGATTTGCTGATACAATAAAAAAAGAGAAAGACTAAATCAATTAAATACTGCTTAGTGCTTGAAGAATATTCTAAGTTCAATCTTTAATTCAAGCCATTATATTATTTTGAAAAAAATATTTTCAATTTTAAGCTATAAATACTAGCCTAAATCTAGATCAATAGATTGGCTTTGGTTTCCCCCTCTACATTTGTTAAGAACAGTGTTTCTCAACCCTGGCTCCACTTTAGAATAAATCAGGGGTTTTTAAAAAACACCTTTGACCATAATCCCTGGGGGAGGGACCCAGGTCTCAGTGGTTTGTTTTGTTTTGTTTTGTTTTTTTAAAGCTGTCCAGGTGATTCCAATATGAATACAAAGCTGAATACAGCTGCTTTAAGTTTACTGAATTTTCCATATACATTGAAAGGAAAGGTTGGCTTCCATAAAACATTTTTTTTTTCTTATTAGAAGAAGAGAATTAAATATTAAAAATTCACTTAGCCACTTAAAATTTGGTTCTCATCACAAGAGCAAACATTTTCCCATGGAGCAAGGATGTCCAATTTGGCAGAACTTGAGCACAGGAAGGACCACAAAGGACTTTATTTATCTTTTCCCTGGGCTCACAGCGATCATTACACGCGAATGTGTTTATTTATCAGAATAAAAATGAATGGTTCTGCAGCTGTTTTTAGATTCACATGGAAGATTCTCAGCCTCTTCAAAGGGCCTTTCATAGTCTCTAAAACCTTAAACCTCCTCATACTTTATCTTTTGGTGCCATCTAAATAGATATGAATTTTGGCAGGCAGAATTTTAAATGACAGAAATCAAAGAGAGAAAGATTTTTTAAAAAGTAGATATTTTAAGCAATTTGAAGAGCTGGAGATTGAGACCTTTCTTAGAAAGGTAAATACAGAGATACAAGATCCTTAGAACTCTATTATCATCCAAGAATTTTAAATTTGTTGCTAGTCAATACCTTCATTGTTAGATAGGGGTGAACCTGAGATTTCCCTTCACCTTGGGGGTACTCTGCTGAATAAATGGAGCTAAGGCTGCAGTCAGATGGCAACTAAATGATTTAATTGCTGAGGCACTCTGAACAACCTCAGTGATGAGAAATAAACTGAAAAGGGAAATTGGTTGATTTCATGAAACATATGGAATCATCCCCTGAGCTGGCCCAAGTTGTTTCAGATGATAAGTGGCTATGGAGGTGACAGAACTTTATTGTCCAGAAAGAAATAGAATAGCTTTGTTTGCTTCTTTTAGTGAAAAAAAATGTGTGCAGTGAGTTTCTAAAGTTGGAGCATGTAGCCTGCTGTCAGCATTCTGAATATACCATCTATTGAAAAGTGAAGACTGCCATCTTAAGTTGTGCTTCTAAAGAATCCTTAATAGGGGGAGGGAGGGGGCAAGAAATTGGGGAAGGAAAGGAAGCATCATTTTCTTACTCTTGTGGTGTCCAGTTTCTTCTTAGTTCGTTTTTATTTCACCTCGTACTGTCCAATAAGCCTTAGCTTTTACATGTACTCTTTCCATGGACAGGGTCCATTTTGCTTAAGAATAGTTATAGTATTAAACCTGGCTATTTGGTACGGAACCAAGGGTATCACATCTAAACAGTTTAACTTGTTTTTATTTAAACATTAAAAAATAACCACTGAAAAGAGAGCATATGCAGACAATGAGACACAAGGAACTGCATAAGCCACCCAAACTGTGTTATTCCAATGACTTGATTTGTAGTTTTAATTGGAGAGCTACCTTTTGAATATAATTTTATTATGCATTTGACTTTTTCCTTTTTTGAGAAAAGAGACAGCAAAATAGTCTGGGAAAAGCATAGATGCACCTGTTCTAATCTGATCCCTGACACTTATTTGCTAAGTAACCTGAAGCAAGCTCATTTCTCTGAGTCTCAGTTTATTCATCTATAAAAGTGAATACTAACTATTCTATTCTTCCCTCTGCCTCCCCTCAGAGCCTATGGTAATCATAAAGTTTCAATTTTTGGAGGATAAGATTTATAGTTAGTTGCAATAATATCAAGGGCTTGACATATCGGTCTGTTTTCTTTTATTAGGCACTGCCTATATTCTTGATACCCTTGCCCCTCTATTTGAGAACATAGCAGGACTCCCCACGATGGGAGTTTGATATTTTCTTGATTGTTGTGTGGGTCTCCACCCACTGATACAACTCACTATCATAAAATAAACACATATTTCATAGAAGCATGCCCTGGGTGTGCCCTGTTCCATGTACCCACCCTCCCATCCAATAACCTACACCAGTAACCCTCCCCTGCCATATTTGCCAAAAGAACATTCCCAACATTGTAGTTTTAACCACAGACCTGAAAATCCCCAGAGTTCATTTGTTCCTTCCCCTGACCCTCCCCTCAGTTGTATGGAGAATCCAACCCAACGCCCTACCCTACACCTCTCACAGACCAGCACTGCCGAACCCAATAGCATCAGTGCACCACTGCCATGTCCATTCACTGCACAACTACATCCTTCCACCTTATTGTCGATTTTGCCTGTATGGGCATCAGCTCACCACCTTCTACTCCCTTTCTGTCTCCTGTAAACCTGTCTTCCAGACTCTAGCTCTGTGAGTCTGCTCAATTTGCTTAATTCATATCAGTGAGGTCATGTAACATTTGTCCTTCAGTGCCTGGCTTACTTCACTCAACATAGGGTCTTCAAGATATTTTTAGGGCATTAGAATTATTCAGCATGACCTTGCAATAATGGATACAAGCCACGTCAAATTTTGTCAAAACCTATAAAAGTGTACGATCTAAAATGTAAGCCATAATATAAACCATTGACCATGGTTAGTAGCAATGTTTCAATATTTGTACATCATTTGTAACCAATGTACCATCTGCATGTAAAATGTTATTAATAAGGGAGAAGGGGAAAGGGGGAGGGTGTTGTATATCTGGGAATTGCCTGTATTCACTAGGTGACTTTTCTGTATCCTAAAGCTTCTTTGAAGGTAAAATGAGAAAAATAAGACACTGGGGGAATATATGGAAGAAAATGGTACAGTGGTACATACAAGGAAACAGATCTTACAGTAATGAAAGACACAATGTCTAAAATTTTTTTAATTATTTCAAATTGTTTAAATGTTTTTTGTATTTTATTAGTTATTTTTTAAATTATTATTTCATTTTCTTCTTAATTTTATTTGGTTATTTTGTTGGCTTCACTTTTGGAGAGGTTTTGGATCACAGAAGGGTCACAGCAGTGGCTGGGAAGGATCACTGGTATGGGATGTCTGTGATGTGGTGATGCATGGGAAGGGGTTCACCTAGGGCATGCCTCTAAGACATATGAATATATTCAACTATTCATGGGACATTGTCTCGGTGGCTGTAGACCCACACAATAACCGAAATAATATTGAATTCCCATCCTGGGAGTTCTGCTACATTCTCTAATAGGACAGCAAGAATCCCCCGAGTGCAAGGGCAATGCCTAGTGAAGGAAGACAGTTCATTATGCTAGGCCCTTGATATTGGTGATTGGACTTATGAACCTTTTCTTGTGAAATCGAAACTTAACCTAGTATTATATACTGCCTAAGAGTTACCACCTGGAAGTCTCCTTGTTGCTTAAATGTGGACTCTCTTTAAGTCAAACTCAGTATATAAATGTACTACCTTCCCCCAGGCATGGGACATGACTCCCGGTGATAAGCCTCCCGGACACTGAAGGATTATTACCTACCACCAACTAGCAATGCATCTGGAATAAGACCTGGAAGGAAAGACCTGGAAGGGGGAAATGGTAAATACAAATAAGTTTTTATGGCTAAGAAATTTCAAAGTGAATTGGGAGGTCATTCTAGAGGTTACACTTACGCAAGTCTCAGCAGGATCTCATTGTCTGCCACAGTAAACTGTGCCTCAAATACAGGGCTCCTGAGGGCTCTAGAGATATCCAGAAACTGTAAGCAGGGCAGACAGCTCAGGAATTTGGTACTTTGTCAGTGGGCCTTACTTTGGAATCTATGCTCCCCAGTGTAACAGAGTTAGACTCATTTATAGGTTCTGTACACATGGCTTCTGCCTTTTATTTGAACCTATAATTAGCACTATACTTGATAAGTAAATGTCCTAGAGATGTAAATCTTTGGCATATCCATGTGCCAGTTGAGCCCTGAATTTCAGCAGAGTTGCAATACCTACTCTCCAGTTCATTGGACTTACCCAGGACAACTAACAAGATGATGATGGACAATGCCCATCCCAAGGAATAGAGAATGTCTGTAACTGCAAACAAGATAGCTCCATCCATCTGCCTCATGGGATTTAAGACCCCCTCTCAATTAGAAGCAGAGTGGGTATCACCATCCCCAAATCCTCAAGATTGGTTATGTACAATGGACTAGAGTAGACTTATTATTATTCTACTATTGACTTATTATTATTCCAGCAATGGAAGAACTCTTATCATTGATGTAAAGGCAGTGGCCACCAGAGGTTCTGAGGGATGGGAGAGGGAATAATAGGTGTAACATGGAGGTGTTTTTGGGACATTGGATTTGTCCTGCAAGCCGTAGTCTATTTGTCATAACTTATAAAATTGTGTAGGACAGAGTGTAAACTATAATGTAAACTGTAGTCCATGGTTAGTAGCAATGCTTCAAGATGTGATCAACAATTGTAACAAATGTACCACACTAATGAAGGATGTTGTTAATGCAGGAAAGTGTGGGAGGGGGAGGGAGGGGGACATATGGGATTCCCTTATATTTTTTATGAAGCATTTATGTAATCTAAAGCTTCTTTAAAAATAAAAAAAGTAATTTAAAAAAGTGAATACTAATACCTAGTTCATCAGTTTATCAGTAAATGAATGAAATAACTTACATAGCTGGAATGTGATAGATTATCAGTAAATTGTCACTTTTTCTTTTTGTCATTATTGAAAAGAAAGATTTTGGGTTCATTTAGTCAATTTTTGATTATTTATGTTTTAGAAATGAAAATAGAGATTAAATCAATGGACACTCCTTAAACTCCATAAGACCTCTTGATATTTGTATCAAGTAGGTTTTATATGTGACCAGGCTATAATACTACATGTTTATTATATAAAACATTGCTGGCAAAAGTGCAGACATTATCCTTCATCTGTGTGAGAATATACATATTAAAAGGTGATTTAATTCCTTATTATCATTTGACCCTTTTCCTCTCCAAAGATGTTCAATGTGTTCCAAATAAGTATGGGGAAAATTTAAAAGTACACTTTTATGTTTGAATATCAATTCAGATGTCATTGTTCCATCAGTAGACCCTTGCCCCCCAAGAAATAATTTCTATATATTCAGAAAATCTAGAATCTATTTTCTATGTTGAAATTTCAAGCTAGGGATGTTCTTGTTGAGGTATAAAGTACTAGAGAGGAGGACTTAACTATGAAATAAATGATTTTCTTTTAATTACTATTTATAAAATTGAAGTCATAAATTATCTCATGTAAATTAATCTAAAGAGTAATATCTCAGATATCTGGAACTGTTAAACTGGTGAGCAAAACAAACTGGTTTGAATTGCGTAGAAAGAGGAAAAATGACAATAGATTTTTGAGATAGGACTATAGCTATTTAGCAACACCATAGAGATACTTTATTTTTTAAACTGTGCAAAAATATTAAGAAATGGAAAGGTCTATGTGTTTATAAACTTAGCTTATAAAAATCTCTTATCTAGTTTCTCTAAAATCTCAGGTTGAAAAAATCTTAGTGGTGCCTTTCTCCTTTATGAGAATACTGCTTTTTAAGGAGAATTCAGTCTGTCTTTGTGCTCATTACAAATTTCCACTCCTTCCTGGGGAGCTATGTGTTTATAACAAGGATGGGTTAAATGTCCTTTCTTGAAAGAATGTATATACAAGTTGAACACAAAGAATAATAATAGCTAATATTCTACAACTCAGAAGAATCAAAAGATACTGCAGTTGCACAAAATTGACTTTTAATGTTGTTTACCAGTTCACTGTCTGTTACAGAAAAATGAAAACAATTTTTTTTTTTTGGTGATACAGATTGGTTCTTCCACTCAGATTTGCACTTAGTATGTATTAAATGCCTTTAAGTACTGATATTCTTTTAATCAGGTGATTAAATGACTTGTATTTTTCATTTCTTTCATTGTACATCGTTGCTGTTTTGGCCATAGCGAGCTATAAGTCAGTTAACTTCTCAACAAAATATGTCAGTTATCCACTGATCTTTCTCCATGCATTCTATGCTGAAAACTGACAAGTATTTCCCTTTATCCTCCCCTCCTTAGTGGTCATCTACTCCATGAGGCCACCATTTACTTTGAAACACTGAAATCAAGAAACCCCGTATGGCTGCCAGCAACCAAATTGGAATCTCCTTTGAGACTAATTTTAATTGCCAAAACAAGAAGCAACTATATAATTGCATAAAACAAAACTTTTAACAGGTACCAGCCCCCTTTCTATGCGAGAAAGTTTAAATTTACAAATACCATATTTGACTACAAAGTACTGTGATAAAATATGGCAGCAGTCCTTAACAGATGCTTCCAGTGTTAACGTGACTGACTTGATTTCATTCCTATAACTGTCTTTTTGTTTGGGTTTTCAAACGCGTGTCTCCCAATGAAATGTGCAGATATCTTTGTCCTTGTGTAGACCACAAGCATTAATAATGGACAAAATATCAAAACAAGATTTCTTAACCCAGCCTCCCATCTCATCCTTCTGATACCCTAGGAATCCAAGTCAGAGGAGCAACTTCTGAATTAACCAGTGCTGTTCTGACTTTCTGTTAAGAATCACGCTATGATAACTTTCTCTTTCAGACATTCTCAGTGAGATGCCTTGGGGGAATGAAGTAGGAAAATGGACAGTTAGTGGAAAAACAGCAAAATGAGACCATTAAAAAGACCCCTTATTTAAGTAAGAGTCTAAAGAGTATGTGGTTCTGATTCTTTGGGCAAAACCCTAAAGTAAAAATTCTGCCCACAGTATTCATTCTAAGATGTTTTTTTACAAGAATGAAAAAATGGTATGCAATTGGTATAGATTTTAATCAGCTAACAGTAACTCCAGAGATTTTGATCAGCACCAATTCCTATACTAGTAAGTATTCAAAAGTTAAGAAATGCTACAATGCTTAACATTATAAAGGTAGAGTTCTGCAGCAATAACTGGAAGTTATATGCCTGCTGCAAAAGAAATTTGTTCCCACTTGCACTTTCAATAAAGTTGTTGTAACATAGGTAATAATCCTTCAAGTATGGACTTACTTCAATGAACTAAACCCATGTTTGAGTTATTAGAGTCGCTATTTTGGAGATATTCTCCTCTATAAATTATATATTCATCTGGTCCTAGCCCATTCAGTTCTCTTTAATTTATAAGTACAAGTTTACTTATACCAGCAGGGTTTGAATTAAACCTCCCAATCTCTTTGGATTTTTATTTTTGTACAATATGCTTATCCAACCTAACTTAAAAATGTGCATGCATACATTGTCAACTTTTAATATTAAAGCATCTGAAAATTTCCAGATATGCTTTTGATGAAATAAATGATCTATTTTTATTTACAATATTTTGTTTAGATAATCTATGAACATAGTTATGGATTAACTAGAAGTCAGGGACTTCCAATTGTTCTATACCTTCCACACACATAACTCTACATTTATAGAGTAAATTTATTAGAATTATTACAGAGCTTTAAAATGCAACACAATTAATTCAGGAAACAGATTTATTTACTTAGAATCATGGGAGAAAATTCTACATAAAAACACTCATGAAAGCATATCAGCTATGTCATTCTTGGGTTATTATACTGAATTTCATTTATTAGAACTCATTGTGAAACAATAGGAAACCATGAAATGTAATTTGAATACAAATATTGGTCCCTGTGGAGTCTCAACAGTCATAGAAAACTATAGGAAAACAGCTTTATATAACATTAGAGCTGCTAATGTGGAAAGTTGTATATCTGAAGATGGACTTCCATATAAAGCCCTGAAGTAAATTTTAGTGTAAACTCTTTGATGACAGCTTCAGCATTTCATTTAAGCCTAAATGGTGACCAATAAGCTTAATTGTTGACCACATTTTCTATTTGGGAGAAAGATTTAGAACTATATTGTCTATTTCTTTTTTCCCCAAACACAGGCACCAGTTGGACTTTCTAGTGTGTATACAAATAGAAGTAATAAGAATTTTGATATTTGGGTCTTTATTTCTTGGTTATGCAAGTGTATAATTATGCATTCCTTTATGATTTAAAATTTTTCGGGTAATGTAAATAAGAAAGAAATATTAAATAGTTTTAAAGTTATTTTTATAGGACAATAACATTTCATAGGCTAAGATAAAATCAAGCTGCTAAATTTTACAATTTTTCTGTCCAGCAGTTTATCTATATAACTGCCCTGAGTAGATGCTAAATGCTGCTTAGCAAACGGCCCTTAGAATTTAAATAGAACACAGTAAAGCTACTCAAAAGATAAAGCAATTCTTCTCAGATGTGTAATTTTAATTAGAAGAAGGTAAGATTTTTCTCAATGGCTAAATGTTATTCTGCTTATATAAGCTTCATACTTCATATAAATGGAGTTAAGGAATTTTAACTGTGCTTGCTACTATGCATTTTTTTTCCCGTAAAAAAGACATGATTTTAAACAGTAAAACATTCCGTCTATTGGAGACTTGAAACATTAACTTTTAGAAAAGCATAGATTGTTCCCTTGTGAAACTGAGTTTGTGCAACCACTCAGAGTCTCAGTTTATGTAAAGAAGCCGGTATTTCAAATATGTTGTTCTAATTTGTTTATTGTAGTGCATTTCAAAATTGTACAAATGTGTAAAATTTGTGCTTGTGGAAGCTGCTGCTCTGAGTAGCTTTACTTTCCTTCATTTAGTCCGAGCAATCCTCAAGCTATTGCATGCCCCATTCCTGAAAGGATACTTTGTTGGGATGATGTAGCTTAAAGAGTTTGGCTCTAAAGCTTCCTTATGTAGCGTTTCCCTTAAAATTATATTAATTTATAATATATATTGAATGATAGATTTACAAAAACAAATGAATGAATTGGTCTTTATGAAAATGACTCTTTACAGTAAGTAAAAAAGGATTATCACAGTTTTGGTAACTTGCATGAGTTCATATTGAAAAAAACCTTTCACATGTTCTTAATGACTTTAGAACTGATGTGCTCTAGGGGCACACTCAGTTGTATGCTCTGAAACAGTAGACACCATACAGCTTATGCTTTTTATCAGGGAAACCCACGAAGCGCACTGCAGCCTCAGTGGGACTGCAGCGCCTTCTTGGCCTAGAGATTGGGTAGCGGACACTGCCATCGGCCAACCAGCCCGCATCGCAGCGGTCATATCCAAGAAGTTTCCAGGCAGCGAATATCTGGCCCACTTTTGCAATCTGAGCACCATCATTGAGACAAGCTTGCACCGCTTCATCATAGGTCAGCTTGGTGGGGTGGATCAGGTAGTAAAAACGGCCTGTGGAGAGAAAGAGACAGAGTCAATAGGCCTTTCTGAAACTGAGCCACAGAGATGGAACAAGCGCCAAACGGAAGTGTTTCTCAATGAAGACGGGGATAGAGAGTAATGTCTGAAGTTTTTGAAACACAGGATTGTCAATTAAATGTACACCCCCTACTCCAATTTCCCCCACCCTCCTTCATCTCTGCCAGGTTGATCTCCATTAAATTATTTTTTTCCTTGCCCCTTAATATATGTTCAGACATGCCCCTTTATAGCTTAAAAGAGAAAAGTGAAATGACAGATGCAGTTTGTTAGCTAATTAGTGATTAAAAGAGCTGTTCTGTGCCACTAGAGAAGACAGAATTCCATGTTAAAAGCAAGAGCTATTTAAATTCTGGCTGTAGCAAGACTGAAGCCCCAGCACAAGTTTCTGGAGAGGCAAAATTTGAATGTGAAAGGATCAAAAAACATTCTTGACATAAAAGTCCATTTAAAAAAAAACCAAAAGCCTTCAAGTCCTTTCATTACAGGTATCAATAAGACATTATTCTCATTCAAAGACTACAGTATGAAAATGCAAAAAATACAGGAAGTCACTTGCCATAAATAATACACACTTAGAATGTAAAGCCAGTCTCTGTTCACTCACTAACAAGGGGGACAAAATTATTATTTTTTTCTATTTCCCCTCTGTTTTGAGCTCTGACATCTAGCCATTTCTCGATTTCACAGTCTCAACCACTTATTAAATGGTGTTAACTAAGGAGATTCCTTCAATGTATAAAATGTGATGACATCAACTGACTAAAGTGACACACACTGAAGGTTTTCTCAGGCATCTTAATTTCATGTAGAAGAGGATCAGACTAATTTACCTGGTTACATACGATATCCCCGTGCCCCACATTCAAATATAGATTATTGACAGTTCTTTCTAGATTGAGGTGATATAATCTGGAGAAAGGGTAGAGGTCATTAGAACATTAACTAGGGGTTGGTTTTATCATTTATACTAGAGATTGGCAAACTTCAGCACAGGAGTTAAATCTGGCTTGTTGCCTATATTGCTAAATAAGTTTTACTGGAAGAGATTCTTGACCGTTCGTTTAAGTATTGTCTATATCTGTTTTTGCACTGCAATGGCAGACTTGAAAAGTTTGTGCAGATCCTGGGGCTCCTCCACCAAGCACAGACCACAGTTCACACTGCAGACCATATTTATTGGTGAGGGATGTTTGTGTGGGGTTTGTGGGAGGTGGGGGAGGTGGGGTATATGGGAGTCCCTATATTTTTTGTGTGGCATATGTGTGATCTGAGTATCTTTAAAAAAATAAAAATAAAAAAATAAAGTGAGTACAGTTTGCTATGTATGAGAAAATTGGATGAAGACTTGACTGTTTACCCAAACTGAGCATTTAAATATTTTGAGAGATTAAAAAAATTTATAGTGGAAAAAAAAAAAGTTTGTGCAGAGATGATATGGCCCTCAAAGCCCAAAGCATTTACTATCTAGCCCTTTACAGAAAAAATTTGCCAACCCTCGATCTACACATTGCTATTTCCCCCAAATCATGCCATCAAGGACCTAAAATATGAAATGATGGGACCAAGGCTGACTTCATGGGTGTACAATCTGTGAAGCTGGAAGGGGCCCCACACTTAGCAGGACCACATGTTTGGTCTAATGCTCAGCTGCCACCATCTTAAAATTCTTTATTTTTTGAATTTTTTGGGGTCCCATGTTTTCATTTTGTACTGGTCCCACAAACGATGTAGCTAGATCTGGATGGGGCAAGATAAGGGTTGGGCACTGTGTTGAATGCAACACTGGATCTTTTCTTCTGCTCTCACCTCTTAGTAAATCCTTGATCACTCTTTTCTAGTTTCTTTCTCACTTATGAACAAGCACCCCCAAGCTATTTCTATTTAACTTTTTTACTCTCTCCCCCTTTTATCTGGAACTTTGCTGATCATGTATGAATAATTTGACATAATTTGGAATAATGGAGCATGGGTGATACAGAAGCCTCCCTTACTTTAATTGAGAAATCCATATTCCTATGAAAGGCACAAAATGGGCAGTATCATCTTTGGCAATAAGAAACAGACCACGTACAAAGTGACAGCTTAAGCTATTTCATAATAAAAAATGGAATGCAATTAATACCTATGAATAGTGAAGATAGGCACTTTTGCTTGACTTATGTGGAGATAAAAAAAATTATGACAACTCTTTGCATCTTTTCAAACTAGACGAGTACATCAAAGCTTATTTTTTAAACATAAATATGATTAAAAGCCAAATGTAGCATCATAATACAAATTGGTCTCTGAGATAGGAAAGACGGTAGTACAGTTAATATCTTACCATTGAAGTTGGACGTAAAACAGAAAACATCATATCTGCTTTTATCTTTATCCCAAAACCCGTAGTTCCTGACACCAGGCACTGTGTTCTGGCCTCCACAGGGCTCCCGTGGCTTTGTGATAGGATACTGTACAGACCCATCACTGAGCCAGCCGGCATTGCACCAGTCCAGGCCCCCTCGCCAGGCATCGTATAGCTGGTCGAAGGAAGCAATCACGGCATCCTGGTCCAAGCAAGCCTGCTGCGCCTCATGAAAATTGAGATTGTAGCGTCCCAGTAGGGGAAAGTATGGGAATACCACACCTGAGGAAAGGAGAAGGCAAGGAGTCGTTAGTAGCACTGAAAGTAAGCACTGCAAGGAAATCCGACTTGAATGGAGAGAAAAATGATGCGCTATCCATCAGATGAAGTAGCAGCTTGCAGTGGTGTCTCCTGGTCCTCTTCTTGACTTTATAACTCCAGTGACTTACTTCATTTGCTAACAGTTCAACTGAAGACTTAAAGTTCTCCTTACATAAAAGGTATTTTCCCAATAGCCCTCCGGAGGAATTAACCTTCTGCTAATTGGTTGCTAACCCTGAAACGGATTACTTTGAGCGCTTTTCACCTGAGAAAAAGTCAATATGGAATACTAAGGGTGGTAGGGGATGTAGAATTAGTGGGAGAAAAGGTGTTTGTCAAAATTCATGATGTCTTTCTAGTAATTAATTTTATATAGTCTTTCAAGCATGTAATAAACATGTCAGAAGCAGATTCTAATGTAACTATATACCTCCTTTTATATGTGCTGTTTGTGCACAAGAACCCTCACCAAAGGTGAGCCATGTGACTTGGTACTTAGCTTTGCCTGGGAAGATGCAATGGCTTTTAAAGAGCACTTAAAATATTTTTGTTTCCTTTATTAACTGGTCAAACTTATTCTAGTTTTGTAGTATTTTTACCCATGGCCACTGATTCAATGTCATATGATATGACAGCCACTTTGAGGCTAAAGCCCCTAACTTTCATCCCTGGTAGAATAACAAGACATTTAAAAATATATAGTTATTTTTCCAATCTACTTCTAGCTTCTAAATTGCAATGCATTTAATGTTCAATTCTTTGGGTCAAATAATCATGGGATGAAATTGGGCTGTCTCACAGCATTTTGCACAATTTCTTTAAAGGATAAAAATTATCTCATAAGAAACCAAAATTGTATCATTTGCTGGACTTTCAAAAGGACCACTGTGTTAAAATGCCTCCCTCATGACAATTAAATTAATGACAATTAATTTAGAGTGATTATTCAAAATCTTACCTATAATTTCTTGAATATAATTAAAAATAATTAGCACTTTAGCAAGCAGAATGCTAAAAATTGCCCCACTGACACAGTCATTTGGCAGATTATATCATAACAAGCTATTTTATGAGACTGTAGACTGTGTTCAAGATGAATTTACAATTCACTAATAGCATTACAAAGAGTCTGGGAAATATTTTTCTTTTATAACTTGTCCTGGAAGACTTTACAAGAACTTTCAATTGCCTTAAATAAAGTCTTGTCCACCAAAGGCCTGTTGTAGGACATGTTTTACCCTCCAGGGTAGTCCAGCTGGCATGCTCCACTCCAGGCAGAGATCCAGGAAGTCTTCCTGATCTCACCCTGCCTTCTCTGGTTCTTGGCTGAAGGATCTACAAGCTGAATCAGAGCCAAAACAAAGGAGGAAAAGACTCTCTTGGTTGTCACTGACCCCTGCCATGGTGAAGGGGAGGGGAAGCCAGCCTGGATATAGTTCTATCTAAGAAGGTTTACGCCCAGGCATCCAAATAAGCAGATAACACTGGGAAGGGACTACGCTGGTACTCCCTGCACCCTGTGCCTTTCTTCCTCTTTCCTCAGCAACCACAGGAATGCCAATAAAAAGTAAAATATTTCATTTATCCAGTGGAGATTTCCTTGGCAGCTTGACCTCAAGTGAAAGAAAATCTCAAAGTATCTCAATCTGGAGAGACAAAGTTAGAAAACATATGGCTTGACATCCATTTACCAAATGGCTCAGGAACAGAAACAGTGGAGAATGTAAAGTATTAATTTATAATAATTTTAAAGACCTGGAAAACCTTTCAGGTTTAAATTCACTGCAGTGAATCTTGTGCATTCTCATGGGGATTAGGAACAATCTTTATTTTAGTAATTTGTCCCTGATTAGCCATTGAATGCTACTGAAATATGATTGATTCACTTCTTAGTCAGCATAAATACATTTTTGTGTTGCTTTCAAATTTAACCTAGTTTCATTAATCGTTTCTTGAATATTTAAAATGAAACTCAATATTCGAAATCTGGTATTTTTAAGTCATAAGAACAAATGGTCAAATTACTATTATATTTACTTTAGATATTTACTAACAAATCTTAATTATGTTTGAAGATGCTGGAAAGAAAACCCATTCCAGGTAAATCAAGGTCAACTTCTATGTTTCAGTCAGTCAAAGTTTCAAATGTTTCACTATGTTCTACATTTGGTGCACACATTTTAATGAGCAGATGTTTCTTACAAACAGGAGGATTCCTGGAATGGCATGTTTGTTAGTATTTTATTTATTTATTTATTTTGTCTTCCAGCTAGATGAGGTTTCAACATCTAAGACTGTCATTGCAGAAGTCTTCTTTGCTCTGTGAAAAAACTTGCAATTTTTATAGCTGAATTATGGAACAAATGGTTGCTTTCATCCAGCATTACAAAAATAATAAAAGCCAGACTTTCATGAGTGGGAAAGAAGGCTATATGATTATTTTCCCAGTAATATCTGACTCATTTCTCCATTAGACTTGTATGTCAAAATATAATCAGAAAAAAATATATAATCAGAAGTGCTTCATTTTTCCATGAAGGCCTAGTATGCATGACTATAAATGATATTAATGAAGATGGTCCAACACATGGAAAAGAATAATATGAAATGATATGAGGAGTTTAGTAAGTTGAAATCTATATTGAAAACACATTCATTAAGATTTATAAGAGCACAGCTCCAGTCATCCTACGTGTCAGCAAATATCAATTTGTTAGACATATGAAGGGTTTTCATTCACTGTTCCATGTAAAAGTTCAAGTGAGTTTCAATAATTCCATAAAGTCAATGTGTCTAGTAATAAAAAGGCAGAGACCATATGGTATAATTTTTACCTTCCTTAGTACCTGATAGTGCCCCTCTCAGTGCTATATATATAACTGAAATTATTCTATTGCTGAAAGTTCTCAGACAATATTTTAGTATGTTTGGCCCCATTTTCATCAAGAGAAAACCAATATCAATGGGAATATTGGACTATATGAATATAAATAAAAATAATGTTTATCATATTATTTATATCTGTTGATTACAGAGGTGAATTCTGTACCCCGAGCTACTCACTGAATTTCTAGTGATGCTCTCCTTGTTATTTCCATAAAAGGCTTGTATCTTGATAGGTGCTGTTTCTAGCACTGTGGGTAATTGGCAGCAATCAGAAGACTTTACTCTATCCAAGACTCTATATGAAAAAATTGTGACATCTAAGCTAATTCCAACTCACAAAGACGTCAGCCTTTCATAGGATTGACATTCTTTTTTGTCGGTGTGATCCAAGAAACAGTTCTTAAGCCACAAATAAGAGCAAGGCATTGTGCTTTGTATTCTAGTATACAGGTATGGCTGCTTCCCACTAAAGGATCTGAAATCCAAGACAGGGTAAAGCTTGTTATATAAATACAAACCATATAACTTGGGCATCTTGAAGAACAGTTTTTTTTTTTTTTTTTTTTTCCTAGTTGGTAAAACTCTTTGTAGAAAATAGCACTTAATCTGGGCATTAAAGGACTGATATAATTATAGAAGATGTACAATTACGGTTGAAAAAGCAACTTAATCACAACAGTCAAAACAATGTTCTTCCTTCATGCATGTAATCTGCTGTACCTTGATTGTATATCACAGACTAGGTGAGTATTGTTAAGCCACTCATAGTACTCATTCTCATATTAGCAGTCAAGGGTCCTCAAAATTTCATTCTATAATGGCATTGTGGCCATGTCTTTTAAAAAAGAGTTTTGTTATTTTGTCTTTAAAAATGAGTACTATCTGAGAATTTCTTGAAAATTATCCAGTGGGGATGACAGTGAGAGAGAAATAAAACAAGATAAGATTGACCATATCATGTCAATTTTTTAATCTAGATGATGGTGTATGAGGATTCATTATACCATTTTTTTTTCTACTTTTCCAAATGTTTGAAAGTGTCCATAATAAAAAGTTAAAATTTTTTTATCCCACCTTATTTGCCAAGCTGAGCCTTAGCTGGAATGTTAACTGTCTGTGGCATCGATTGCCTGCAGTTTTACCTTCAAGGGGTTTCTCTCTCACACGTATGATGTCTACCCTTCTGCTTTTTCATGCTCTTACCCTTTGATGGGACCAGGTTCACCTTTCAACCAGATTGTCTATGCCATTAGGGTGTTCTGCATGGCCCCAGTATGCATGCATACATTTTTGTATTTGAAAGTTTAAATCCCTTTATCAAACTCCCACTCATTTGTAAACTATTTACTGAGCACTAACTTTGTTCTTCACACTTGATTTCGGACAAGATTGCAAATATGATTTGAGCTATAATGGAAATCTGTATAAGGTGCTATAAGAAGATCATAGTTGAGGAGTGAAGGAAGAGGGGATAGGGTAAAGTTGACCTCTGATCTTATTTTTGCAGTAGTATATATTCTTGAGTTATTAAGAAATAGAAATACATTAAAATATATATATATATATATTTTTAAAAAGATAGTGTTAAATAAAATAAATGGATCATTGTGTGTAAATCTCATCTCCAAAGATGAAATGTCAGTCATCAAGACAGGTCGTCTAGTTAATGACCGCTTCTACCCTCAGGGCTCACAAGATAGATGGAAAAACACACGTGTAGTGAAGGGAACTGAACAGCCACTGTGGGCACAACAATTAATATATAAAGTCCCTAGGTTTGCTCCCAAACAACTTTGGGGACTTGAAGAATCTTCTGAAGGCTGGAGCTGCCAAATGCTGCTTTTGCCTTTCTGAAGTCTCCCTTCTTCCCCCAGAGAATTTCTCCTTCGTGTACCCCACCCCCCAGAGTGTAGGTGGATAAGAACATAGGCTTCATCAGATGCCCTTGGTATCACAATGTAGATCTAGCTATTACTAGCTATTACCTTAAAAAGGTGCTTTCTGGAAGCCTTATCTGTAAAAGTGGGATTACTGACAGTGAGCAAAATAAATAATCCATATGATTATAGCAACTTTTGTACCCACTTATTTTTACCAAATTCTGCTTTATATCATTAAAGTATCTTAGAATTTTTAATGGACTCTAAGCTTGTTGAATGAAAAGAATTGAAACTTGAAACATTTTGCATTCTATGGTACCTAAAACAGCACATGTGGAAATATTTAACAATTATATTGATTTCTTTGACCATACTTTCTTGGTTCATGTGCATTGGTATAATATGGTAGGGAAATGTTTCCAAAGCATGAGAAGCATGGAGATTTGGAATGGTGCAGGACCCAATCTACAAAAGTTACTCATTTTTATAGTTCCTCTTCAGTACCTCTAATTGTGTCCTGAAGGAAATCTCAGTTTGATCCTAGAGTACATTATCCTAACACATACTAGATCTTCCTTTCAAACAAAGGGAGAACAGGCTTCATGCTCAAAGCCATCAGCAAATAGTGGTATCTAGCTAGAATGAAGACATGTCTTATATTTATTGTTATGATTTCCTTTTACTTCTGGCAAGATATTCTGGTTTCTATTTATGTAAAATTTTATTTTAAGATAAACATGGGAAAACAGTAAATATGACATATGAATTACTTATAAGTTTAGGAGATACTGTGGTATATAAACATAGACTTTTAGAAGAAAAATTAACTTGGATTAATATTGCTCAACCTCTTGTTTCACAGATGAGGAAGTCAAAGAACAGGAAGGGTAAATAACCAGCACAAGTTATGAAACTTGTACTGGTAGAGATGGGACTAATCCTCTTCACAGTACTAGCTCAAGGTTCTGTCCATTGCCTAAAGCTCCTTTGATAAAGTAAATCAGCTCTCAAATAATCTTTAATGATAGGCCATCTTCTCTAAGCTAACTACTTTTTCCATCCTGAATAATACCAATGTTCATGGATATTAATGTGTATCAATAAAAACTGAAAGCACAAGGAGGTGTTTGCAATCGAGAGTCAAGAACTACAACTAAGAGAAACAAGAAAGAGTCACAAAAATGTAATTTCAATATCATGCAATTCATTAGATATATAAATCAAATAAATCTCTAAAAAGGTGATGAAATTCACATCTTCAGTGATGTGATAGTAGAGAGAAGTTTCCCTACTTGGAGATGTTTAGAGGGTACCAGGCAGAGGAGACACAAGCATGGGAAGGACACTTTTTATTGTATATATTTGTACACAGTTTGGTTTTTGGACCTAGTGTATTACATACTTACAAAAAATAAAATTCCCCTCAAAATGCCTTGATCATTTGGTATTGAATATCTAAGAGACTCTGAACTTTTTTTTTTTTTATTACTTCTTTACAAAAAAATTAAAGAAATCTAGAGGTCACTTTTCTGTTAAATCAAGTTTCCACAATCACTTTACTGAATAAAATTACATGTGTTTTAGTTAGCAGATGTCCTTTAAAAACTTGCCATTATTTTGAAACTGAGATAATTTTAGAAGCATAACAAAAAAACACCCAATCTGAAATTGTCAATAACCATGGAATGGGATTTAAATTTTGAATAATATAAAGCAGTTTCTGAACATTGTTAATTCAGTTCCACTGCACGTTTCTGCTAGTTGCAAATAGCTTCAATTTTGCACATAACCATTGTGTGTACATTTCAAATATGAAAGCTGGAATCCTAGGCAGACTGCAAAATACAAAAGAATAGAAAAACATGGTATGCATGGACTTTTGGCTTCTCACCATCATCACTATGGTAACCACTAGACATTACTCCATATGAAAAAAAGATGAACAATGATTAATTATTATTTCTAACTTTAACATGACTTTTATATACCTACCTTGTAATTCTAATGCTACCACAGCAGTATCATCTTCTAATCCTTCAATCACCTCACACTTATATTTCCCATAATCCTCCAGGGTAAGGTCTGTGATTACCAGAGAAGCATCGTTGTCACTGCCTCCCTTCAGAAACGCTCTACCCTGGTAGCCTCCATAGGTTTTCTTGTGGTATCCCATGGAAACAAAAACATCCACTTCCTTGAGGTAATCTGAAGTTAGCTTGGTCCACTTAATTCGGATTTTGTGGATTCCTGAGCCAAAGGCTGTAGGGTCTCGATAAAATTTACAGGGCAGTGTAACATTGCCACCTCTGTGTGAGAACACCTTGGCTTGTTCTGCTTCCACAAGTAGACGGGGGCCATTTTCTGCTGTAATTAAAAAGAACAAAAAGAAAGTAACCATGGATTATTTTTAGCTTAGTTTTGTAAAATAAAATATTTTACTTATAAAGAACACCTTACAAATAGCTTTGGGTAATTAGAGTCTCTAGGTTGTTGGACAGTAGTCTCCTTTAGCCATATACAAAGATACCTCTAATACCTATAGGCCATCTTATCTATAAAGTAGTCATGTCTTTGAAACTATTGAACAAAGGAAGGAAGTGCTTTGTAATCCTAAGTAATATTGGATCCAAGACTCCATAGCCACCTGAAGTTTCATGATACCATCATAAAGTCTATATATTTTCCTAATTTCATTTTTCTTCTACATTTAACTAAAAAAGCAATAAGGTCTATTATTTAGAAACAAGGCCAAAAGAAGTAGAAGAGCTACATAACAATTTCATAAGGATAAACTAAAAAATTCCAAGGTGGGTAGATTTATCTATTCCCAGCTAGACCTTTCTAATATGATAAGTCTGTATTATTTTCATAAGAAAAGTATAACATGATTCACTTTCACTGTGCTTTTAAGGTCAAAGATCCCAGAACAACCTTAGATTTGTGGCTTCTATTCAAATATAAACTGGTGTTATCTTGTAGTGGAGCATTTTGAGCAACGTGTACCTATTTTATTTTCATACAAAGTCTAAACATCAGAAAGGAAGTTTTAATGAATGCTTTCAACAAAATCCAGAAGGTCTTGAAATACATTCCTCGTATTTTGAATGTTAAAATTGTACCTGGTGTGAATATTCTCGCTGACCTGATTTTGTGATAATCAGGGTAGGCTAAACATTTGTTATATTAGAAACTGTGCATGTGTCCCCAGACCTAGTTTTTCTCCCTAGGTCTGGTTTTTAGAATGATAGTGATAAACTAAGCCTGATTTATTATATGACCATCCTATATGGGAAAAGACTGTAACTTTGGGCATCTTTGGTCAACCTTAAGAGATATAGCAGGGGGACAGATGTGGCTCAGGTGGTTGGGTGTCCGTCTCCCATATGGAGGGACGTGGGTTCGATCCCCGGGACCTCCCAGTAAAAATAAAAAAAAGGAAAATATAGAAGGCGTGTGGGCCACCAGGCCTTGTGCACGGGTGTGCCGCCAGGCCCTGTGAGCAGGTGAGTTGCCAGGCCCTGTGCACATGTGTGCCATCAGGCCCCGTGAGCCACACAGCAAGATGATGACATAACAGACTGACACAAGGGAGAGTCAAGATGAGACACACTGAAAAACCAGGAACTAAGGTGGCACAGGCAGTGGGATGCCTCTCTCCCACATCGGAGATTCCAATGATTGAATCCCAGTGAAGACAGGAGGAGGATGAGGAGAGAGGGCAGGAAATGGACACAGAGAATTGCCCAGTGAATGGACACAGAAACAGCAAAAATGGGGAAGGGGGGGGAGGGTGGGTAAAAATGGATAAAAGTAAGTAAATAAATAAATCCTTAAAAAACAATGTATAGGGGAGGAAGATATGGACTATAGTTGGTAGTAATACTTTGACGATGCCCTTTCATGATTTGTTAGCTGTTTCACAACAATGTGGGGTGTTTTTTTTTGGGGGGGGGTGATGTGTGGGAGCTCTGTACGATGTTATGCATGTTTGTTTTTTAAGTTCACGATATTTACTGAACACTTATAGTTTATGTATGTTCATGTATGAAGGATATACTTCAATAAATTGTTTTTTTAAAAAAGTGTATCTGGGCGGAAGTGGATGTGGCTCAAGTGATTGGGCTTGCGTCTACCATATAGGTAGAGTCCAGGGTTCGATTCCTGGGGCCTCCTGGTAAAAAGCAAGCTGGCCCATGCAGCGAGCTGGTCCAAGTGGAGAGCTGGCCCACACGGAGTGCTGGCCCACATGGAGTGCTGGCCCACATGGAGTGCTGGCTCACATGTAGAGCTGGCACAGCAAAATGACACAACAAAAAGAGACACAGAAGGTACACAATGAGAGACGCAGCAGATCAAGGAGCTGAGGTGGTGCAAAAGATTGATTAGCCTCTCTATACTCTGGAAGGTCCCAGGATAGGTTCCTGGTGCCACCTAAAGAAAAGACAAGCAGACACAGATAGCAGACAGCAAGCACAAAACAATGAGGTGGTGGTGGTGAATAAATAAATAAATAAATCTTAAAAAAAAAAAAAAAAAAGGGTATCTGAGAGGACTTCCAGGGAGATGGTGTCAGAGTAGATAGGCAGGGTCCAACTCTCTCACAAAAACAAAATAGAGAGGGCAAAAAAGCTGTCTGAGGGAACTGCTTTGGGGGTCAGCAGACCAGGACAGTGCTGCGCAACCCACAGAAGAACAAGGGACAGAGAGATGAAGAACCTGAAATGACAACTGTGAGTTACTAAATCCCCCATGGCAGCCAGGAATGGGACCCATCCTCCTCCTTTTAGGCATGCAACCTGGATAAAACCTGTGGCTCATTGCAGCTGACTGAGGCAGGAACAGATGTCTTCCTCATTGGGAAGAGGGAGGGTGCGGCAGAGGGTGGAAAGTGATTTCTCTTCAGTGGATTTGGCCAGCAGAGACCACTTTGTTTACATAAATGTTACATAAAAGATATAGGGATTCTCATATGTCCCACTCCCCACACCTCCCATCCCTTCCACATGAACATCCTTCATTAGTGTGGCACATTCATTGCAATTGATAAACGTATCCTGGGGCTTTGCCATTAAGCATGGACCATAGTTCACATTGTAGTCTACACTCTCTCCCACACAGTTCTGCATGTTATGTGATGATATAAAATGTCCGATATCTGTCATTGCAACATCACCCAGGACGATTCCCAAGTCCCAATAAAGATCCCGTATTACAACTGTTTTTCCCTCTCCCTGCCCCCAGAGCGTCCAGTGGCCACTGCAGTGCCCACTTTGAATCACAGCTCTGGCCAGACCAGAATCATAGGCAGGCAGAGGTTGAAAGAGACATCTTGGTAGAGAGATTCACTGATATGTGACATGTGCTGGCCAATGGGGATACTCTAGAGAGAAAAACTGCTCTTAGGTCTCTCTTGTCTCAAACCTCTAGGAGAACATCTGTGCCACATTAGTGAGTCACTGGCTTGGTTTTGATAACTTAAGCTGGGGATTTTAAAGACTCAGAATAAGTTGAACTAAAATTCAAAGAAGAGCCATGAAATAAAACCACTAGGCAAGAGAGAAATTCACCGTCAGATTAAATTCACCAACATATTCAGATGCTTAGACATCAGCAAAAATTTACAAGCCATACTAAGAAACAGGATGAGATGACTTAGTCAAAGGAACAAACTGAATGAGATACAGGATTTAAGACAACTAATCAATGATAATCACACAAATCTCCTAAATCAATTCAAACAGTTGAAGGAAAGTATGACTAAAGATATAAAGGCTACTAAGAAGACACTTGGTGAGCATAAAGAACAATTTGAAAGCCTACAAAAAAAAGTATCAGAGCTTAAGGGAATGGAAGACACAATGGATGAGATTAAAAATACATTAGAGGCACATAACAGCAGATTTGAATTGATGAAAGACAGAATTAGTGGTATTGGGGACAGAACATCAGAACATCTGAACTTGAAAAGACAGAACAGAAAGAGAAAAGAATGGGGAAAAAAATGAAACAGGGTATCAGGGAATTGAATGACAATGCAAAACACACAAACATACTTGTTATCAGTGTCCCAGAAGGAGAAGAGACAGGAAAAGAGACAAAAAGAATATTTGAAGAAATAATGACTGAAAACCTCCCAATCCTTATGAAAGATACAAATAACAATATCCAAGAAGGACAATGCACTCCAAACAGAATAAATCTGAATAGGCCTACTCCAAGACACCAACTACTCATAATGACAAATATCAGTGATAAAAGATTCTGAAAGCAGCAAGAGAAAAGAAAAGCATCACACACAAGGGAACCTAAATAAGATTAAGTGCCAACCTCTTATCAGAAATATGAGGTGAGAAGAAAGTGGTATGATGTATTTAAGGTACTGAAAAAGAAAAACTGTCAGCCAATAATTCCATATCCAGCAAAACTGTCCTACAAAAAATGAAGGTGAGTTTAAAGTCGTCACAGGCAAAAAAAAAAAAAAAAAAAACTGAGTGAGTATGTTATCAAAAGACAGGTCTATAAGAGATACTAAAGGGAGTGCTGCAGGCCGAAAGGAAAAAACAAGGGTGAGAGACTTGCAGAGGAATGTAGAAATGAAGATTATAATGAAGGGTAAATTAAAGGATAATAAGACAGACAATGATAAGATATGACAATGGAAGGCCAAAGGATAAAATGAATGAAGTAATGCCTTTATGGTAATAACATTGAATGTTAATGGATTGAATTCCCCAATCAAAAAACCACAGACTTACAGAATGTATAACAAAATATGAGCCATCTATATGTTGTCAACAAGAGACTCACCTCAGACTTAAGGACAAAACTAGGCTGAAAGTGAAAGTTTGGAAAAAGATATTCCATGCAAACAGTAACCAAAACAGTAACCAAAAAAGAGCTGGAGTAGCCATACTAATATTGGACAAAATAGATTTTAAAAGCAAAACTGTTAAAAGATATGAAGAAGGGGAAATTTACCAAGAAGAATTAATTCTCAGTATAAATAAGGAAACAGAGAGCTTGAATAAGATGATAAATGAAGTAGACTGAACACACAGTTATTAAGCATTACATTTCAAAACAGCAGGATATACATTCTTTCAAAGCTCTTATGAACCTTCTCTATGATAGACCATATGTTGGGTCACAAGACAAGTCTCAATGAATTTAAGAAGATTGAAATTACTCAGAACACTTTCTCTGATCATAATGGAATGAAGCTAGAAATCAATAATGGACAGAAAAAGGGAAAATTCACAAATATATGGAGATTAAGCACACTTTTTAATAATAAGTGGGTCAAAGTGGAAATTGCAAAAAAATACAGTAAATATCTTGAAATGAATGAAAATGAGAATACAACATAGCAAACCAGCAATGACAGAGCTGAGAGGGAAATTTATAGCCCTCAATGCTTACATTTTTTAAAAAAAAAAGAAGAAAAAGCTAAAATCAATGACCTAACTGCACACCTGGAGGAACTGCAAACTAATCCCAAACCAAACCAAAGGAAAGAAATAATAAAGATCAGAGAAGAAATAAATGACATTGAGAACAACAACAAAAACAATAGAGAGAATCAACAAAACCAAAATTGGTTCTTTGAGAAGATAAAAAAATTTGATAAACACTTACCTAGACTGACAAAGAAAATAAGAGAGAAGATGCAAATAAATAAATCAGAAATGGGGACATTATTATTGACCCCACAGAAATAAAAGAGATCATAAGAGGAACCTATGATCAACTATATACCAAAAAACTAGACAACAAAGACAATATAGATAAATTCCCAGAAATTCAGGAACAACCTACATTGACCCTAGAAGAAATAGAAGACTTCAACAAACCAATCACAAGTAAAGAGATTAAAACAGTCATCAAAAACCTCCCAAATATGAAAAACCCAGGACCTGATGGCTTCACAGATGATTCTACCAATTACTCAAAGATGATCTAATACCAATCTTGCTCAAGCTCTTCCAAAAATTTGACCAGAAAGGAACACTACCAAACTCATTCTATGAAGCCAACATTACCCTAATAACAAAATCAGGTAAAGATACTATGAAAAAAAGAAAATTACATGCCAATATCTCTAATGAATATAGATGCAAAAATCCTCAACAAAATACTTGCAAACTGAATCCAAAAGCATATTAAAGGAATTATACAACATGATCAAGTGGGTTTTATCTCAGGTATGCAAGGGATTTTCAACAAAAGAAAATCAATTAATGTAATAAACCATATAAATAAATTGATGAAAAAACACATGATTCTCTTGATTGATGCAGAAAAGTCATTTGACAAAATATAGCATCCTTTTTGGAGTGATGAAAACACTCCAAAGGATAGGAATAGAAGGAAGCTTTCTCAACATGATAAAGTACATATATGAAAAATCCACTGCTAGCATTGTGCTCAACAATGAAAGACTAAAATCTTTCCCACTGAGATCAGGAACAAGACAAGGATGCCCACTGTCACCACTGTTATTCAATATTGCGCTAGAAGTTCTAGCTAGAGGAATTAGTATAGATAAAGCAATAAAATGCACCCAAATAGGAGAGGAAGAAGTAAAACTTTCACTATTTGTTGATGATATGATCCTATATCTAGAAAATCCTGTAAAATCCATAGCAAGGCTACTAGAACTAATAGATGTTTTCAGCAAGGTGGCAGGATACAAGATTAATACACAAAAATCGATAGCATTTCTATACACTACTATGTGCAATCTGGGGAGGGAACCAGAAAAAAATTCCATTTACAATAGCAACTAAAAGAATAAAATATTTAGGAATAAACTTAACCGAGGACATAAAGGACCTACATTCAGAAAACTACAAAACATTGCCAAAAGAAACCAAAGAAGACGTAATTAAATGGAAGTTCATTTCATATTCATGGGCTGGAAGAATAAATATCTCTAAGATGTCAACTCTACCCAAACTGATTTACAAATTCAGTGCAATCCCAATAAATATACCAATAGCCTCTTTTTGCAGTAATGGAAAAGCCAATTATCAAATTTATTTGGAAGGGTAAGGGACCCTGAATAGTCAAAAAGATCTTAAAAAAGAAGGATCAAGTTGGAGGACTCTCACATCCTGACTTTAAAGCATAATAAATCTCCTAGAAGAAAATGTAGTAAAACATCTTCAAGATCTTATGGGAGGTGGTAATTTCTTAAACCTTACGCCCAAAGCATGAGCAGTGAAAGAAAAAACAGATAAAAGTTAAACACTTTCAATTTTCAAAAGACTTTGTCAAGAAAGTAAAAAGTCAGCCTATTCAATAGGAGAAAATATTTGGAAACCATATATCTGATAAAGGTTTGAGATCCATGTTATAAAGAGAGATCATACAACTTGATAAAAAGACAAGCAACCAAATTAAAAACTGGGCAAAAGACTTGAATAGACATTTCTCCAAACAGGAAATACAAATAGCTAAAATGCACATGAAAAAATGCTCAACATCACTTGGTATTTGGGAAATGCAAATCAAAACTAAAATGAGATATCATCTCACATCTTGTAGAATAATCATTATTAAAAAAAAAAAAAAAACTATAAGTGCTGGAAGGGATGTGGAGAAACAGGAACACTCCTTCATCGTTGGTGGGAATGTAGACTTGTACAGCCTTTGTGGAAGACAGTTTGGAGCTTCTTCAGGAATCAAGATATAGAACTGCCATATGACCCAGCAATTCCACTATTAACTGAAAGCAGGGATGTGGATTGACATTTGCACACATGTTTATAGTGGCATTATTCACAATTGCCAAAAGATGGAAACAATTCAAGTCTTGATCAACTCATGAATGGATAAATAAAATGTAGTATATACATATGATGGAATACTGTTTAGCTGTAGCAGAAATGAAGTCAGGATACATAAGACAACATGGATGAACCTTGAGGACATGTTGAATGAAATAAGCCAGACACAAAAGGACAAATGTTGTATGGTCTCACTAAGATGAAGTAAATACAATGTGTAAACTCATGGAGTTAAAATCTAGAGTATAGATCACTAGGAGATAGAATGAGGGTTGAGAATGGGAGCTGATGCTTAATGTATGTAGCATTATTAATAGGAGTAAGTGTGAAAGTGTGGAAATGAATAGAGTTGATATTAACACATTATAATGAATAACTAACACTGCTGATTTATAAATGTGAATGTGTCTGAAAGGGGTTGTCTGTGCATGTAAGTGTCGATTGAAAGGAAACTAGAGAATAATCTAGGGAATGTATAACATAGTGATTTCAGTGGTGAATGAAGATTGTTAAAAATTGTATAAAAATAAGAATGTTCTTCTTTTACAAAGTGCTAAGGATATGGTGATATGGGAAAATTACAACCAATGCAACTTATGGATGATAGTTAACAGTAGTATTGTAATATTTTGCAGCAATGGCAAGAAGATATTTCAATTCTAAGGGACAACAATACGGGAGTATATAGGGATATGAGAATTTTCCTTTTGGAATAATGAAAACGTTTTAAAGTTGACTCAGGTGATGACCAACACAGCTCTGTGATTAAAATGAGAGCCACTGAGTGGTACTTTGAATTGACTGTACAAAGCATAGGACCATATAATACAGGGAATCCAGTGGTGGAAGAGGGACTGTGGTTAACAGGACAAAAACGAGAATATTCTCTTACGAACAATAACAAAAAATATAATACTAAGATGGAGTGTTAATAATCGTGTGGGTTGGGGGAAAAATACACCAAATGTAAGATATGAGCTATAGTATTAATATTTTGACCATTTTCTTTCATAGTTTGTAATAAATGTTTCAAAACAGTGCAAGGTATTGGTGGTGGGGAGATGTATAGGAGTCTTGTATGATGATATGCATGTTTGTTTTGTAAATTTACAGCTTTTACTATACATTTGTTGTTTATGTATGTCCATGTATTAATGATATACTTCAATAAAATTTTATTTTAAAAAAGTATCTGAAGCTATATTTATTTTCTGATTAACCAAAGATTTACATCTTTATTCCCTTAAATCTCACTGTACTTGCACTCTCTTTGCCTTCTGGTTGTTTTACAGTCTCTTATCACCTCCAACTTTTGTTCCCTTGCCATTTTTTTTTTTTTGGTAAATTTCTATCTTATTGGTCCAAGGACATTATTGCCTTCCAGAGAGCACCACAAGATTCCAAGTCTGCCAAGTCAGCAGGGCTGCCATTTTCTAGAGAGCCAGCTGTTATTTTCAGATCTTGGTTTTCTCTGGGGTTTCCTCCTCTGGTTAACACATTGTGCTTTTGACCTTGGCAAGGTCTCTTGAGGATGTGCAAGAATTGAAAATGAGGAAGCGATATAAAAACTCTTTGGCACATTCAACTTCTTGTCTATATTCATGCAGCTTTGCAGTCCTTTGTGCTTGAGGCTATTAGGTACTGAATAATTCTTGGACCTGGATCATTTCAGACACACAAATCACCAGGAGGAGTGGCCACTCACCTCCAGACAGATCTCCAGACTTAGTCATTTAATGGCATACATAGGATTCAGATGAAACAATTTCCAAAAATTGACACAGAGTTTCTACTTCTATCTCATAGAACCCAGAATTAGCGCTTAAAAAACAACATAGCTTTTCATGTATACCTTGGCCCAGTCTTCTGAGCCCAAAGAGTTTTACAAAGTCATCAAATGCTCCTTTCATTAGATTATGAAATGAGAGGAAAATGACTTTTAATTAAAATGAGTCACAAATCCAGCTCATTAAAACATTTTCTTTAAATCTCTTCTTTATCTTCTTATTTAGGACCGTAGAATCTCAAGAAATGAAAGACAAATCTATTCAACTTGACCCGTTTCTCCTTACAACCTGCCCAATTACTACATTGAGGTTCCACCTAAAGTTCTCCAGCGTCTTCTTTCTGGCAGGAGGAAAATGTGCCAATGACTAAGTTTGATATGACATGACACAGAGCTGTAAGAGGTCTTAGTTTCATGATTTGTTCAAGGTGTTTGTTTTAAAGTAAAAAAAATGCCGAAATGCACTGGGGTAGGGATGTTAGTGGTTATGAACAAGAGATTTAATGTGACATAAAACTAGATCTAATCTCACCTCTTCCATATACTGGATTTTGTAGCCTTGGACAAGTTGTGCAACCTCCAAGCCCCAGTTGCCTTATAAGTGAATTGGCGATTGAACACCTCTCATATATAGTGGACCTAATACACATAAAGTGCTTCAAACAATGACTGACTAAAGTACGAGTCCAACTATCTGCTAAGTTCTGTTAAGTAAAATAAAATGGCCTTTGTTGGGCATTGCAGGGAGAAGACCCTTTTCTGAGAAGACCTTTTCCAGAAGATAAAAACAATCAACTGGCAGGGGTTTTCCAAGAAAATTAACATACCCTACAGGGTTGCTGATAAGCAACACCTCATGATAAAATTAGTTTTGGTCTAGTAGAGAGAGGCTACCAGCCAATCAGAACATTTTTTCGCTTGCTTCTGCATTCACCCTATAAAAGCTTCCCCTTTCTATGTCCCTCAGCAGAGCTTCCTTCTACTTTCTGATGGGATGCTACCCGATTCGTGAATCACCCAATAAAGCTGTTAGATCCTAAATTGCATGAAAAGTTGTTGTTGTTTTTTTTATCACTGTTCCTATTGCATAGGTTTTTTCATAGTATTTCTCAAACATGGTACTGCTTGATATAGAGCATAATTTTGACATATATTAACTTTCCATAGTTTCGCTTACTTATGAAGTTATGCATCTTATGGAGTAAAGGGACAAAATACATAAAATGCCACCCATGTTATATAGTAGACTTCAAAATTATTGTGTAATTGTGTTTAATGTAATCATGAGATATTCCCGAACGAATAAAAGGTTTGAATGCTTTATAAATTAAAGAGTTATGGCAAAGATCAAAATCCTTGTATAAGTGACTGAGACTTCTAATTTGTGTGTGGTTAACTCTAAAATGTCTTCTAATATTTTAGAAGTAAAGGGCTCTGATTTCTTTTACTTTTTACTTATACTCCAGTGTTGTGAATAGAATGTAATTTACCCGGTATAATGTTGAGAATTGAGCAGCCACTAAAAACCCATTATGAAATAATTGTTGCCACAGCTTGCCAGAATGTTTAAAATTCTACCTTTATTCTTTCTTGGAGTATGTGTGTGGTGGTATTGAAGTAAGAGATTCTGGATGTCTCTGGCTCAAATTCAAAGGTGACTAAGGCCATTAGTGTTCATTAACCTGAACCCCCCAGTGTGGTCCTGAGAAGAATTTTTGTTTGTTTTCAGAAGATCTACACTGCAGATGATACAGCATTGAGCATTGCTAGAGGGAGTGGCCTGTTGCAGAACAGGGTAAGACGTAGGGGAAAGAACAGTGAGTCAGCAGCACTGGACTTCATTGCAGGCTCTCTCCAGGCTCAGCTGTTTCACTCTGGCAGGTCTACCTCATGAGAACACTGAGCTCCAGGTTCCTATTAGGCTTTCCATCATGGGTTGTCATCAGAAGGAGCAGCCAGAATACACGCTAACTTAGAGAGGGGAGACACAGATAACAGAAAAGGGAACCAAGAGAGCTGTGGCAAAATCTGCACAGTTTTGCCTAGAATGTCTTGGATCTGATCATTGGATTAAAAAACCTGGATCAGTTTGAAATTAGAGTTTCAATAAAAACTTTTCAATCAATAGTGCAAATAAAATGCAGAAGATAAAAATAAACCTTGATCATCAGGATGAGTACTGCTTGTTTTCCTTTCTTTTCTTAAAAAAAAAAATATGAAAGAACAAATAAAAGTAGGCAGCATAAATGTGCTCATTTTCCCTTTCCCTTTCAAAGTGAAATAGTGTACACACACTTTCGTTTGCTGCTGAAGGCTCTGGTGATCGTGTCCTTAAATAAGGTTGTGTTCAGAATATATGGCTAATTTGGAAAACCATAGATGTCCAGTGGGGATTGAAGTTTTAAAAGTGCAATTTGTAAGTACAAAAATTCATATTTCTATTAGGAAGGCCAATGACCATGACTTGAAGGACCTGAAGCCCTTCCAAGACCGTAGTTGTCTCCGGGGGAAACGGCAGGGCCTGGTGAGAACACTGATGGGGACTCACTGAACCACTCGGGGCCTCATTATTTCATGAAATCTGCTGTGAAATCTGGAGGACATCATTCAATTTCACTAAATATCAAAAGCAATGGCATGACCAAATAATCTTTATACTTTCTTTGTAATTTAGATGAAGTCTTTTAAACAATGGGACCAAGATAATTAATTGCAGAAAAACAATAAAAAAATATAATCAGATTATTAACTATTGTTCTTAGTTCTACTGGAAATATAATTATTTTTGGCAGTCCAAAGCCAAAGAAATACAGGTGACAGAAGGAAAGAAAAGGTGCTGTGGACTGAAATTTGTCTTTTTAAAATGAATTGTGGATCGTGCAATAATGCAATGATGTAAAGTCTTGGCTTCAGTTACTTTCTCCTCTGATGACTAGATAAGTAGCCATTAGACTTTTGGATTTCCTAGAACAATAAAAATTTTAAAACAGGGGAATCTATTTAAGATGGCTAAATAAGGTACAAATAAGGACATTTAAAGCAATACCGCCCCCTCTCCCCACACACACAAAAAAAAACCAAACCAAAACAACAAACCTCTACTACCATTCTTTTATAAGGACAGTTAGAAACCAAAAATACAGGAAAGACATAACTACAGAATTAAAAAAAAAAAAAACAACTACATTTAGCTTCACCAACAACACATGGCATAATCTTTATATTTCTTATTCAGTTGAGAACCAGTGAAAACTCATTATGGATCAGCACAGATCCTTCTTGGGGAACCTTCTTGAAGGTTCTAAGTTAATTCCATTTTGACATTACAAGCCATTAGCCATAGACTCAATTGTGAGCTACATGATGAGTCAATTGAAAAAAAAAGCAAAAAACAAAAAAGCCCCCAAAACACACACACAAGATTTTAAAAGGACTTCTTTATTTTTGTAACATTTGCTATCACTTTGGTAGGTCTGGATGTGTAAGACTATCACTTTGGAAGCTGTTATAGCCCTTAGGATAGCCAAAGCCTGTGAGACAATGAGCAACCAGGATGGATTTGTATCCTTATAATTATAAGCATAGATGCTTACTATAGTCTACTGAAAAAATTCAGTGTCTTCCTAGACCATGTCCTAGCCTAAAACAAGTGTGTGTTGGCTGAAATATACTAGTGACTTACTAATTAGAAAGAATCTAATTTTTCCTGAAACTGTTCACTTGGAGTCAGAAACTCCTATTGTTTGGTCAATACTCTGATGTGTCTGGTCAGTTCGACATTAGAAGGCTTTATAGGTGCCCTCCCTCCAATACTTCCCCTTCTCTCTCCCCCATCCAGTCTCTACTGTTCTTTTTGATAGCCTAGTACATTCCATTTGTCAGATACGATGCTTTAGCTTGCTTCCCCAGCTATTCCTGAATGCAGAGAAGTCTGAACCTCTTCTCTATGACTCAACACCTTAAGAAGTATAAACCTGAAGGGGGCAGTAGAGAAACTTTAACAATAATTTCACTCCTGCCCTCTGCCCTTACCTACTCGGTATGGGTTTGAAATCTTGGAGTTGTCCCTTGCTCATCTTTGCTTATATCTGGAGTTAAAACTCTCACCTGAAGGTACAAAAGGGTATGTGTGCTTAACTATTTGTATAAATTAAAAAATATCTGAAAGGATTCACAATATACATAAGAAACTAATAACTTTGGTTGTCTGTGGGAAGGTGACATGAATGTTTAGGTAGAGGAATGCTTGGGAGATTTTTACTGTGTGTACTTCCATATTTTCTTGAATTTTGAACCATGTGAATGTATCACCTATGTACAAACTAGATAAACATGGTAGGAAAATAAATAAAATATTTGAGAGAATTTAATTAAAAAATAAAAAACATGTCCAGAACATCTCTGGAAAGAAAAGCAAGAAAGTGGCAGTACCAATTGCAGTTTACTGTTGGAATTGCAGAATAATCTTTTTTGCAGAGGACCCATTGCTTTGTTAATTAAAAATGCTGTCTGTAACCATGTCTTTAAAAATGAAAGTTTTATTTCACTTTTCCTATTCCTTAAAGATGCTGTTGTCAAAGGCACTGATTGTTACAGGGTCTTGAACACAAAAGAAAAGCTCAGTGCTGAAAATAAAATATTAAGGTTGCCTTTTGATTTAAAGTGATGGCTGCTGGTTTTCACCATCTGTGGCCCTGTTTCTTTGTCTCCCAGACTACAAGATCATACTCCTCCCACCCCACCCCCATCCCTGCCAGGGGCTACCTTCTCTCTAACCACTGCATAATCTTTGTGCCCCTGCTATTTCCTATCAATCTACAGCTAAAGCAAATTGCCTAGAATTGTTTTTTACGATTTCCTCAAATGGCATGTGTCCTTCCTGCTGAGACCTGCTAGTATCTGCTGAGATGTACTGTGGAGCTTAGGTCTTGACTATATCTATCTTCCTCCCCCTCCTTAGAGCTAAATTGATTCTCGGATGGGAAACTGCCCGATATTGTTTTGGGTGATGCTGATCATGAATGCATACCATGTTATTGTCATTTTCAAGATTCATAGGGAAAAAATAAGGGTAAATGCTCTCACTATTTTAAGGTCTTGAGGTTGAACTACGGCAATATTTTTTTTTTTTTTTAATATTTTTTAATTTTTATTTTTTTTAAAGATTTTATTTATTCATTTATCCCCCCCTTGCTGCTTGTGCTCGCTGGGTCAGCTAACCACGCTGCGCGGGCGGGCTTGCCTTCACCAGGAGGCCCCGGGAACCGAACCCGGGGCCTCCCATATGGCAAATGGGAGCCCTACTGATTGAGCCACAGCCGCTTCCCATATGGCAATATTTTTTAAAAAAATGTCAGGGACATTTGAACTGCCTACTCCAAAGATATCTTAGACAAACTCTTGCCAAATAAAGCAGATAAAAGATGATCTTTTTTTTTTTTTTTTTTTTTTTTTTGCTTGAAATGGGGTCAAGAAACCCCAAAGAACTATACGGGGTCAGCTGAACACAATTTAAAAATCAGTGTTCTGAGCTGAAGACCTGAAACTGTTAATTTCCTGAAAAATATTGGACCTCTTTTCAATTCTTTTTCTTCATCTTTTCCTACCAGGGAGAAGTAAAGTGTGATAAGGTAGTTTAGCTCTGTTCTGCTGATAAAATACTTTTCAGGCTTCTGTCTTTCTATATTAATTGTCTCATTTATTTTCTCAACAGTTTTAGCTTATTGGTTAACAATATGGATTATGCCTCTTACATTTTGTCATTTACCCTTTCTATGCCTTAGTTCCTTCATCAGTAACATGAAGTTAAGCCACCTTCTTCCCAGGGTTCTTGTGATGTTTAAATGAGGTAAAACATGTAAGAACTTGACCTGCTGCCTGCCATACAGTGAGTGTTCAGTAAATGCTGGTTCTTACTACATTTACTGAGTGTCTAAAGGGTGCCAGGTATGCAAAACAGCTTCTATCTTCTCTACTGTCTCCTTTACTGTCCTTTTGCAGATGACAGTTCCTAGTAAGTATTAGAAACTGTCATTTGAGAAATTCACATCTCATCAACTTTTGGTGTTTCTCCTAATCCAGTGGTTCTTAGGACAGGAGGGCCTTTCAGAACTACCACAATTTATACACATTGCATAGATATATATAATCCAGCTCCCTCCTTGGGGGCTCCAGACCATCTTTTGGGAGTAGGTGTGGAATGTTAAGATCAGTGTGTTGGCCTGTGGGAAGGGTTTCTCAGAGGCCCAAGTCCAGACCAAACATTTTTTCTTAGTATTTTTATTTCTTCTCATAGTGATATCAATTGAATGGAATAAAACATGGCCATACTTACCCATTGCTTCACTTAAAAGGTACTAAGAAAAGGCTTAGGTGGAGACTGTGTTCATGTGTGGGTTAGGAGCACAAGAACCAGTCTGAGTTTTGAATCTCAGCTTTACCACTTGATAACTGCATGACCTGGGGTAGGCTACTTAACCTCTCTATTTATGAAGGAAAAATACCTTGATACTGTACAGTGTTGTGTTCAGGACTAAATGAGATAACCCAGACAACTTAGAGTTGTCTGCCCTGGTCAATAATTTTCAGAATTTAAATCTCTCCTCAGATTATTAAAACATTTATGGATTAAAAAAACAACATTTACTTCCTATTATTTTAAGGTTAGAAAAAAACCCAAATAAGATTATTATAATTAAAGAGGCATTAAGGAGATCTTTATGGGGAAATAAAATAGAAAATAAAATTTGAACATTTCACTAACATGATGAGTGACATTCTTAATATAAACACACTTTTTCTAGGATTTTAACTGTAATAGAGGATTGTTTTAAAGGGTATGGAGAAACCAAAGCATTAGCATGAGTCATTCTTCTTCATTAGCCTGTATGTAATTAACCACATGCTCCTTAACTATTAGAAATGTGCCTTTATGTGGTAAAGGGGTAGAACTGAAATCTTGTCTCTGCTCAGACCACTTCCACTTTGTGGTGAGGTCTAAGGTCAAATTATTTGTAAATTGCAGAAAGGACACTGTTGAGGCTTCATCTGTGGCTTTATAGGTTGAGATGGCTAATGTCTTCACTGAGTATGGAAGACATCAAGATAATACTGCCACAGAGTCAATCCTAAATGCAAAAAAAAAAGGGATAAAAAGAGACCTTTTGGACTCTTTACTAAAGAAACAAGCATGAATTGATAGCCTATAAGGTGTCAGATATTAAGTTTAGTGTTGAAACAAAAAGAAAAGGCAAGTAGCACACAAATGACCCGTAGGCAGGATGAATAAAGTGAAAGGAGCACCATGGGCATGAGAACAATAGGGAGTGGAAAGGACTCTCCCACTGCTGGGGAGCACACACCTAATTCTAAAGTAGCAGCAGACACTGCCTCCCATTGATGCTGTCCTATGGGATTGCATGCTGAAATAGGAGGTCTTTGAATTTTTCAACAGAAACTAGAAATGCAGATCTTAATGCAAAAATCTCCTACTTTTAAATGCTTGCAACTAATTTATAATTCTTTAAAAATCATCTTAGGGGGAGAAATAAGAATTCTTACACATCACATATCAACTATCAGTGATCAGGATTCAGTCTCTGGGAATCAAATTCATAAAGCTTGCATCTTCAATGGTCAGATGAGGGTCATCTTCTTCCTTCTATCCACATTAACTCCCTGGGTGATCTCTTCTAGTCATATTACTATAATACCACTTATGTGCTGATGATTCCAAAATTTTCTAGCACTATACTCCCTCCTGAACTAGTAAATGCAACTACCCAACGATCACATATTGAATGTCCTTCCTCCCTTGCCCAAATCTCTTCTCCCCCTAACCTTCCTAAATTTAGTTTATGCTTTCATAATCTATCCATTTGTTCAAGCCAAAATTTTGGAGCTATGTTTGATGTGTCTCTTTCCCTTATTCTCTAGCTCCCTTCCATCCATCTTCACTGCTACCATCCTAGTCCATGCCTCCATGATTTCTCATCTAAACAACCCCAAGAGACTCCTTATGAGTCTTCTCACCTTAAATCTTGGCCCAATCTGATCCACTATTCACATGGTCTCTTATAAATACAAATAATATCACCTTACCCCCTTGCTCAAAACCTTTAAACTATTTTCAAATGCTTTCAGAATAAATCTCAATTCTCTACTCTGTTAGTAATAATATAAAACTGTTATTTTATGCATGTTTTAAAATAAGGTATTCTGTTTATGCAGCCCAAACTGACTTTTTAGTATTTTAAGCTAAATAAAACCCTTTGTTTATGCTTACATGATAAATGACAAAGCAAAGTGAGGACCTAAAAATAATCAGATGCAGATTCTTGGAGATTTCAAATTTGTCAGCATAATTTATGACACTTTTCAAGGGAAAGTAAGATCATTGTTCATGATCTACATACTGGGGAAGAAAATTTTAAAAATTTCCTCTCTCTTCTTAACAAAAAACTTGGATGAAAGGGATCATTATTCTTTAGCAACATTAATATTATTCACATATAATCATAAAACCATTTCAAACAAACATAGTCTTATAGAACCAAGAAAATAAGAAACTTACTTTAACTTCTAAGGAAATATACATATCTTTAACTTACATGTCTTTCCTTTTACCTGTGCTTTCTCTACATTTTGTAATGCTGTACCAAATAGACAAATATTCATTTCAATGCTTTCCAGGAACAAGCCACAGCAAAGAGGTACAGCAAGCATCCGTAAAAATCAAATCATTTAGAAGACAAATTTTCCTCACTTCAAAAGATATGCTTTTAATGGTGTTTAATTTTAAACTTTCAATTACTATTTAGAAACACGATGAAACTTTTTGCTACCCCCTTCACCTAATCTACACACTTGCTTGTAGTAAATGCTCCTTGTTCTATCATGCTTTGTTGGTTTTATACATGACTGATATGCATTATTCCCTTTCTGTGTTTTTGTCCATAATATCAGTGCCCTTTTTGAGTGGACAGTATTTGAAGAAGGTAGGGAGAACTATTCTTCAACTTATTTTGTTAAATATACTTCACAGTACAGTCCATGAGCATGTAAAAGCATATTATTCAGAGCTTATATATGTGTTATACATATGATGTCACTGCCTAAACAATGAAGTCAAATAACCAGCATGTTTAATTCAACCAAAGTTAAAATGGTTACCATTTGGACTACATGATAATCATTCTTGAAGGCATACTTGCCTGGTACTACTACATTGTGGCAATATGAAACACAAAATATAAGATACATAAACTATTTTTGAAGTACTTTTATATAACTTTAGATTTCTTATGCTTTAGATATCTTCATTTTGAAATAAACATATTCATTCCTATAACAAAGTTTTCTCTCCACCCCTATTCTACTAGTTTGATAACCTCTTAATTGAATTACTCTAACTTCGTAGCATATTTGGTAGACTTTTATATTCCAAAAGACTTTCCTACTACAGTAATTTTCCACTTAAAACAAACTAAAGGCTGAACCAACAAAGAAATATAAATCTATTCTTTCTTGCTATCTGGTGAAATCAGAGAAATGCATATTGAAACTATTTAACATCAAGCCATTAAATTATGGTCAGGGCTTTAGCTAAGTCAACAATGGTTCTTGCAGAGTTGCAACCAAAGGGAAAGGCTTCAGTATTTAATGGATTTTTCTGGGAATTTTGGACAGTTTCCAAATAATCATTGGCTTCTCACCTAATTTGCTGAATTCAGCACTCCTGATGGACTAGAGAAGCAAATGCTATTCAGTGTGAATTTGTTGCCACATGAAAAGTTTATTAAATATAGGTTGATATACTTGAAAAATTATAAAATTGTATTGCTTTAATAGATACTTTACAAAATAACATAGAATTCAACATTCTAGATTTTTCAATGTCAAGTTTAGAAATATTCTTAAGATGTATCTTTAGGAGTTTAAATCTACTGAAAGTAATAAAAACTTCAGTGAATATAGACACAAAGTACTAGATAATAAGATCTTTTGGTTTGGTAACCCACTATTCTTTTCTTTATACTTCCATCTTTGCTAAACGCTCTTTTATTCTTTCCAATCATATTTGTTGGCCACATAATATTGTCAATAAGCTCACTGAGGACATAATCTGTCTTTCCACAGAGTATAATCCAGTGTTTTGCTGAAGGCGGTTGATGTTCAATAAGTGTCTGAATGAGTCGATTTCCTCAAAAGTATACACAAATGCAAAGAGGACTAGCACATGGGCTAGCAATTATACTCTTGACAGAAGCAAAGTTAGTATGAAAACATATTTCTGAATACAGATTAAGAGACTTATTGTATATCAAACCATAACCATTTCATGTATTGCTTTTCTATGGATAACCATTGTTATGTATAACTATATATGTATGTCAAGTATAGAAACTTCATAATTCAAAAAAGACCACTGTGTTTGATTTATACCTATAATTTAAAGAAACTGAATTTTTAAATACTTCTGTTTAAATTAAAAAAAAAAATATATATATATATATATATATGTTATCTTCTCTCCATAGCATCCTGCAGTTTTCCTTTGTAGAAATTATCACAGTGAATAGTTCTATATTCATAGTAATGTTTCTCTTCCATGTGTTTTGTTTATCATTGTATCCTCAATGCCTGTACATAGTAGGTGCTCAAAATTTTTTTTGAATAAATAAGTTGTCCATGAGTGTACATAAGTATGTGTGCAATATGAGTATTTTTATGTATGTATATGTATGCTTCTATGTACATTTTCCTTCTTTTTTCTCAGGCTCATTTATTATATTCATATGGTGATATTCTTAGTTTAATTAGATAGCAAGTCTGTGTTTTTATTATCCTATTTGGCTTCATGCCCTAGATATACCTGAAAAATTTTTTTTAGAATTAATCATTTAATTTTGATTATGTTGCTAATTTTTACAATTCCATGATGAAATCTCTATTTCACACCGATTAATTTCTAGGAGGAATTAGTAACAGTTTATATGTTTATCTAGGTGTAATGTGGAAAACAATCTCCTTGATATTTGTGGACATTATATTTGTGGATGGAAATAACAAGTTCTGCCTCAAAAAGACAAAAGATAATTAATTTAAACTTTCATAACAGACTCAGAGAGCTCAAATGAGTTTTAAGAGGGTGAGAGAAAATTAAGCTGGAATAGCTCTTTTCTAGCTCTCCTATTAAACTTTGGCTCTGTAGATGGTTTGTGATCATACATTATTAAAATCATTTTGCTTCTTTTGATCCACTCACTGCACCACTAGATCCCAACTCTGCAGGTATTACATAAAGGAACAGGATAGCATTGCAGTGACCAAATATAAATCCAATACTCTTCAAAACTGCATAGACCCATTAGGAAGATTGCTGCATCCTGCCTCTGCTGGATTAACCTGGAGAGATGCTGCATGTAGCTTGGGAGCCACACATAGGACCAAACAAAGTTGCTACCCCAAATTATAATCCTCTTCCTCATCTATTTTCTTTTGCTCTGCAAGTGGAAAAGATTTCTCTGACTTGGAAGCGCTGAACTAGGACTTGATTAGGAAGAATATCTAGATTTGGTCCTGGGTTTATTCAACAAATATTATATTCATCACCCACTATGTGTCAGGCACTGGTTTAGGTGCCTGGGATACTTGAACAAAGATCATTGCCCTTGTGAGGCTGACACACGTTCTCGTGAGAGAGACAGACAGTGCACAATTACATAAAAATAAGCAAAGTAGATAACCAGTGCTTTGCAGAAAAGGAAAAGATGAGTGAGAGGGATCACGATGCCAGAGGAGTCTCAAAATGTCCTAGTCAGGGTAGGTTCATTAAGAAGGTGAGAGATAAATACACATTTGAAAGAGGGAAAGAAATTAGTCAAGAGAAACTGCCCCTCATCAGTCATGAAACCTGGGTCAAGTAGCTGAAAATCTTTGGGTTTTGATTTCCTCATTTGTACCATGGGAGATTGATCTAGATTACCTACAATAAAGTCCTTTTAAGATCTTAAGCTCTGTAAACTATGATTTCACTTATGCTAACATTAAAAAAATGAAAGCAGTCATGCAGTTAATGTTCTTTAAGCCCATACAATGTGTCATGACCTGTTCTATGTTATAGATGTAAGCATTTAAGAAATGCTCATTATGACAGTGGCAATTCATTCATTTATTCAACAAATACATATTAAGTGCCTACTATGTACCAGACACTACTAAATAGCTGCGGTTTTACGAAGCTGACAATCTGATGAAGGACGGAAGCATGTTAGCAAAATGTAGCACATGCTAAGCTGAGGAGAGGTGGTGCTTGAGGCATATACAGGAGGAGGAACAGACAACACGGAGGAGGAGTGTCCACGTTTGCCAAGGCTCCTTGGTATACATTAGTTTTTCAAACTATAGACATGAACTTCTGACAATTCTCTCTTAAGAAATCTAATTGTTTTATCTTTGGGGAAAGATGGCAATACATTTTATAAAATAGAGGGGGAAATTTTTTCACTTCTGAAATGTCATTTTATTATTCTTTTCAAAAATGTAAAGTAGCTTATGGCTATTATTAGTAAGTATATTACGGTAAATGTTAGTTAGGTTTTAGAAACTTCAGTACATACAAAGAAAATAAAGGTGATTAAATGATGTTTGACCTTGGACTTTAACACTGGTGGGGAATCAACTTATAAAATGTTTACTTCAGTAAAACTAAGGTAATGCCATGGTTCTCTTAGCAAATGGTACTTTGAAAAGCATGACCTTTTTCCGTCAATATTTGTGCTTTCTTTTCCACTTAAATACCAGTTTTCCATGGCAGTGAGGAACGAATAAATATAACAATAACAGCTATCATCTATTGGGAACTTATTGAGTGTTAGGCATTGTACTAAGCATTTTGCACATATTTAATTATTACAAAGCTTTATGGAATAAATACTAGTTAGCCCCAACTGTATATATGAGGCAATTGAGACTAAAAAGATCAAGTAAATTTTCCAGGGAAGCGGCTGTGGCTCAATCAGTGGGGCTCCCGTTTGCCATATGGGAGGCCCCGGGTTCGGTTCCTGGGGCCTCCTGGTGAGGGCAGGCCCGCCCGCACGGCGTGGTTGGCTGACCCAGCGAGCACGAGCAGCAAGGGGGGGATAAATGAATAAATAAATAAAATCTTAAAAAAAAAAAAAAAAAAAAAAATTTTCCACAGTCAAAAGCTAGTAAGTGGCATTAAGGGAAAGACTCTTGAACTTGTAATGAGAAGAACTGTGCTTGAGCACCAGATCCAGAAAGCACTAATATTATGACCTTGATAAAGTCCTTTCACACAGCCTCATAAATACTTGGTATGGTCAGTCTTATTAATTTTATTTATTCTAGGTCTCAGTATGGATTAATTTGTAGTTCCCTAAAGACTAGTTATGTCATATGTTTTCATGTGATAATTTTCCACTTACACAACTTCTTGGTGTTCAAATCTTTTTCCTATTTCTCTGGTCTTTTTTATTTTTATTGAATTTGGTAGCACTTTGCATGCTCTGGATTAAAGTAGGTTTGAATACATAATTTAAGATGTTTTATATAGACAGCAGAGAAATTTTATGACCATTTGTCCATCAACTGATATAAAGCAAAGCAATTATACTGACCATGTAACTGCTTGACTTTTTCAAGGTCATAGTATCCTTGACTCTTACTGGTAATTGAAAGTATACACAAAGAGTCTTTGGACCTGATCCAAATATTTTTAAAATTGTGCTTGGGTGTGATGTGGTACTCCATATAAAATTCTTCCTAATGATGTCAGTTTCCAAAGATTTAGAAGTTGTTTGAATAACCACAACCTGAAATGAAGACTATAATCCATTTGTTGAGAGTGTTTTAGGGAAAGTGTTAACAATAGCCTCTCTTCCTGTAGGAAGTACTGGAGAAAATTATTGCCAACATTGGGGATGTTATGATTTACAAGCTGAAACTTTATTGCACGTTTTCCCAGTTTCCATGGAAAAGTGAAATTTGCTTTCTCATGTAACCAACTTAATTCAATAAAAAAAGAAAGGGAATGAATTAGTACATGCTCAATTTTATCTAAAACTATGTCTTTCTTCATGGGAAGCTGGGGCGGTTTCCTTTGTTATCATGAGAAAAATGTTCTTCACTAGAAACACTTTTCAGTGGTGTATAGTCTTGCTTTTTTCTTTCTTGGTCATCTGCCTTTTTTTCCTTCAATTTTTTACTTAGGTAGATTAAATCTTTTGTGCCTTTATCTCTATAGAACCCCCCCCCCCCCTGCCCAAACTGTGAGAAAGCATTTAGAAAAATAACCAGGTAACTCTTTTTTAAAAATTAGGTAACTCCTATGCATGAGACTCAAGAATGGAATAATCAAAATGGTGAGCAGATGCATCAAGGTGGCCAAGGAGAATTTAAGACTGGCATGCACTATTCTCCTGGTATTAAGTAGGCCTGGTGAACATAGAGTACAAAAATGCAGACTTAGTGAAAAATCAAAGAGAGAAATATGTGTTTTTACAGGAATGTGAATTTTGAGGAATCTGTCACTGAGAGGACAATTAAGGAATTTGAGATTCACATTGCTATTTAACCATCTGACAGCCAAAATTCTTATGAAATTTTGTGAGGGCTTATGCTCCCTTAAATTCCTTCTGGACCAAGTTTGTTAAGCAAAAGTTTTTAAATATGAAAAATAGCTCAGTATTTCAAGTAGGTAATGAAGCTTATCTGCTTTATTATTTCTATGCTGTATGGTTTATTTTTGCATTGTAAAAGACAAGTGAAATTATTCATGATTTCTGGGAGTGGTTTCTCTGAGGGACTGAGGGATATGAAATTTCTATCTGAAATCTATCATAAAGAATAGGGAAATTGTTTTCAATTGGAAGAAAAAAAGTAACAAGGACAGATATTTGGGTCAATTTTACAACAAATTTCCCTATGGACATAATATCATACTATGACCCAAATAAAACTTCAGTATTAACTTCTACAATCCAAATATAGGCCTTATTAGTTCTACTATTTGACAGCTCTGAGCAACTCTTCAAGGCAAGCCTATACTTTCTAAGAATATAAATTTACAATGAAAACAAAGTAGACTATCAAACTTTTTTTTAAAATGGACAATGAATGTGTGCAAATAGTCTGGATAATTTTGATACCTTGGGTCAGAAATTCCTTTGCATGACATTTGAATAGGGCACATGGGATGGGGAGGCTGGAGCAATAGAAATTTTCCTTGATGAGACAACTTGAATCACTGTTAGTACAGTTTTAAAATAAGATTTGCAGTGTAGACTAACTGGTTTGTGTACAGTTTATGGTATAACTTGCATATTTGTCTATTAATCATTTGAAACCACAGCTAAAGGTTATTTTACATAGAACCTAAAACTGCTATTATTAATAATAACTAGATATTACCAGTTTGGGTGAATTGAATTCTGTGACTACAAGTTAAAAGGCTGTTATTCCTCACCAGAAATCTCTATGTGGAAATGCCTTCTAGTCTTAGGGAAACAGATTTGATACTACTATGTACTTTAAAGGAAACAGCTGAGTCAGCAGCTTGCAGAGTAAAAGTTATGATTATATAATTCCTTTTCATGGTTCAGCAGTGAAAAAATAAAGCCTTTGGAAGCAAACAGGACTGAAAGGGATATGTCTAGACACAGTCAAATTCAGAATTCTGTTTTGATAGTGAGAATACATACAGTAAAATACTTCTAGCCAGATTTATACTATCAATTGACCTTCACAAGTCATACTTTACAACAGTGAATGCAGTTTTCTGAGACAACACTTTTGACCTTGAATATATAACTTGGTGTTTTATGCCTCTTAGAGAACTTATATTGCCTCTGGTCACCGAAATTGAGTTCATCTAAAATTAATATCATCACACGTTTAAACTGTTATTTTGTAATTCTTTGTTTTTAATTATTCAGCATACAAGGGCAAGGAGAGAGAATACAGCTCCTTTAAAGCTCTCTTTTCTCACTGCATAAGTCTCTTAGCTTTCTTAATGCAGGAAGTCCCTCATCTGAAACTGGAACTGAGGAAATAACTGCATTGTACTGCAGCCTCAAATCCTACCACAGCTTTAGCCTTAGTATTCAGCTGAGTGGTACAGATATATGAAGGGGCAACATATTGGTCTATGGGAACTAAAGCTTTACTGAAGGAGACTATAACGGAGTAAACTACTTTTTCCTGAGCCATAACTTGTCTGACTTTCATTTTATTGACATTGTTTCTCTTAAATGATTAAGCAGTCACTCTGACAGAATGACCTTACACCTGAAGTTTTACTTCATACTTTTTCCTCCTCCAAAATATATTTAAATAAACTTTACATACTTCATTCTACTAAGAAGATAACAAGGACACTAAAAAGCCTTGAACAATTTGCATCAACTCACCAAAGCTGGATTCTTAAGCCGTTCAACTTTAATTGTCCCCAATTCTCTACTGTAATGCAATAGCACTCAAAATCCAGGAAGCATGTTCACCAATTAGCAGAAAAGGAAAGAAGTCAATGCAGCAGAACTAAAATTAAGAGCATCTGAACTCAAAGTAACTTGAAATTAATTTGACTTTCTGAAGAGAACCTGTGTTGTCTTACCTTGGATGTGAATAACTCTGTCATGGTCTAGGGTATAGTTGTCTGCATTATGATCAGCCCAGCAGATTGAAATCAGCACCAGAAGAAGTAGACTCTTCATCTTTATAGCCCAAAGAATCTTCTTCACTGCGAGAGCATCACATACAAAGAGGCTTGTGAGATTTGGAACCCTTCGGAGTGTTGCACTGCACAACTTATTACCATCTTATCATCATATAATGGGTCTGTAAGAATATTTAACCCAATCTGCTCAGAAAGTTACTGTAGCTGTCTTTGAGAGCTGAAGACTGCAGCTTTGAACAATTCCAGTTCCCCTGATCTGGTACAAGTAGCCAGAGGACAAATAGAGTTTAACTCCATCTTTGCAGAATTGTCAATTTAGAAATTTAAAACATTGTAGTCTGGATGTCGATAGTTATAGCAAGTTACAAAGAGATGTGCTAAAAATTAAATAGATTTTAAGCCTTCTGAATGTGGAGTATAAATTAGTAAAATAAAAACTTGCTGTGTCTATTTATGAATATCATCCAGTCTAATTAGGAACTGAATCTTTAGTCAGGGCAAATAAAGAATATTTGCATGAAACTTAACATCATCATTCATTTTACATGTGGTTTCATAGGCAGTGATTTGCTTCTTTTAAATAGAAAAGAGCACCCCCCGCCCCAAAAGCCCGATTCAACAGTAACAGAACATTGGTTACAGTTTCACTTACCATCTTAAACACTGCTTTGGGTCTATGGAGAAGAGTTGAAAATTATGCACAAACTAGGTTAGAGTTGTGCATACTACCACTGCAGTCTCCCTGATTGATTTATCATTCATTTCTACCTAAAATGCTGACGCACCAATTTAGAGTGCCAGGTAGGGTCTCTGCAGTCAGCAGAGCAGCGGCTGCAGAGAACATTCCTGCCAGCCTTGCAGAGCAATTAGGCAAATGAAAAGCCGAAATAGACAGGCAGGCACAGCCCTGGTCCTCTGTGAAAGAGGCAGAACCATCAATGGCTGTTCTTTTTCTCAAGACCCACTTGAAAAAAGGGGCACATCCCCCAAACGTTGTTACTGGAAGATCCAGGAAGTCCATAAAGCGATCCCAAGTGATACGAACCTGACGACTTCTGCAGTGTTTACCAGGCAAGAACCTCAGTGTAGTTCTTCTGTTTTAATGTGGAAGCTGAGGCAAATATTAGCAAGGGCACTGGCTTTTTCTCTCATGCCCACAGCAGCCTTAACAATCCTTGGCTATTTTTAAAACAGAAATTGCACAGTACTGGCTTCTCACACTAATTTGTTTTTTCCAGGAAAGCTTAACTCCCAGGAATACTTATTAAAGAGCTCTGTGAATCTATTCCTGGAGGTTCATCTGGGGGAGCCTCCACTCCTGAGCCTAATGCATTTACTCAAAAAGTTCCCCAAGTCTCTTGTGGGACCTAAATACCTCCTTGCATTTTTCTCTAAAATCTGCATTGCTGTGATGCTAATGATTTCAGCCTTTCATATTTGTTTTAACTCTTTTTTTTTTTTTTTCCTTCATTACATCACAGAAAGAGGATGGCTGAATAGCAAAGTGATAAACTTTTCCAGGAAACTAAGAGTGTTAACTTCAGAATTCTACCTCATTCACTAAATTTTATTTTCAGAAGTTCTCTTGCTTGTTCCTCTGGATTTTTCCAAAATGATTATTTTTGTTGTCACTGACTTCTGTATATAGGGATAACAAATAATCATTTACCTATTTTGAGCCCAGAACTGTGCTTTGGGAGAATGAAAATAATAAAGGTGACCATTTGGAATTTAGAATATCACTGGGACACATATAGATACAAACACCACACAACTGACACTGATGGCAACCCAGCACAAGAGGTGTGGGGGTGCTCTCTACATGAGCAAGGACAGAGATCTTGCTGGAACGATTTTCACATTAGTGTAGTCATCTATTATAGGAAGTTTTAGATAGATGGATAGATGATAGATAAATTAGAGAGATGATAGATAGGTGGATATAATCTAGGTTAGAGCTGTGCTCTCTACAACTGCACTCAGCCCGATTTTCATTCATTTCTACCTAAAATATATTACACACATGCACATATAGCACATATCTGTATATCTCCCTTAATTCCACACCACAGTATTCAAGAATATACCATTAAGAATCAATCTTTTAAAGTATTAAACTATCCATGGGCCCAATTAAAAAATACAAACATCCTTAAAGGGAAAATAAATAAATAAATAAATAAATAAATAAATAAATAAATAAATAATAATAATAGCAGCAGTTCCTTTTAACTATTAAAAAAATTATTTTTTAAATAGTTTACTATTTGCCAAATACCATGCTAAGCATTTTGCTCTTGCAGTCCTTATAACAATAGTGTGCAACAAGTATTTCCATTTGTACTGCTCCGGACAGCTCCCTTGCTGAAAGTCACATACCTAGTAAGTGGCAAAGTTTGAATTTGATTTCAAACAAAAGAAACACCTGCTTTTAGTTGTATTTATTCTCCTGAAAGAAAAGCTTAATCTGTTAGTTGTTTTGTTGCCTTTTTAATTTAGGATCTGTAACTTGAACAGCCAATGAAATGAAAACTGTCTCATGTTACTCGTAAATAGAAACACAGGTTTTTCATTTTAGAATACAATACTTACACATGAGAAATCGATCTGATGGTGATGTTCTTTGCCTGATTGTGTCCTGGCTTGTTTATAATACTACCCTTGCTATTGTGCTGTTGCCATGAAACTCTGACTCGGCGGCACATACATGTATACATGCACACACAGCATCTTTAACCTAGAAAAGTCAGGGCTATTATACAACCTTCAGTGGTTCGTGGTTAGAATAGAGGTAGATAGCAGTGAACACTTCATGAGTATCCCACATCGGCATTCATGCAATCCAGATAGGACAGAGTGGAAATTACCTTTGCTACCCAGGCAACAGAGCAACTCTATCACCAACAGATGTGAAATTAGAAAAGCAGTCTTTGCAGACACAACCTTCTGGTGTTAGAGCAAACGAGAAGCACAATGCGAGATGCTGCACACTATGCTGAGCTCCTAGAAGCAAGGGCTATGCCAGTGCCTTAGTGTCCTCAGGGGAGAAGGATGCCCCAGGTAGAGTAGGTAGTCGACAAATGTGTGTTTAATGAGTGAAAGAATCTGATTCCTGGTTATTTGCATTTGGTAATGTCATCTTTTCTGAATATCTTAGGTTTGAGTTTTCTGGTTTTCTATGAGTAAAATTTGGGGGACATTTATACAGCTATTGTCAGCCCCTGAATTAATACTCTCAGTTCACCTGCAGCTCACATATGTTGATGGTCTCTTTTTACAGGCTACCAACCTTTGCTTCTATGAAGCCACAGCCAGCTACAAGTCAAGTCCAAACTGAAATGTCTATGCTCACAGTCAAAGACATATGATGGGGATGTAATTTTACAATTCTCCTTTGGTGATAATTGAACCCTTATTTGGAAGCGAGCTATCTACTCAAAGCAAAATTATAATAGCTTGATAGAAATACAGATACATTAATAACAACGGCTTAATATAAAGGTGGCCAATTACTATTCCTTGAGCATTAATATGTTAAAATTGTTGTTCTGGGTAGTAGGGAAATGAAGCCAAGTGTATGTCACACATACTATTTCTTTGTGCCTTGAAAACTAACATCACATATTTCCTGAATTATTATTACATGCCAGGCATGCAAAAATTGAAAAGTAAAAATTGAAGCTTCATTCATTGGTTATTCCTCACAACTCCAGTGAGGCTGGTATATTAATACACACATTGTACAGTTGAGGAAATGGAGTCTAACTATCCCAAGGACACCCAGCATGGCAAGCAAGGGGTGGGGCATCTGGACAGTCTGACCCAGAGCCTGCACTCTCAACCACCATTAACCAGGTCCAGGGCTCCCAGAGGAAAGCCATCTACTCTGTCCTGGTCAGATCTCTCGGCTTTTCAAGACCTCATGCAAGCTGGAAAGCCTCCTCTGAGCCATCTTATGCTGGGCCTAGCAATGATTACACCTCAGTTAGCACATGAGGTGCTTGAGTCCAAAGACTGAGTGCTTTCCTCACTGCATGCCTAGCACCCAGAGCTGTATTTCTGTGTTGAGAGGAAGAATGAATGGAACATTATACATGCGAGAAAGTTAATACAGTAAAGGAGCCAATTACTGCTGATGTGTTGTTACATGGAGGATGGTGAAGAGTTACTTTTTTCCCTCCACTGAGGGCATAATGAAATAGGTCAGGTCTCAATTTAGCACTTGAAATTTGGTTTAAAAAATATGGGACTCAATACAAGGTATATTAGTCAGCCAAAGGGGTGCGATGCAAAATACCAGAAATCTGTTGGCTCTTATAAAGGGTATTTATTTAGGGTAGAAGCTTACAGTTACCAGGCCATAAAGAATAAGTTACTGCCCTCACCAAAGTCCATTGTCACGTGTGGGAGCAAGATGGCTGCCAACATCTGCCAGGGTTCAGCTTCCAGTGTTTCTCTCTTCCCAGTGCTCATTTCTCTCTAGGCTCAGCACCTCTGTTTCCTCCACAAGGTCAGCTGTAGACTATGAGGCTCTCTAGGACTTGCATCTCTCCACAAGGCCAGCTGTAGACTCTCAGGTGAATGGCTCTGTCTCTCTCCCCGGGGCTTCTGCTGTGTCTAAGAGCTGTCTTTATTCCTCTATGCTCTTCTCTTATGTGTTCACTTCCCGGGCACCAGTTCAAAACTCAGCATCAGAACTCCAACTCTGTCCTTTGCCATGTCTTTTATCTGTGAGTCCCCACCCACCAAAGAGCTGGGACTCAATGCCCTATTGATGTGGCTCAAAGTCTCAATCATAATTTAATCATGACCAGAGGAACAGACCAGTTTATAAACATAACCCAATATCAATTTTCAGAATTCATAAATAATGCCAAACTAGAAATTCAATGAACAAAGAAACGACAGAATCTCCTTTGATGGAATTATTTAAAAATAGACCAAATCTTCTTCTCCTTGATATTTAAGCCTGATGTAGTTAAATGCAGCATTGGTGCTTCCTAAAAGCTGGTCAATGGTGCAATGGAATGGAAGGAAGAAGAAAAAAAAAAAAAGAGTGGGGACCGTGAACATGTGTTTCATTACGTTAAATTAATTTAATTTTAAGAGCTAGTCTTTTTTTCTGAAGTAACTTTTCTTAACATTTTTGCTGTTAGCATGGCCATTATTTCATGGAATTATAAACCTGCAGACACTTTGAATGTAGTTTTTTAATCCTTACTTAGCAAAATAAAATAAATGTCAGTCTTATATTGGCTCCTGAACAGTTTTGTTGGTGATGGTGGTAGGTTTTGTTTTCTGTTTTGGCTTTATAGGTACGTGAAATCTGGAAGTCAGACCACTGGCCTAGAGATGGCCAAAGGATTCAGACTAAAAATGTATTTGCACCACTTACCTTCACTCCCATGTGGAGAGACAATTGCCAGTACTAATAAACTGATGTCTACCTAAGCCCCAGGATTTACTATGCAAACCAGGACAGAATGCATAATGCCTCGAATACACCCAAGGCTGAAGAGAGAAGCAGTGACTGATAAACAGATCTTTGTTCCTCTATGCAACTATCAGCCTCCTCAGCAAGTGAGGCTGTATCAACTTCAAGGTGAACATAGTCTTTCCCCTGTCTTCTTGCATTGTTCTGTAAAAGCACGTTACTGAAGCGGCTAAAAATCTTTTTCGAGGCTCTCCACAGGATGGCCAGCCATAGACATCTCATCATTGTGACCCTGTAATCTGGTCCTGCTTAATCCGTTGCTTCCTTGCCCTTGGTATTTGTACTTTGGTAGCGTGATAAATTGGAGAAAGTCCCAGGCCAGAAGGAAGAAAATGTGAGTTCTCCTGGTCTCATGCATCAGATCTCCATTTACTGCGAGGGGTCGAGGCCAGCTGTGGGTGTGTGTGAGGCTGGGAGTCTGGGCAGGGTAAATGGACTCGCTTGGGGGAGGGGGGATGGGAGGGGCAGTTTCAGAAAGACAATGCAGAGTGGGAGAGAAGGGGAAGGGGGTGGGACCGAGTCAGGCAGGCGGAGGAAAAGCCCACTTTGAGGGCGGGTATGGAGAGGGCCCCCCAAAAAAGTGCACTTTAGAAACATTAGAAATAAGTTTAAGTACGGGGAAAAGGAGGGGGGGGTGATGGTGGGGAAGGTGCTTAGTGGTTAATCCATGAGTGAAATTAGCCACCCCTGGGCAGGATGTAACAGAAGTGGTCAAAGAGAGAGATCAACCCTCCACTTTCAGAGAATTTGGGGAAGTGGAGGGGCTAGGCAAAGTTCCTTGTCCTCCATAATGAAACACAAAATTCAAACTTCTCTGGTAAGTACGGAAGGCCCAAATTTTTTACACAGAATTTCCAGATCGCGGGGATGCGGTGCCCCTAACCCGCGCAATGTGGAAGGGATAACTGCATTCACCTAAGACATGGGAATAATGACACCTTTTCCCAGGGTGAGAAGAGATGATGAAAAAGTTTTAAAACTACACAAACTAATGTATTATCATCAAGCTAGTATGATCCACCTCAAACTTGATTAATTTCTATGGTAAATGAAAAAAAAATTAAATAAAGGGAAAAACAAAAATATCTCTGCCTAATAGGCAGGTTGTGAGCCCTCTTATAAATTTGGAACGAGCTCATGAGTCAAACCTAAGCTTGGTCCAGCAGCAGCAACATCACTTAGCAACTTGTTGAAAATGCATAATCTCAGGCCCCACTCCAGATCTGCTGTATCAGAAACTCTGGGGTTGGGTCTGAGAATGTGCATTTCTAACAAGTTCCCAGGTGATGTTGATGTACACTTAAATTTGAGGACCGCTGGACTAAACTTTAAAGATTATCAGGTGTACTGCATTTTGTGTCTGTACCTGGGCTTCCCAGAGTCTGCAAACCCATTGAAATAATACTGTGCCTATGTTCCTATTTCTTCTGTCTACTTTTCTTCATTTAAAATATTTGTTTTAATACAGTGCACCTGTGAATTTAACTGTAATTTTATTTAAAATGCTGGAAAGGAATACATGGAAACATACTAGTTATTTTGTTAAAATAATAGGCAGATGGGTGGGTTCCACCTCCCCCCCTTTATTTTCTTTTACAAACTTGTAACATTGCTAATTTTATAAAATTTAAAAGGCAGAAAAATGTGTAATCAGTTTAGAAAAACTTCCATTCAAAATGGTTAACAATTTAGGAAATACATCTGTCATTAAAAGGGACTATTTGCAAATGATTCATTTTCTCTATGTTTGGAAAGACTGTCATTTTACTGAAGTAGTCTCAAACTTTGGAAATGGCTCTGGATTTGAAGTATTTTAGCACACTCAATGTTGCAGTTCCCTTGAAGCAAGGTCTCCGGCCCATTGCCTCTCTGAAGACAACATGATTATCATTATAGACTCATTGTCAAAGGGTGGAAAGTGGGTAGGAAAGGAGTAACAAATAGGAAGAAGGCTTGGGGAGGCCATATTAATAGGAGAAATAAAGAGAAGAGAAACTGTCATTCAATAATAAGAGGAAGAAACAAATTAACAGGGAGGGCCATAAAGAAGTAGCAAAGGAATAATAAAAGGTAAATATTTGATACATTGTCTCTAAGTTTGAGGAAATGAAGATTCCAACAACAAAACACTTCAGGGGAACAGATGTAGCTCAAGTGGTTGAGCACTTGCTTTCCATGTATGAGGTCCTGGATTCAATCCCTGGTACCTCCTAAAAAAGAAAGCTTGCACTGCAGTCCCCAAGTCCAAGAACTTTAGTTTCTCTAAGAACAAGATTTTAGTTATATAGTTTAAAAACATTTTTTTTCTTGCAAAGGTGTGGCAAGGTATGGAGGAAAAGGATCCAGTGACAGAAATAGAAATGAGCAAGAGGTTTATGGATTTTCCAGATTTTTATTTGAGCAATATATACTAATATATTTGAGCAATATCAGCATACACATTTCAATTTAATATTTACTGGACTCCTCACTGCCTGTAGTTATTGCTAAAGGAAGATGTAAGTGCACCTTAGTTATGGATATTTCCACAATTCACTTGTGTTTTCTTTCCTAATTAAAAATCTCAGAAATTTCCATGAGCCATGGATTTGTGTCATGCAAATGAAACATGTGAGGTTGAACTTAGATTCCTCATGACTCTCAAGCTGAAATTTTAATTTGAGTCATTTCTCTTTCTTTTCCTCCTCCAAAATTTGAAATTGGCTGCTTCTCTTTCCATTTTTTTTGCCCTAAAATTTCCAGTGTCTCTCTATTCTTTTAATGCTTTCCTTTTATGATTTTATTTCTCCATCTGTCACCTCCACATCTCATCCATCCATTCTTACTTCATTTATTCTCTTTTCCCTATATTTTATTCTATTTATTACATTATTTGATATTTGACATGATCATATGATTAATCATCCAAACGAGGGCACAAAGTGAATGCCAGAACTATTTATAACAATAACTGTAACATTTACAACAATTTAACTATGAGAGGGAAACCAAAACATGTAAACTGTGTCCTGGGGAGACAGGGACATGAGGTGTGAACACAACGAGAGAAGGAAGGATTCATTGTTTCCTTCCATCCTCTGCCACTTTCTAGTCGTATAAGCCCAGAAGAAATCATTATTTAACTTCTTCCAGGTTAAATGGTTTATCCTTCAATTGGGATGGTTTAACCTTCAGCTGGAATGGTTCATTACACCTGAAGGTTGTGAAGATTAAGTATGTCAAAGAGCTACATGTTAGTTGTTATTTGTTGTTCTTGCCATTGTTGTTATTAGAGATCTCAGACCCTCTATTCTTACATTGCATTTTGGGACTGTTCTCCTCCGCAAACAAATTCATGGATTTTTAAAGGTATCAATAGTACTTGTTCTTAAGTAGCAATTTGTTTACTTGCTGTTTTTGCTGGTTGTTCTTAGTTCTCTTTCAAAGAATATTGACAGGATTTGGACAAACTCAGCAGCCCTTCACTTAAAGTTCACTTGTACTAATTGCTCATTGTCCATTTGAATCTGCTTTAGAGAATCCTTGAGATAAGGGTTAGATGTCCCCAAAGCCAGCAAATTTTATGGAAGGGTTCTGCAGTGGTTTTGCTTGTTTGTTTATTGATTTTCTAAAATGAACATAAAAGGCATATCTGAATAAAAGCACAACTTCAATTTTACTACCTTTTATTGAATACCTAACAGTGCTTGGAGAAAGCAGTCCATATACATATACAAGTGTGAAGATCACACTTTCTTGTTTCTGAGTAACTAGCAGTCTGGCATTGCTGATAGAATAAAGAGAAGCACCTATAACATGATTTTGACACTGCTAGGTCATAAACTATGTGAAAGTCTAAATTTTTCTAAAATGACACTTAAAAGTTATAGACATGTCCTTCAAAGTTTTGCATGATTACACCTTCAGTTGGAATTTTATTCTCCTGCCCAGTTCACCTTGTGGTTGGGGATGGAATTAACAGATATAAATAAAGGTATGATTGTATATTTCTTTTGCATCTTATTCTGAAAGGAGTAGGAGGTTGGGGCAGAGGATAGTCTCATGTATGCTTGGGCAGAGTAATCTGTGCCTCTCCAATCTTGTAATGTGTCCTCTTTAACCAAGAATCCCTTCAAATGTAATAATATCAGTGCGCAGGCAGTTGTCAAAACTCAATCATGTGACAGGAAGGGAAAAATATAAGTTGCTACTAAAGTAAAAATGGACTTCTAGGAAAGAGATGTGGCTCAAGCGAGTGGGCTTCTGCCTACCATACGGGAGGTCCTGGGTTTGGTCCCCGGTGCCTCCTGAAGAAGGTGAGCTTGCGCGGCAGGTAGGCACGGCAAGCTGATGCAACAAGATGATGCAACAAAAGAGACACAAATAAGAAAGACAATTAGAGACACAACAAACCAGGGAGCTGAGGTGGCTCGGGTTATTGAGCACCTCTCTTCCACATGGGAGGTCCTGGGTTCAGTTCTGGTGCCTCCTAAAAAAAGACGAGCACACAGCAAATGAACACAGAGAGCAGACAGCAACCACAAACAGTGGGGGGTGGGGGATAGGGGGTGGGGGGCGAGGGGTTGGGGGGTTGAGGGTGGGGGTGGTGGGGGGTTGGGGGGTTGAGGGGTTGGGGGTGGGATAAATAAATAAAATAAATCTTTTTAAAAATGGACTTTCTTGTCACTGTGTGTTCTTAGTGCCTTTTGCATGTGAAGCCACATCACAGAGGTGAGATGGTGTGTGTGCATAGAAACAGCAATTCATTCTGACACTATTTATTTAAAATGTGTGCATTTTCCCCCCTTTGCACTTACATGGGCAGTCAGCAAGACTCTTCCAGGTCATACTGGGAAAATTCCAGTCCTGCTGGAATTTCTAATATACTAGTTATAACTCTAGTGGATAATTCATGGTCTGTTGGAGAAAAAAATGGCATGATAGCTAGGCAGGGAGACTTATGATCTCAAAACTCTAGAGTGTTGTAGCGTTTGCTACTGTTACTTCAGCATATTTTGGTGGGTTCTGTTTGTACCCTACCTGCAGGAGTTCTCACTATTTACTCAGAAATTTTTCAGTTACATGAAATTTCTATGTTTTCAGAGAACAGGTCCTCCATAATTAATAGCTTCTTTCTCAACCAGAAGGTTGTTAGTGGAGGAAGTCACTAAATAAATGTTAAGCAATATATGTTGATGACAATAGTGATATTAAAAGAAAATAAACTTATCTTCCCCTTTATTCATCTTCAAGGAACTTATCCTGTTTTCACAGCCCTAAAAAAATCATAGTTTTATCACAGAGCATTAAAAACTAGATAATAAGTAAGAAAAATATTATACTATGATGCTATTAAAAATGCATCTTTCATACTGTAGAAGAACATAATCATTTTCCATCATTACACATGAAGAAAATCATCAAAAATCAAATCATCTCATGAAGAATTCTTAAAAGACAAATAAATCTATCAGAATATAAATTAGCAAGGCTGCCATTTCTCAGGCTAACTCATAATTTCTTTGTTGTTTAATATGCTAAATGCTGCCATAGTATATTGGTATTATAGTAATTATCAAATTATGGAAATAATAAGTTCACATGCTAGAGATAATTATGAAAATATTAAATTTCACTACATCTTTCCTTGTTTTTGACCTAGAATAATTTCCTCAAAGAACAAACAAGAAACACACATACACAATTCAGGGTTTAGAAATGAAGGAAGGAAGGAAGATAGGAAGGAAGGGAGGAAGGAAAGAAATGCTCTCAAGAGTGAATATAAAGAGTGAGCTTGTTAGGCATACTTGTACAGGAAAGGATCATTTTCTTGTACAAGTATCATTTTCCTGTATAAGATTCAGTCTTCCTTGGTTCAATGATCTTCCATGATTCAATGGTCAAAAATCTCAGTAGCATCAACAACAAAGCATTATATTGAATGACATAAAATTAGATTTTAATTTCCTTAATGTAAAAAATAAAATGATTTGTCATCATTGGTAACAGTAAAATGGCTTTAGAAAACTGACAAGGAATTTGTCACTAAGGTAAACATGGCTTCTTCACTGGTGATATTAAAACAAAATAACTCTGGTGAGTTTCATTTTAGGTAGGCATTTTAAAGAGATTTTAAAGAAACTGGAAGTCACCTTTTAACCAAAGATGTATAGTGAACAGTTTTGTTTTCTGAAACATCATAAAGGAATGCTCAAGAGCTTAGATTGCTATCTCATTTTTACCTAACTGTTAAATACAAATCCCAAAACAGACAAAAGCAAATAAAATAAAATGGCTTTCATTTTTATTACTCTTTTACATAATTTAAAAACACATGGAAAATAAATCTCTTCATATTTTAAGGAGCAAATATGAATGCGGTAGAGATGGTTTAAGATTGCTTCAAATGTTATTTAAAAATGAGTTTAATATCTAGCTCATATGCACACAACTAAATGAATGCAAACCTTTTAGTTACAATATTTATGAATTGAAATAAAAGTTTGTAAAAATATTTAGAAGTAGTGTTTGTATGGATAGAAAATTCATCACAACATTACTTTCCACTAAACTACTTTCTGAAAGTATTTCTAATTGAGCTAGCAAAACAATATTTTAGGACTCCATTTCATTTAAAATTATAGCTTCTCTTTAAAGTTCAAAATTTCAATAGCTGTCAGTTAATCATTACATTAACACTGGATCTAAAAATATAACTGCAAATCATTTAGAAGACAGTTTGGTGGCATCACAGATCCGACAGTAATATGTTGCCTACATAATGCAAAATCCAATACTAAGCTCAACAGTATATACCACACAAAATTCTAAATTAGTAGACAAACAACAAGAATCAGGCAACTCACATATATTTTAATCGGTGATCAGACTCTGAGAAGGTGTAGAAAGATTTAAATATACGTCAATTCTGAATATTTTAAAAATCTAACTGCAATCACGAGTCCTGTGATCAATGATTTACTGAGTTATCTAATAGTAATGCCATGATAAAAACAAAAATAAATCTGTTAAAGTAATGGTCATTAGCAGCAGAAAGTTTTCCTTTCTCCTCTCTGCTTGATATAGTCCCAACCTCTTTTGGCTGTCACATTTAAGATCTCTTCCAAGACCCTGAAGCAGGCTTACTATTGGTCTACATCCTATGTCAAAACATGATTTCATCAGAATCCAGTTCATTGGCTTAGGAATAGCAAAACCTCTTCCAGCCAAAAAGGTGGTTGTCTACACAGGACAAAAGGAGAAAATGGCAATATTCTCCAATTAACTTGGCAAATATTGACAGCTAAGCTCATTAAATTGAGTTTCCAAATTGGTTTTGTAATGCAAGATACAATCTAAGAATTCATCTTAATAGGTTTTTAGGTACCAGTGATCTCTGGAAGTATTTTTTAAGAATTTAGAACTAAATAGTTCTCATTTATATCTTCCCTGAAAATTGCTCATTCTGAAAACAAAACAAAACAAAAAAACCATTTAACCAACTTTCTTTATAGGCATTGAAGTTTAGTCTGTCAGTTATAACTGACTACTAAAGAGTCAGGAAATCTATGTAATATGTAACTTTCTTTCATAAAGAACAATGGCATTTAAAACTTTAGAATTATATAAGCATTAGGCTTGCCATTGATCCAAAGTTTAATAATTGTATATGAGGCTAGCACACAAAATATAGGCAGTGCTATCTCAAGCAGTAGGAAAATTAGATACACCTGAATCTTAAAGGTATTTCACAGTCGTACATACCACATAAATATCTGCCTGACAGACCCTCTCTTTCAACTTAGTTCCAAATTTCCACCAGGGAGTTACAAAGTTACCCGAGGTCTTTTTCATTTCAAACTTGCCCATAATTTTGTGACATATGAGGGAGAGTCCCAAGTCTAAGCAATTATATAATTATCAATTACATTGTTATATAATGAAGCACCTAAAGCTGTTTGATTCATTGCTATGGTTACAAAAGTGTAAACCTCCTGAGGACAAGGAACATGGAAGTATCTATACTCCTAGCACTTAGTGAGTTCTCAGTGAGTGTTCTAAGTGAATAAAGAAGATTGTCATTTCTGTGGTTCTAAACACAACTGGCTGTGAGAGTGAACCAGAGTTAATTGGTGTTAACCAGAGTTGTTTCCAGAGTAACTCAGTTACTCTGTTTTTGTGTTGATTGGGATGATCCCCTTTTCACTTGTCAGTGCCTTAACTTCAACTGTCATGGGCAAATCTCCAAAGGATTCCTGCTCATTTGAAGAGCATAATCTACTTTGACAGTAAAGGACCATTTTGCCCAAGATCATATGACTATATAGACTTTCTGGCAAGTATTTTCACACAAGTCCTTGAAGTCTATTTGCAGGAGAACATAAAGTATATACAGTTTTAAGACATTTCCAAGGGCTGTTGTTGCTAATAATTGTCCAGCACTTCCACTGCCAATCCCTGGTCCATCTGATTGAAAATCACACTGGTGGAAAATAGACACAGTATAAGCCATTGAAGACTTGGTGTGAGTGGAATTGATTTTTCACTAGCCTTTGCTGTTTCACTTCTCTACCGTGGCATGCTAGATATTGTTTGATATTGAACTATCACCACCAGTGGAGTTAAAATAAAAGTCAGGGATGTAAAATATGGCCAGCCAAAAAGAAAAAAAAAGAGAGAAAGGAAAGAGTGAGACTTGAGGCCAAACACCTCTCTCACCCCTCTTACTTGCTAATTTAACATTTGCTTAAGGACTATGCTCTTTGTGACCTCTGTCTCATATAGGGAAAGGTATGACAAATAAAAAACAAAGCAGCTGTTGCTGGTGGCAAAAAGGTGGCAGAGGGAGCAAAACCAGTTTGTCAAAAATAATCGCCTCTAGTGAGGCTTTCAGAACCCTGCTTACCAACTTCACTGACAGGCTTAAGGAAACTCCCTTGGCTTGGCTGAGAGACACCGATAGTGAAATCCACATAATGTAATTCTTATCGGAGTTGGCAATATAACAGTAGCAATGAAGTAAGAAAATTAAATACCGTTGGACTTTGGATGGTAATTTCTAGTAATGAGATAATTCACACATCCATGCCACCTCTTCATTCTGCTCATACTAACTAAAAAGGGAATCATCAAATCCTATGCAAACGTAAGTATATGCTCCAGCCCCTATAGCATTCCCCACCCCTGCCGTTTTGGAGACAGCAAGTGAACATAAGAAAACTCCCTGAATCTTCACTGATGGGCCAAAGGGTGGAAGTAGATAGTAAAGCAGGTGGGTTGCGAAGTGACAGAAAACAAAAGAAGGTCATTTAAGTTTCATAAAGTTCAAGAGCAGGATAAAATTAATTTTCTCCACATCTGGAAGGGTGTGTTGTTTTTTTCGTTCCTGATTTTGAAGGGAAGAATTGCATTCTGTAAAAATGCCATGGTTAAAAAGAAACAAAATAGGAATTAATGGGTAAAATTGGCTGCTTGAATGTTAGTGTGACAGGTGTTTTGAACTATAAAACAAAATACTCAATGCATTAAAAATAATGAAACATGTATAACAAAATTAGTGTAAAGGCAACTGATGGTTACAAAGCAAGAACCACTGGAAAAGAAAATTATTTCATCTGAGTCATTAACTTCAATGATCTGGTCTAGTCAAAATCTATTTTTTTAAAAACTGCATAAATGGCAAATATTCTGTCAGGATATAGTGAATGGCCTAAGGATGCATTTGCTGTTTTGCCCATAGAGAATAACTGGACCACTCTCAGCTAGGAACCTCTTAACTATAATTTGCATTTTCTAACGATAGTTTAGAAAGTTCTTTGCAGAATAACCATCTCAGCAAAAGCATAAATCTCTGTTTATCACTATGCAAAGGCAGAATAAATAGCTACTTGGTGGCATCTTGTACAAATCCTTCATTAAACAATATTTTTGGGACAAGGTTATAAAATACAATCCATATCACCAAATAGTTCTCACCAATATGGAATCCAAACCTGGAATAATTCTAAATCTTATTGGATTGTATTTTGTGTCATGCTAATGTCATTTAACATTCAATGTCACCGACAAGTATGCAACTGTCTTGATCAGTTGATCAGTTGATCTATTATGTATTATTAATCTTTGTATCTCCAGTACATAGGCCAAAAACATGTCCTCACGATTATTATGCAAATTTTGTTGGTTAATTCTAATGTTTTGGCACATCCTACTCAATCTATATAGTGGAAAGAAGAAAAAAGAGAGAAAGCATCAGGAAGAGGAATTAACTCTTTTATTAGTTACTCTCTTTACTCTTTTGGTGCTAGGATATCTAAACTCTGGAAATGCATGTATTTATATAGAGCATTCCCAGTTGTCACTTTTCTACTGAAACACCAAAGGACTGCTTTTTTTCTGTTGACTTTCTTGAGGTACAAATGTTCTATTGAAAATAATTTCTAAGTCACAAACAAGGCCAAGTGGGACAAAGTAAATTTGCTTTCATGTTCTCCCCATTTCTTCCTTTGTCTCCTTTCCCCTTCTTCTTCTTCTCTTTAGAACACCCTGGTGTCTGGGGCATCCTGGTTACCCTCGGAGCACTTCCAGGCCCCCTACTCAGACCTAATGTCTTGACCAGAGTGTCAACGCCTTTCTGATTCTCTCTCCCATAAAAATCAGCACTTCCTTTGTCCTTATGCTTCTAATAATCTTTTGCTTCTTTAATAATGCCTTTAATTCAAAGGTCTATCTTGCATAGTGAATGTTTTAGGCAATGAGAGATATTTTGGGATCCCAAAAGTCATCCCAGGAACCCTTGAATCACACCATCCACCTTGGCTGCCTCTTCTAAGGCACCAGGCTGCATTATCCTTATGTAGCAGCATGGGTCCTGCCATTCTCTATTTAGTTCTCTTCACAAGTTAAACTTTTCAGTACCCACAATGGGTCTGGCCTGAGTTCACTGGCACTGTCCCCACTTTAAGAAGTCCTCATTCTCAATTGTAAAATGAAGTTGCTCTAAAATACTACCATGATTGCCAAATCAAATTCTCTCCCATAATTAAATTCACATGAAAAGCAAATGGATGTTGACCTCTTTTGTGGGCACCCACGATTTTGGATAATTTCCGGGGCTTGCATTTGCCAAATGCAGCTTTGGGTCTATTTTTTAGTTTGGAGAATGAGTATTTGAGGAAAGCTTGTTTAGTGAGAGACATTAATATAGTCTGGGGAGATTATTACACTAGAAAATGGTGCATTCAGGGTAATAGTGAACAGAAGCAGGGAACTTCTATCATCCTCTGATGATGCACAGTGAGAATGACTACTAATAATTCCACTAATAAAGCCATAAGCCAAGAAAACTAAGCTGAGCCATGACAATGTTCATTCATCAACCAATGCCCATTTGGCCAATATCCGATGATGCTTAGAAGCACTCTGCGGAACTTAAATGCAATGTTCTGTTTTCAGGCTTAGCGACAGTTCTTAGCACAGGCATTGAATTTACATGGCCAAAAAAATGTCATTTAGAATGAGCTTGCCTGAAGGATTTGCAAAGTCCACAGTAGTTGCTTAGTCTACCTTATTGAAATTTGCTCAGTCCACTGGCCAATCAATCCTAATTACTAGGCCTCTGTTTGTAGATTTTCTTGTTTCGTGGTAAAATTAATTTGACTATCCTTCCTATTGGAGGTCGAGGCCTTGGAAATTGGTAGATTTCGTCAAAGCCAAAACAGAACATTTTGAGTGTGTAAATGGTCACTGTTTTTATTTTCAAAATGTTACATAAACAAGACCAGAAAATAGCAATGAAAAATCAGTTATGGACACTTGAGTACTGAAGATTACTAATATTGCCCACTTGTCCTGTTTCCTGTGGTGCATTGCTCCCTGAATGTACAGTTTTAGGGGCAATAAAAGTTTTCATAGCTGAAACACATTTTTTTTCCCATTGCTCAGTCAAGATGAGTGAAAGGGAGAAAGGAATTACTGTAAGGTAATAAGGTGCCTACAAAAGTAACTTCAACTGCTTCACGAGTTTGCTTATGGCAAACTGCGACAGGGGATACTATTCTGACAACACAAAGAGATGATTTCCAACCTGAAAGTGAAATCAAATGTGGGGACTAAGGAAAAATAACAGACCAATTTTCTTAGAAATGGAGAGAGTTCTTTAGTTCTTTATTTACTACATCCTCCCCAGATATTTTAAATTTATTATATACCTATTTCAATATAGAAGACAGTGTGTATGTGCATGCATCTATTTACATATAAAAAGAAACAAACCAGGTAGTTTATACACACACACACACACACAATTAAACTTGGTTAATTCTATGCCCAAATATATACAAAATCTTTTTTTTTTTTTTTAATTCTTCCATTGGCTTTATATAGAATTTTTTCTTCTTAAAAATCAGAGGTAGGAAATTCTATATGAACAAGCAAAAAACACTGAATTGCTATTTATTCCTTCTTAGCTTCAAAGCTAAAGGGCTAATGATATTTTGCATTTACAGTATTATTGGTTCACTGCTTTCTTCAAAGAGTTATTTTTTTAAAAGGCCACCCAGAAGTTTCAACTAATTGAGGAAGCAATCTTCAGCTTACTTAAAAAGATAGGCTGCATGGGACATATTCCTGGCACAGTTCTATGACATATCTGTTTGTGCTGGATAGAATGCAAAAGACTGTCTTCAATTTTGAAAATGCTCTGTTCTTTTTTCACTAGAACAACTACAGCAAAGAATAATTAAGAGTATCTGATACCTTTTTCTGAAAGATTTTTTCATAATTTGAGGTTTGGAAATTTCAGGAAAAAAATGAGCCACCCAAGGAGATCATAAACACCAAAGTTACAGGTGTAGAAGCAGGTTTTTATTTGTGTGATGAATTTATGCATTTGGGAAAGTGTAAGAAGTTATTCAAAGTGGAGCAGTTAAACCATGGAATTCTCATTAGCTGTTTGTTATAGGAGAAACATCTGTAAATGGGAACTAAAGACCTCTATGAAAAAAATCCTTAAATCTATTGAAACCTATTGAATCCTATTGAAACCTAGAATATGAAAAAAGTTCAGTAATTTATATTTAGAGTTGAGTTAATACTGTTTGCAGAGTTACCATGGTAATATTTTGTTTATAAATTGGATGTTGATAAAGAAACTGAAAATATTTAGATAACTATTTATTAAATATTCAGGCATGTTAATAAAATTAATTACCAAATATAATATTTTAATACTATTCTATTTTATTTATAGAAAGTCATGTTTTTATTATCACAATTTATATATGTATGTGTGTGCTATATTAGAGAAACAAAAAAAAGTTAGAAAAACAAAAATATGAAAATAAAACCATCTAGGACTTCTGCTTCTGATCAAGATAGAATAAGGGGAAAGGATTTTCCATCCTACCTGAAACAACTGAAAAAAAAAAATCCCAAACAGATCAAATATATTCAAACAAAACATTCAAGATATTGGACATCAGGCAAAAAGGAACAGTAACTTTTGATTGACAGGAAACAAATTAGGTGAGCTTCTGATTGCACCAGCTTGCTGCCTGAATAAAGTTTCCATGCTGCAGTTCAGGAAATGAGAACTCAGGCATATCCCCATTGGACTACCTGAGCTGAGGATATGGAGCTTGGAATCCTGGGATATCAAGACAGCCTACACATTGGAATTAAGTGTAAACCACAATGTAAACTATATATCTTGGTTAGTAGGAATACTTCAATATTTATTCATCAATTGTAACAAATGTACCACACAATTGTAAGATGTTGTCAATAGGGGAAGATGTGGGAGGGGAAAGGGGGGCTACATGGGAATCCCTTATACTTTTGATGTAACTTTTATGTAATCTAAAACCTCTTTTAAAGTAAAATTTATTATATTAAAAATAATATAACATAAGCAACTGGTTAGGAAAAAAAAAAAAAAAAAGACAGCCTAAAGATCTCAAGACAGAGTAATGGAGTAATAGGAGAGGAGAGAGATGCACAAATATAAAACTCAGGAGATCCCTGAGTTTTTAAAATGCCCCTGACATTTTCATTTGAGGGCTGATTAGTGCAAGGGTGTGAAAAAACTTCCCAAGTCCAGGGAAAGAACCATCCTAAAGCATTAAAATTCACATAGTACCAGCAATAGTACCTACTGCAATAGACAGTCAAAAACCTCATAATTCAGAATGCATCAGTTTAGAGTCCTAAGAAGTCCCAAGAGTCTTAAATCAATAGTGGGCGGGAGGGGTGGGGGGGAAGTTAATACTAGAGCAAATGCAGTTCTGATACTACCTAACAAAACTTTAAAAAATGACCTAAAGTAAGTTAATTATTTCCAAGTACCTTAGCCATATCCCTGAACAAAGCAGAATAATATTTATAGGAATAAAAAAATACAGCACTAAATAAGGTAAAATAAGAAATTATGACATCCAAAAAAATTATCAGGTATACAAGAAGCAGGAATACACAACAAAGAAGAGGAAATTTAATCAGTGGATGCTGACTCAGAAATGATACAGATGGTAGAATTAGAAGAAATGAATTTTAAAACCATTATGACTATATTCCAGATGTTCAAGAAGCTAGAATATTATTGAACATGTTAAATAGAAGCATGGAAAAGACATTTTTAAAAAGACAACTAAAACACCTGGAGGTGAAAACTGTAATGCCTGAAATGAAAAATTCACTGTGAATGTAATTAAAACCACTGAATTGTACTTAAAAGTGGATAAAACAGGAAATACTAGGTTATGTCTGTTACCAGAATAAAAATGTGAAAAACAACAACCATAGAACTGGAAAAAAATTACTGTATATGATTAATAACTGGTTAAACAGTGCAGGAAAAAATATTAGTGAACTTGAAGACATTGCAATAAAAATTCTCCAAAATGAAATACAGAGAGAAAAAAGAGTGACAGAGGAAAAATGAACAGAGCATTAATAAACTATGGGACAACGTTAAGTGGTCAAATACATATGTAATTGGAGTCTCCAAATGAGAAAAGGGGGGAGGGAAGAAAAAATATTTGAAGAAATATGAAACTCAACAAACCTGAAGCACCATAAACTTAAACAAGATTAAGCCAAGACACATAATAATCAAATTACTTAAAACAAGATAAAAAGAAAATTTTAAATGAAACCAGAGAGAAAGGAAGGCACATAATATACAAACAACAAAGATAAGGATGAAAGCAGATTTCTTGTTTGAAATAGAGGATGCTCAAAATGATGAAACAATATCTTCAAAGAACTGAAAGAAAAATCTGTCAACCTAGAATTCTTTACCCATCAAAAATATCTTTCAAAACCAAGGGTAAAATGAAGAATTTGTCAGACATACATGAACTAAAAGAATTCATCATCAGTCTGCACTACAATAAATATTTAAGGAAGTCCTTCATGCAGAACAAAAACAATACTAGAAGGAAATCAGTATCTACAGAAAGGAATGAAGAGCACTGAAAATGCTAATAATCTAGGGAAATATAAAAATATTTTCTAAGTATTTAAATCTCTTTAAAAGACAATTGACAATATAAAAGAAAAGCTATATCATCGTATTGTGATGTTTATTACACATTTACAAGTAAAATGTATGATGACATTAACACAAAAGGGTGAGGGATCATGAATATATATCATTATAAGATTCTTATACTTTACATAATATACTTTAATATCACTTGAAAGTAGACTGAAATAATTTAAAAGTGTATATTATAAACCCTAAAGCAATTAGCAAAATTACATAGAAGAGAGTTACAGCTAATAAGCCAACAACGGAGATAGAGTGGATAATTTTTATAAAAATGTTCAAATTAAACCAAAATAAGAAAGAGAAGGGAAAAGGAAAAAAGAAATGATGAAGCAAATAAAAAAAAATATCAAGATGGCAGTTCAGAGCAAAAGACAGCAATATTCATATTTAATTTAAATGATCCAAACAATCCAATTAAAAGGAGATATTGCCAGTTTGAATTAAAAAACAAGACTCAACTATACATTGCCTACAACATCCTTACTTCAAATATAAAGACCTAAATAGGCTAAAAGTAAAAGAATGAAAAAAGATATACCATTGTAAACTAAGCAAAAGGAAGTTGGAGAGGCTATATAAAATCAGACAAATTAAATTTCAAAGCAAAAATAAGGATAATGAGAGTCATTTCATAATGATAAAGGGGCCAACTTACCAAGACAACATAACAGTATTAAAAACCTAACAGTAGTGGGTTCCGTGTAATATTTTAGGTAATCTAAGCACCTCTTAAAATATATTTATATATATATAAATAACATTTTTGTAAGCAAATGCACATATATGCATATATATTTATATATCATTTTACAAATATTGGTATGTATTGTGAAAATTTTGATTTTTACCCACAATAAAAAATAAATTAATTAAAAAAACAAACAAACAACAAACCTAACAGTATTAAAAATCTTGAAACTCTAATAATAGAGTTTCAAAATAGATGAAGAAAACTCATAGAACTGCAAAGAGAGATGAGAAGACCCTTCTATCAATAATTAATAAAATAAGTGACAGAAATTCAGAAAGTAAATAGAAGACTTAAACTCTATAAACCAACCTGACCTAAATGATGTTTATAGAACACTCTACCCAACAACAGCAGAACATGCATTCTTTTCAAGTACATACCAACCATGTACCAAGATGAATTATATCCTGAGCCATATAAGAAATCTCAATAAATGTAAAAGGATTCAAGTCAAGCAAAGTATATTATTTGATCACAATGGAATTAAGTTAGAAATCAGTAACAAAAAATATGTGGAAATCTCCATATACTTGGAAACTAATTAAAAACTTCTAAGTAACCCAAGGATCAAAGAAGAAATCAAAAAGTGAATTAAAAATTATTTTAATTGAATGATTATAAAAACACAGGATATCAAAATTTCTGAGACACAGCTGAAGAAGTACTTAACAAAAATATGTAGACTTGAATACATATAGTTAAAAAAAAAGAGTGATCTCAAATCATTGACTCAGTTTCAACTTTAAGGAACTATAGAAAAAAGAGCATATGAAACACAAAATAAGCAGAAGAAATCAAATGATAAAGATCAGAGCAGAAATCCATGAAATACAAAGCAGAAAACAATACAGGAAATCAATGAAAACAAAAGCTAGTTCTGGGAAAACATCAATAAAATTGATTAACATCTATTCAGGTTGATCTGAAAAAAAGAGTGAGACTATTTTTTTAACATCATGAATCAGTGGTGTAACATCACTACTAATTCTATAGATACAACCAAGATAATAAGGGACTAATATGAACAACTTTATTTTATTTAATTCAATGAATTAAACAAAATGGTCAAATTCCTTGAAACATATAATTTATTAAAGCTCACTCAAGAAGAAACAACCTACATAGCCATATATCTTTATTGAAGTTTAATATGTAGTTAAAGATTTTTCCACAAACAACAACAAAATCTCTAGGCCCAGATGGCTTCACTGATGAATTCTACCAAATATTTAAAGAAATAAAAAATAATATCTATTTGACACAAATACATTGAGAAAACTGAAGAGGAGAGAATACATCCCAATTCACTCTATAAGGCCAGCATTACTCAAATACCAGACACAGGCATTATAAGAAAGGAAAACTACAGATGAATACTCCTCCTGAATATAAATGAAAAAAATCTTAACAAAAATTTAGCAAATCTAATCCAACAATACATAAAATGGATTATACATCATGCCAAAATGGGGTTTATTCCAGGAATGCAAGCTTAGTTTTACATTAAAATATCAATCAATACAATTCACTATATATATATATATATATGCATCTCAATAGATGCAGGAAAAACATTAGAAATAATGCAACATCAATTCCTAATGCAAACTAGGAATGGAAGGGAACTCCTTCAATCTGATACAGAGTGCCTACATACAATCCACAGATAACACTTACTGGTAAAAGATTGAGTGCTTTATGCCTAAGATAAAAAACAAAGCAAGAATGTCTGCTCTTACCACTTATATCCAACATTATACTGTAGGTTTCTAGACAATGCATTAAAGCAAGAAGAAAATAAAGAAGGTATCAGATTGGAAAGGAAAAAGTACATGAAAACTCTCCTTATTTGCAGACAACATGATTTCTACATAGAAAATCAAATGGTATCAACAAAAAAGCTACAATTATTAATCATTGGGTTTATCAATGCTATTAGACACAAGAGCAATTTACAAATAACAACTCCTTTTCTACATACTAGCAATGAGCAATCAGAAATTGAAATTTTAAAAATGCCATTTACAATAGCATAAAAAATATGTTATACTCAAAGAAATAAGGACTGAAAACTTCCCCAATTTAAATACATAAATGAACACATTCATGATGCCAGACAAACTCCAAATAGGATAATCCAAATAGATCCACACCACAACATATTTTAACCAAACTGTCAAATGCCAATGAGAAAGAGAAAATTCTGAAAGCTGCAAGAGAGAAGTAGTATGTCATGTACAAGAGAGCCTCAATAAGGTTAAGTGCCAACTTCTCATTGGAAACCAGAGGCAAGAAGGCAGTGGGATGATATATTTAAAATGCTGAAAGCAAAAAACTGCTACCCAAGAATTCTATATCCAGCAAACTGTCTTTCAAAAATGAAGGACATTGCTAAAATCACAGTAAGCCTATAGTAGAATACCAATAATTCTACTTTAGTCCATAGTTCATTCCCCAATTCTGAGGTTTCTGTGATGGTGATACCCACTCCACCTCACTCCACCTCTAATTGAGAGGGGGCTTCGATCCCATAGAGCAGATGGATGGGACTCTCTTGCTTGCAGTTGTAGACTCTCTTGGTTCCTTGGGATGGCCATTGTCTATCATCATCTCGTTAGTTGTTCTGGGTGAGTCCAATGAACTAGAGAGTAGGTGTTGCAACTCTGCTGAGATTCAGGGCCCAGCTGGTACAAGGACAGCCCAATGTAAACTACAATCCATGCTTAGTGGCAATGCTCCAAAATGTGTTCATCAATTGTAATGAATGTACCACACTAATGAAGGATGTTGCTAATGTGGGAAAATGTGGGAGGTGTAGGAGCAAGCATATGGGAATTCCCTCTATTTTTTATGTAACATTTATGTAATCTAAGTCTCTTTTAAAAAAAATAAAATATATATATTTTTGAAAAAAGGACAAATTAAGCCATCCCCAGATGAACAAAAGCTGAGTAAGTACATCACATTAGACTGGCCCTTCAAGAGATGCTAAAGAGAGTTCTTCGAGTTGAAAGGAAAAGATGGTAAACAATAGATCAAAGCCACCTGAAGTTATAAAACCCCCAGTAAGGGTAACAAATGGGTAAAAATAAATGCCAGTACTATTGGATTTTTTATTTGTAACTTCATTTTTTATTCCCTGTAGAGTCTCAAAGGTAAATAGTATAAAATGTAAGGCTAATGCAGTGGTATTAAACTCAAAATTTATAAATATGTAATTTACGACAAGAACTAATAAAGGTGTGGGGGATGGAGGGGTAGAGGAACATAGATTGTGGATTGAAGTTAAGCTGGTATATAAGCAAACAAGTTGTTATAAATTTAGGATGTTAAGCCTAAGCCCCATGTTAACTAAAAAGAAAATATTGGGGAATATGCAAGCTCATAGAGACAGAAATTAGAGTACAGGTTTCCAGGGGAGGGTTGCAGGGGGAATGAGAGTTAAATGCATAATGGGTGTAGGGTTTCTATTTAGGGAGATGGGAAAATTTTAGTAATAGAAGGTGCTGAAGGCACTGCACATTGGGAATGTGATTAATCCCATAAAACGATATGCTTGAGAATGGTGGAGATGGGAAAGTTTATGTTGTATACATGTTCCCACAATTTAACAAAAAAGAGCAACTAGAGGCAATGACAACTAAATGAAATACATGATCCTGGACAGGATCTAACAAGAGAGGAGAAAAAGTTCAAAAGGACATTTATGTGACATTTGAAAAAATTGGAATGTAGACTGTAAGCTTTATACGAACATTAAATTTCTTGAACTTGATAAGTGCACTTAATATAAAGGGTGGTATGGCAAATATGGCAACATGTTAAAACTGGTGGATATGGCTGTCAGGCGGAATATGGGTATGTATGGGGCTTGTACTATTTCTGTTACTCTCCTGTAAGTTTGGAAGTATTTTAAAATAAAATTAAAAAGAAAGAAAAAAAAAAAAGACTCTGGTAGGAGCTTGAATAAGACAAACAGTAGACTGGGAGACAATATTTGCAAATCACCTATCTGATAAAACACTTGCATCTAGAATATATAAAGAACACTTACAAACCAATATTAAGAAAATAACTAAAAAAATGCAACAAAAGATTTGAATACATGCCACCAAAGAAGATATACAGATGGCAAATACGCAAATTAAAAGATAATCAACATCATTAGTTAGTAGCAAAATGCAAATTAAAAATACAGTGAGATACAACTACTCACCTATTACAATGTCTAAAAATTAACAAGACAAACTATGCCAAATTTCGGAGTGGATGTGGAGCAATTAGAACTCTCATACACTGCAGGAGAGAATGTAAAATGGTACAACCACCTTGGAAACTCTTTGGCAGCTTCTTAAATAAAAATTTTAACACCTACCATACAATCCAGCTTCTTCACTGCTCAAGAGAAAGAAAACATACAGCCATACAAAGACTTGTACATGAACATTCAGAACAGCTTTATTTGTAATAGTCCCAAACTGCAAAGAACTCAAATGCCCATCAACAGGTGACTAGATAAAGAAAATTGTGGTATTTACATGGCTGTAAAACTACTCAATAAAAAGAATGAACTATTGATTTACACAATAACATGGATGAATCACAAAATAATTATGCTGAGTGAAAAACCCAGATTTTTTCAAAAAAGCATGTACTAATAATTTCAGTTATATGAAATTCTAGAAACTGCAAACTATAGTGACAATAAGCAGAACATGTTATGGCATGCTCTTCTACATAATTTTTAATGCCTGCATGGTGCACTATTGCATTTCCTGCCAAAATTATTTTTAAAATACCTATTTTTTGATATTTAAGTATTTTTATTATTTTATTAATAAGAAAAAAATTGCTATTATATTGCTATAGATAAATCTTTAATAGTGACTAATTTCTTATTTCATTTCTCTATGAAATGAGATTACTAAGTTAATGATAAGAACTTTTAAAAAGTATTTGATATTTATACTGCTAAATTGCTATTCAGAAAGTTTATCTTTATTTTTAGTTTCACCTATAGAGTGATTAGAGAAAATAGTCTTGTCTGATATAGAAAACTTTATATTAAAATTTGTCAATTTGATAGGAAAAAATGATAGGCTAATATTTCTATTAATCTGCTTTTCTTTAATTACATTAATTTCTTTAATTAGTTAAAATTAATTTAATACGTTAATTTAATGGCATCAAATATTTATGTTCATGCTTATTAGCCATTTAAATTTCTCCTTTAGTGAATTGTCGTGTTTTAACATTTGTCCATTAGTTGCTATTGATTTAAATATTTTTATTGAAATATAATTCACACGCCATTAAATCCACTCTTTCAAGTGTATAATTAAGTGGTTTTTAAATCCCCCCGCCCGGCAGCTGAGTATTGAACCAGGAAGCTTTATTTACACGGTAAAAGTAACAAGCGAGCTCCTGAGAGATTGGAGCAGGTCTAGTGTGAGACAGTCAAGGAGAGAACACAGCAGCTGCCGGGCGGCCCTGCAAGACAGCGGACTGCAGCGGGCGGGGGCGGTGAGGCCCAGGCCCCAGGGCTGCCCAGATCCAGAGCCGGCCAGCGGACCGCCTGGCCCTAGGTGGGAGGCCTGGCACCTTCGGGCCTTCACATTTCCTGAAACTCCTCAACATCAACAACGTACAACTGAGGCAAGGACGTCCGCCACCCTAGAGACGGCCGCGAGCCCCCAGGGCATGTCTCCTCTGCCAAAGAGACAGTGCTGGAAGGCGAGCTCCCCGCGCCCGGCTGGAGAGCTCCTCTGCGGCTGGGGGCTTTCCCTTTTATCTTTTAAAAAAAGCATTGGTTTACCTGCCCGCTGGCAAGAGGCGGAGCTTGACCCACTGTGTTTATGTGGCAAGAAGCAGCGTCGCCCGCCTCAGGCAGCTCACGTGGGAAGCCGGCATCTTTTGGTTTAGGGCCGGCGCCCTCAGCCCCTGAGGCGCACATACCTGAGACTTCAACCTCCTGTGCCACCGCAAAGCCCGTGGCCAGGGGTGGTTTTAATCTCAGACAGGCAGTGCCTTCAACGACTCCTTGGTTTTTAAATTATATTCACAAGTTTGGACAACCATCACTACTATCTAACTCCAGAATACTTTCATCACCAAAAAGAAGCCCACTACTCATCAGCAATCGCTCATTATTAACTTCTCCCTCCAAGGTCTGTCAACCACTAATCTACTTTTTGTCTCTATGGATTTGCTTACTCTGGACATTTCATATAAAGGGAATCATACATTATGTGACTTTTTGTGTCTGGCCTCTTTCACTAAGCATAATGATTTCACGGATCATCCATAGTGCAGCATGTATCAGTTTTTCATTCTTTTTTATGGTGGAATAATATGCCATTGTATAGATATACCACATTTTGTTTATCCATTTATCTATCAGCTTAAAGACATTTGGTCTGTTTCTACCTTTTGGCTACTATGAATAATGCTATAAACATTCATGAATACATTTTTGTTTGAACATAGGTTTTCAATTATATAGATAGCAGTGGAATTGCTGGTTTATATGGTAATGCTACCTTTAATTTTATGAGGAAAAACCAAACATTTTTTCCCAAAGAGGCTGCAGCATTTTACATTCCCACCAGTAAGGAATAAGAGGTCCAATTTCTCCACATCCTCATCAGCACTTGTTATTGTCCATCTTTTTTATTACAGCTATCCTACAGGTCTAAAGTGGTGTCTTATTGCAGTTTTGATTTGTATTTCCCTAATGACTTATGATATTGAACATCTTTTCATGTGCTTATTGGCCACTTGAATATCTTCACTGAAGGAATGTCTGTTTAGCTCTTTTGAATATTGTTTTAATTGAGTTACTTATCTTTTCCTTGTTGAGTTGTAAGAGTTCTTTGTATATTCTGGATACTAGACCTTATTAGATTTATGATTTGCAAGTATTTTCTCCCATTCTGTGGTTGTCTTTTCACATAATTGATAGTGTCCTTTGAAACACAAAAGTTTTCATTTTGATGATGTCCATTTTATCTATTTTTTTCTTTCATTGTTTGTGCTTTTGGTGTCATAGCTAAGAAATCAATCCAAGGTCACAAAGATTTCCATCTATATTTTCTTCTAAGGGTTGTATACTTTTAACTTTGCATTTGGGTCCCTGATCTGTTTTGAGTTCAACTGAAGTAGGGTTCCAATTTCATTCTTTTGTCAGTAGTTATCCAGTAGTCCCAGCAACATTTAATGAAAAGACTGTTTTTCCAACTGAATTGTCTTGGGACTCTGGTTGAAAATCTGCTATTAATTTTTTTTTTTTTTTAAGATGGTACCAGGGATTGAACCTGGGACCTGTACATGGGAAGTAGATGCTTAACCACTGAGCTACACATGCTTCCCTCTGCTATTAATTTTTAAGAACACTCTGCCTATTGAGGGTGCCACTCTTTTGTCTGCAGTTTATGTTTGTCTTAGTTTCCCATCTGTTAAAGCAAATACCTTACAATGGGTTGGCTTAAACAACAGGAATTTAGTGTCTCACAGTTTTGAGGCAAGGACAAGTATAAAATTGAAGAATCTGAAGAATGATGCTTTCTCTCCAAAGACTGTGGCTGGCTGGTGGTGATCCTTGGCCCTTGGCTTTACTGTCACTTAACAGTTCACATGGTGATGTCTTCTTTTTCCTCTGGGTTCTATTGACTTCCAGTTTCTTCCTGTGGCTTTTTCTCTCTCTGTCTGGATTCTATTCTGCTTATAAAGGTCTCCAGTATTCTGGGTTAAAGCCCAATCTGATTCAGTTGGGCTACACTTTAACTGAAGTAACATTTTCAAGAGATACTATTTATTCACTATTTATTTATCCACACCCATAGGCATTTGGACCAAGATCAAGAAATATTCAATCTGGGCTAAAAAATTCAATCCATCACAATGTTGAAAACACTTTTCCTTTAAATTTGATTTATAGCATTTCTATGTAGAGAAATTTTGAAATTTTATTTAGCTAAATCTATCAATAAACTCTTCAATGATTTCTTCTCCCATTATTATTAAATAAATGTTAACTATTTTCCCCCCTCATAGTAGCTTATGAACATCATATAAATAGTTGCCAATTTTTATTACTTTTTATGTTGCTTTACATGTATTATTTTGGTAAATTCTCAGAACCACAAACACTATAAGGGAATTCTATCATTATTTCTATTTTATAACATATAAAGAAACTCAGAGTCTAAGTAATTTGCCTAAAGTATATAGCTTGTCCATAGTAAAATCTGCATTGAGATTCGATTCCATAGATTATTTTAGCACAAACCCTAAAGTAATAGAAATATCCCAAATTTTTAAAAATCATTGCCTTTGATATAAAAGGTTTCCCTAAAGTTCCTATAAGGCACTACCTTGTATAAGATGTTTAATTCTATTTAAGGAATTGCATCTCTTGATTAAGTGGAAATATGGTATTTTTAATACAGAATATGCTATTTCAAAAAAAATTTTAAACTTGTTACAATTTCAATTCTTGTGTAATATATTATGTATGAATAACCAAATGTTCACTGTTGTGTGTAAATTATCCACCAGTGATGAAAAAAAAAAAAAAAAAAAAGAAAAAGAAGGGAATGCTAAATCAGGAAAAAGTAAACTTTGTCATTCAAAATGTAAGTAAAATAAAGCTGAGGTTTTGAAAAGCCATGAAATCGTCAAACAAATATAAAATATTCAATGCAATATAGCTTTCCTTCACTAAACTATTGAAGGAGACTTTCTTTGTCCAAAATTTTTACTAAAACCTTGTGGTGACTCTACTATTATTAGGACAACTTACATAAAGCCTGCTGAACCTTCTTTGGGTATTCTTAAGGGGCAGATGTACTGTTCAGATTGTAAATAATTGAGGCCCTGATGCCTTTGTTTTATTTCTAGAAGAAATCCCAGGGACTGTGTGGAGAATTGCTCTGCTCCTGAGCAATCTTGTTTAATCAAAGGATCACGAACCTTACCTAGACCATGGAAGCAATTATATACCAAATATAAACTTCACAGGCAGTCAGTACACTGTTAGGTATATTGAAGTGTGCTTAGATCTCTTTCAATTTTATTTCAGGACACAGAAGAAAGAAGATGGTTTCACAATCCATGCAAACTTAAGTTTGCTATACTATTTACCCACTCACCCAATATTCAGATTTGTGGTTCATGGAAACCTCCTGTTGCCTAACTGAAATGTGTAAAAAAACAAAAAAAACTGATGCCTGATATATTTAATATTTAATCAGTGTTGTTCCACAGTTTAGGATAATAAGCTTAATAAACAAAAAATTAAAATGTTGATAATAATAGGCCATAATAAAAACTACATGCCTACTCTAATATTAATAGCACAATTCTGGAATTCTTCCCCTTTTCAGGTAGGTTGAAACAAATGCTTTATTTTAAATTTCACTTATCTTCTACTACACTGCATAGAAACCAATATCCCAAAAAAAGTGGGAAGCATGGCATCCAAATATTGCAGACAACTCAACCCTGAGGGACCCTCTCCCCATCTATCAGATTGAAGTGGCAGTGACTGACTTTATGACAAAATCTGACATCACTCAGAATTTAGAATATTATTACACAAGAGGCACAGATTTTTCCTCTCTCACACTTAGCAGGAATATTGTCACCCTGAAGCAGGGTAAGGAGGTCTAGGCAGAGGGGAACAACAGATTTTTGCAAAAATATGCAGTAATGCAAATCACATTTGCTTTACACTAATCACAGTAATTTCGTATTTTCTTTTAGTGTTTAGAGATCAAAATCTTCAAACTATTTTGTTTTACTTTTTGAGCAATTAATAATAACTATAAGACCAAGCTAGGCTTCAGTTTTTTATATGAAATATAGTATAAGGATGCAGATATTTAATGATGGTATAGTACCCTTCTCATTTTGCACTTTGAAGATTAATTTGAAATAGTAACAATATATGATGAAATAAAGTCACCCTTAAATAGTGAGGATGATCAATGCCTTCTGTTTTCAAAATAAAGATTTTCACTTTGGTGTTGGCATTTATTTTCCATTTCTCTGGTTCCCTAGCTATTTGTTTAATAAAAGGAGACCTTTCCTCTGACTAGGGCATTGTTGTATTCATTTATATAACTCTTTTAGCCCTATCAATCAAGAAGTTTGCTTTCATGTCATGTTAAAATAAATGAGGGTTGCTTTTTGTTGTAGAGTACTGAGGCTCAAAGTCTGTTCGTGAGCTATAAAGCTTATGCTAGGAGTAACTACAATGTGGCTTGAGAAGTGAGAAGAAATAAAGATCTCTACAGGGTGGAACAATGTGCCCCAAATAACAAAATTTGACAGGGCAAAACATAATGTTTTGCATTAGAAATATATTGCCCAAATTCAAAATGGAGAAGATATTAAGCTTATTCCATGTAGCTTTACCGGTCAAAACGAAGACAAATGGACAGAAGTTATAGGGAAACACATTTTATTCAATATCAGGAAGAACTTTCTGATAAGAGTCATCTAAAAGTGAAATGAATTGTGTGTGAAATACATAGTACTTTCTGTACCTGCAGGTGTAGAGGCAAAACAACATCTGTCAATTATATTACATAAGGGATTCCTATAATGGGTGGGACATTGGAGCAGATTGCATTCCTTTGAACTCTCTGATCCTAAATCAAACCATTCAGCTCATGAGATGATCCTAAATCCCCATTTAGGCAGAGAGATGGATAAAACAATCTAATAACAAGGGGGCTATAAATTCTCTATCTTAACATCTAATTTCTTACATATTAGTTCTATAAAGTCTGCCTCTGATAATACTAATATTTGGATCCCCTTTTGGTCTCTTTCTGTTTTCTGTTTTATTATCTGGGTTTTTGTGGTCATTTGATCCTGTCTCCTGGTGTACTGGATAATTGTATATGGCCTGCCAGGCATTGTCTATTTTTAAAATGTAGAGATATTTTGAGTTTGTAGATACTGTTTTCTTCCTCTAAACAGTATTTACTTTTGCTTCAGGAAGGCATTCAAAGTAAGGTCAAATAACCTTAATCTAACCAATGGTTAAGATGATTGGAGGGTGGGAGCTTATCTTTTCTAGCCCAACAGGTTCCTAGGGTGCAGTTTGGGGTATTTATGCGGCTCTCCTACTTTTTGGGCTCTGATCTCAGATTTTTTATTTCCTCAGCTCTGTAAGACTTCAGTTTCTACTTCAGAACCAGTAATACCTTGAGGGGGAAAGTGGTATCAAAAGTTGGGCTCACTTCAATGTGCTTTCCCATAATGACTAGTTGTCTCGCTTTTCCACCTTTCCTGGTTGTCTTCTTTAGGAGGATTGATTTGCAATATCTGTTATACCTTTACCAGAAACTCCCATGGCAGATACTGTTGAATGCCCATCTAGCAGCAATTTCTACATCTCCCTTGTAACAGAACTTGATTTTATTCAGGTTTTGGGTACCTGAATAATTGATCTGAGACACAGTTAGTATCCCATTTAGCTTTGCCAGTGATTGGTTTAGAGATGGATATATGATCTGGCAAATAAGATACATGAAGTCTATTCGGGATTTTTGGACAGATTTTCTTCATTGCTTACAAAAGAGAGCCACTTGAGAAAATTTTCGCCTTTTATTCTGCCTTTGGACTTTATTAAGTAGGACATAATTCTTGAAGCTGTGACAACCATCTGGAGGTCAAAAGAAAAAGGCTAAGATAGTTCAGAGATCTTCTAAATGATCCCTGGCATCACTGTGCTCCTGAAATAAACTGCAACCACCTTGCTCTAGATGTCTTGCTATAATGTCAATGAATCTTTATTCTTAATTGCAGCCCAAAGCATCCTAACTGACATTCTCTTCTGTGGTCCACTGAAAATGAATAATTATTCATGCTTTTCTAATTATAAAAATAAATTCCAACCAGATTAAAGTTATGGTTCAGTGAGGTTGGAATGGACATAAACTTGAAATGAGAGATAGTATCTAAGATCCTATTCCATAAAACACAAAGCTTAAATGGGCTTTACTCAGGGGTGGACCTTTTACAGCCATCTAACACATCCTCCTGACATTCTCCCACTTGCCAGACACTGTGATAAGTGGTGCAAAGAGATGAAAAGGCATCAAATCCTTGCCCTAACAGAATGCTTACAGGAACTTGAGGAAGAACAGACCTACGGAATTTCATTATATTTTTAAATTCTAAAGCTGATTTGTTTTAGTCTGAATCTCGTTTTTAAAGTCTTGATTTTTAGACTGTACTTTATTTTGAATGACTGTTTTCAATTTAGGAAGATGATACTATATAAGATACAAAATTTGACATAATATTTCACTAAAGACATTCTATAGAAAACTAAACAACAACCTATTTAGTAACTTTATCCAAAACACTCATAGTTTGAGCCATTATCATTAAATAGTATTCTCTAGATGTTTTTACATGCATTTCAGAGTATTTTGGTACAAAACTACTAATGTTAATATGAAGACTGCATAGCTAATAATGACAGATTATAAAAATATGTCAATGAAACATTCATAAAAGAGTCAAGAAAGTTAAGTTTATTATGGTGCTAAGACTATACTTAAACATTCTTTCATTTGATTAATTCATTATGTATTTAGTGTTATCTACTATGGTCCAGGCATTGTTAGGTGCTTAGTACACTGAGTTGTTAATACAGTCCCTCTATGAAAAGTTCACAATCTACCAAAGAAGGGGAAAAAATGTAACACAAATTTATGGTGCTTTGCTTCAAGTAGCAAAGTGCCAGTTAAAAATACTCACCTCCTCAGACTCCCTGGCGAATTAACCCAATTCTTGCCAGCCATATTCAATGACTATTAGGTGGAGCATCTAGAACATCTTTTTCAGAGGTATACCTCTTTAAATTTTGCCTTTCATTTGTTTACTCTTTTTTTAAAGGAGGTCCGGGATTGAACCTGGGACCTTGTACGTGGGAAGCAGGTGCTCAACCACTGAGCTACACTCACCCCTCAATCACCTGTTACTCTTTTGCCTCCTAGAAAGCAAAAGCAATCCCTGCAGTCTCAGCAGCCATCTTACTCTCATGTGGGTGAAATGGAAGGAAACTTGGTCTTTAATGAAATTGTGTAGCCACAGTGCCAGCTCAGTTCTGCTTCTCTCTGGGTAGAAAACTAATTGTTCAAGCCCCTATAGTTGGGTTCCTCTAACATGAGAGCAAAAGCCATCTCAAATGATATAAAAGGCTATCCAGAGGAAGTGACATCTGAGCTGGCCCTTGAGTAGGAGATTGCAGGAAAGGAGGAGAAAAGGGCATTTGACACAAAGGAAACAGCATGAAAATGGCTCTCATTAGGCAAATATAAGAAGTCTGGCATGGCTTGAGAAGTTATCATGAAGATGACACGAGAGAGAAGCAGGAGCCAGTATTTGAAGGGCTCTTTGTGTCACATTATAAAGTCTAAGCTTGAACCCATGGACAAGAGGGAGCCACTCTAAGATTTTTCAGATGGGGTACAATAAGGTCAGTTTTTTTTATAGTTTGGGTGACACCATGAATTGGATTTTACCAATAAAATGGGATGAGACAGACACTAGGAGACCAATTAGAAGAGGGTGGCCTAGTCTAGAAGGGAGATGAGAACCTGAGTTAAGGTGATGTTAAGGGGACAATTAGATTTAGGAAATGTCTCCAGGATAAAAGTTACATGTCTTGATGAACCATTAGATTGATCAAATAATCCATTCATCAGATAATTAACTTAAAGTCTAGGGAGTCAGGACCTAATTTTAGAGTAAGAATTGGGAGGTTTTCAGACATCTGAAATGCAGACACTCAGGATAGAAGGCAAGGGGACCCCTGAACCCCATGTTCTGTGTTCTACAACAACCATGGTAAGTATTTATAGGGCACCCACTGATCATCAGGCCTTCATATCCCCACCTCAGTGAATAATACAGGCTTACCACCTCTCTCCTTTGGGCTGCAGGGAACACAGGGGAAAGAAACCAACTATCAAAATTAGGATCATTTGTCCTAGCCATTTAAAAAGGGGCAAGCATAGCCTTATATTGTAATACCAGACCAGTATCTATGGTAGTTTGCAGCTATATGTACCCCCAGAAAATATGTCCTTAAATTTAATCCATTCTTGTGGATATAAACCCATTGTAAGAAGGACCTTTTGATGAGGCCACTTCAATTAAGGTGTAGGACCCATCTCCATCAGGATGGGTCTTAATCCTATTACTGGAGCCCTTTATAAGAGAAAGAAATTTTGACATAGAGAAGTAAAGCCACGGAAGCAAGAAGTTGAAATGAAGGAAATCCAAAAGAGAAGGGAGAGACCAGCAGATGCTGCCATGTGTCTTGCCATGTGGCAAGAGGAGCCAAGGATCCCTGACTGCTAGTTTTTTGGGAAGAAAGCATCACCTTGATGATGCTTTGATTTGGACATTTTCCTGGCTTCAAAATCATAAGCAAATAAGTTCCCATTGTTTAAGCCAACCCATTTCATGGTATTTGCTGGAGCAGTCTAGGAAACTAAACAGTATCTTACAGAGCACCAACCTATGGTGGTGTAATCAAAGGGGTGTACCCAGAGAAAATTTATATACATTAATCTGAGACACTTAATAATATATGACTGTCATTATGCTGTATGTTAATTAAACATAAAATGGGAAGGCATTTAAACAAATGGCTCTGATTAGATACCTTTTTTGGCAAAGTTATTTCTACAATATCAATAATGTTGATATTTCTCTGAAACCAATTCAGTTAAGTACCTGAATATTTTTTTAAAATGTTGACTTTGCCCCATATTTTCAACACGATGGGTAATTTCTGTGCTTCCTCTATTCATATCCCTTTCTTCTCTCTTCAACCCCTTTACTTTGAGGAGATCTTGGACCAGATCTGTGGATTCTCAGTGCTCCCTCCCATTATACCTGGATATTGCGGTGGCAAGATGGCTCAAAATAATAGAACATAAAAGGCTGCAGACACTTTCCTAGTCCAGGGGAACAATCTTAGCTGTGATAAAGGGCTGAGGGAGACCTGGAGTGTAGGTTATGACAAAGTGAACAGGGGGGTTTCAAAATGAATGGACTTTGGATTTCCCTTGGGGCATGGGGAGGGGAGAAATGGTCTGGGTCAAGCACTGGGGGGAGGGTGGCAGGACAGGTTGATCAGACTCCCTCAAAGAAGCCAGTGATTAACAGGACCCAAGCAAGGACCTTCAAGTTTCTGGAAACAGGCCTTCAGGGAATTCCACAATTATCCCAAGGGGAGTGGGGTAACTGAGGAGTTGAAGACATTAGAGGACTAAATTAGGTTTAATAACACCCTTTGGTGTAAAGATGGGAAGGCTCTCAGATGTTTGAAATTCTTTTTGCAGAGAACAAAGCATTACTCTAAAGAAATGAAAGGTTTGAAAAGTAAGTGTACTGAGTGATATTTGTTCACACTAAAATGTAATCAGTCAGTCAAGCAGTCAATAAACCAGAGAAGTATCAGATCCTCTAGGGTAGAGTGTGGAGAGCAGAAGGAATTTCAATTGTTGAAGTAGAAGGGGGTGGAAAGGCAAAGGAAGGAGACCCAGGAGACCAGAAGGCAAACTTCACTTACTTGGCAGATTTTACTGGTGATTCATAATGTGTATCCATCTGTCTCCTCCACTAGCTTGTGAATTCCTTGAGTACCATAACTATGAAACACCTAGCCAGGTGCAAATACTAAGCACTAAATCATTGTTGTTCAATCTGAATTTTAGTTGCAAACTGTTGGGCAGCAATAGTGTGCCAATGAATTTCTGCTTTTCCTGTCCCTCTGAGTAGACAGATTCTTGGGACCCCAGCCCTCCTGGGTTTCTGGGGTATCAGAATTGCCCCCCACCCCTCAGGCCCATCTGTGCCCAAACAATCAAGAAACAAGCTCTTAATCCATTCAGTTAGGAGATGGCAAAACATGGGAAAATGATTTAAAAAGATGCATGTTCAAAATGTCCTTCAAATGAAAGGTCCTAGTCCTATGGGACTAGACCTTTTTGGTGGTTATTACAGGTTCTTGTAATATTTTAAGTTTGTTGCCATCACTTTTGGCTTCTCTGATTTTCTTGGACATTCTTGGTATAACAGTGATGGGTCCAGTATGTGCCTAGCAAATGGCAAGTGCTCAATACATTTTTGTTGAATGGATACATGAATGAGTAAATGAGTGTTGTGGGTTAGATTGTGTTCCCTCCAAAGATGTTGAAGCCCTAGCCCCAGGGACCAGTGAATGTGACCCTATTTGGAAATAGGATCTCTGAAAATGTAAACAAGTTAAGATTAGGTCGTATTAGATTAGGATGGGCCCTAAATCCAATAGCTGGTTACTAATGAGAGGGAGATTTGAGTACAGAGACCCAGAGAAGATATATAGGGAAGAAGGCCATGTGACTACAGAGGCAGAGAAGAAGATGATGCAGCTATAAGCCAAAGAATGCCAAAGATTGATGCATTCAGCAGAAGCTAGGAGCGAGGCAGGGAACTGATTCTCCATCAGAGCCCCTGGAGAAATCAACCCAGCTGACACCTTGATTTTGGGCTTATGGACTTCACAACTGTGAGAGAATATATTTCTGTTGTCTGAAGTCACCCAGTTTGTGCTAATCTGTTACTGCAGCCCTAGGAATCTAATTCAATGAGCAAATGAGGTGATCCCTCCGATTCAAAATAAGAGACTCAAAATGAGAAAAAATCACATATTATGGGTGAGACTAAGCCAAGACAGTATCCATAAAACTCTGTGAAAAGTTTAAGAAAACCCACAATTTACCATAAAATTAATTTGAGTATTACATAATGCAATTGGATATTATTTACTCTAAATGGAATTTAGTAATCAATCAAGTATATTGTGCTCAATTTGGGTGAAGTTAGGTTAAAGAGAAGGGGCAAATTTCTGTGGCCCTTACAATACTGAGTTCCAGACTCAGAACATTGGTAAATGTTCTAAGTTATACTTACTCTGTGAGGTTTTTGTTTGTTTGTTTTAATAAGCAGCCTCCTGGCCTAGCAATGCCCCCCATCTCAGGCATGGCCCCTGATATTTAAAACAAATCCTGGGGTTCTCTGAGGAACACAGCCCAGAACCCTTCAATGCTAGCAAGGCTCCTCCATGTCTCCAGACCTGGGAGAGGCTTTCACGTGGAGCTACTGCCAGAGAACCGAGAAACCAGCAACCTCAGACCATTTCAGAGTTTGGCTGGGTCCCTCCATAAAGTTTGTTTTTGTCTAGTATTAAGCTCTCTCAAATTATTTAAACTTCTTGCAATGCAGTTTTCCAATCCATAACTAAATTCCTACTTTCAGAGCCGCTGATTTTTATGTAATCTCTCACGAGCTCTCTCATTAGAAGGAGTACGTGACTCCTTTAAATCAAAGATGATCAGACAAAATTGTTAACAGAATAGTTTATTTCAGGAGGATAATGACTTATTGGAAATAAGAATTAAGATAATATGTCTTATTTTACATGATTGATGGTGTTGATTCCAGCCATCATCTCTGATCAATATGGGCTATAATTTTGTGGCATTAATTGAAAAAGAACATAATGGGCACTCTCATTCCTTCACAGTGTAGGTCTCACTGCCTTACACAAAACCAAAGTCCCCTAAGCAGGAAACTTCCAGTCCAAGCCAGCAGGCCTAACTCAATTGGTGATTACACTTCTAGAGCTCAGCAAGTAACAAATTAATCACTTTTTCCCTCTATTCTCTATTGAGGCATTTTACCTTACAATCTGTATTTCAGAACTTGTCTTGATTAATGGAGATGTGCTCTTGCTTCAGCCTGAACACGGTTGCCATGAAGTCATAAATCATGCACAGAGCCAATTGGATTAATAATTCATATCTTCCCAGAGAAAAGTTTTTCAAAACTCCCAGTACAATATTCCAATGGATTAATCTTCTATGATATCCTAATAATTCTTTCAAATGTTGGTTTCCATGTATTTGTTCTTGTCTAGGATTTTTTTCCTACTATGTCAGTTTAATGGAAGCAAGCCTCCTGCTTCAAAACTGCGTGTAAATAGTAGATACAGATGAAATTGTTCCACATACTAATTATTAGTATTTAAGAGCTACAGGGAATTTTCACTCCTATCCTCTTCCATTTAATGAAAACAAATCTAAAGAATATATATTAATATGTGCTAGTATCTGTTTGCTAACCTTTTAAAGCTACCAATTATTTACCAATTTAAACTTAGTAATGACAAACTTCACCGAAATTTATTTTAAATCTAGAAACAGTGATTCAAGATGTTCAAACTCTCTCCACCCTTCTTTCAACTAAGTCAAGACATTGTTGTGAAAAGTAAATCCTGTATTAGAAGTGAGGTGCAGTTAAAAAACTGTGTCCTCGTGGAAGCAGAAAGTTGACAGTAACCACCCAACTCAAGAGTCAACTGATTAAAAATGCAACCATTGGGAATTTAATAATTTAATAAAGTGTTAAGCAGGGCCTTAATATTTAAAGTATACAAAATCACTTGCTGTATTTTCTACTCTGAGTCCCTGCCAGAAGTCTGGCCTGTAGTTAGGGCATGAGCATCTCAATTTTTAAAATGAGAGGCAGGTAAAAAAGCCTTCTTTGACTCACCCACTAGGTGGCATACAAGGACCATGCTTCATCTATTTAACAGCCACAGACTCTCTCATTCATAGTGTAAATAAAGAGTTGCATTATTAATTTATACCATTGCATCCACTCTACACCTAATATTTGTTTAACCAGCTGTTTCCTCTAATTCTTCTTAAACACTATTGATTAAAATCTGAATTATATTCAGACCTCAACGCGCCCTCACTTCTTGACCCAAGAACATTTTGTTACCTTTAAATGACAAGCTAGGTACATTTAAATGATATAAACAAAATACTATGGTTACTAATAATGGGGGCAAGATGTGGTAAAAAAAAAAAAAAAAAAAAAAAAAATTAGATGCAACAGAAAATAATATAAAAGTGATTTTCAAATGTGCTTTGCATTTTGTTGGATTTTACTTGGTGGAATGCCATTATCTTAAAAAGGTAACCTGGGAAATAAAACATGCGTGGAGCAAAAGGAAATGAAAAGAAAACGAGTACTTCCTGAAGAAGGGAATCATTTTCTGAATATGACTCTTGTTCATCTTTCTTTTTTTTTTTTTTTTTTTTTTTTTTTTTTTTTTTTTTTTTTTTTGTTTTTTTTTTCTTGTTCATCTTTCTAACGACTTCTCCAACTGTTCAGAAAATACCAATATTCCACACCCAAGAACCTAAAAGACAGGACTGTTTAGTAGACTGTCTGCTCATAAAGTATCTTTCTGTATACTCCAAACGTATTTATCCTGGATGTGTTACCTGCTCCCAAAGGAAGGAAAGGAAGTGAAACCACTAGGGATATAATGAATTGATTCTTCTCTGTGAAAGTCTCTTCAGTACTTCTAAATTACAGTGTCAGTCATTCCTCTGAGAGACAGGGCCTTGCTGAAAATGAATGGCTCACTTTATAAGAACACTGTGTGCTCTCTCTTTCTTGTTTCTTATAGAAAGCCCAGGTCCACTGGGCACTCCTGTGGCGAGTACTGGCCTGTGGGTACGTTTCCCGTGGATCAGTGGTCTTTCAAGTTTGATTTTCTCTTGCTCCCTTAAATAGATTTAAGCAAAATTACTTCTCCTTATCTAGTTTTCTCATTTTAAGCTGCCTCCAATTTAGTGAGGAGGTTTTCAAAAAATATAAACTCATTCTCTTACCTGAAACAATTAAATTATTAAGAACCAATGGTACAAAATTGACTAGCAACTAAAGTTTAAATGCTTTCGTGTACATTCTGTCTTACTAAATGGAAGGGAAAACATTTTGTGGTAGAAATAAATGGAACCAAAGTTAAGAGCTGATGTAGGGAGTATGAAATATCACAGTAAAAGTTATCCAAAGAGAGCTACTATGATATATTTCGGTGAAACACTGTTCCCAGTTTACGATTACTTTAGAATACTAAAGTCATTGAAGTATGTATAAAATTGCTGCAAATTTAGTACACTGAAATAATAAAATAGAAATGGTTACCAAAAACTACATTTGTAATGAATAAATATTACATTTCACTTAGAAATTAATTCACAGGCTTTATTTCTTAAGAACTGTTAGCTTCCAAGGAGCCAGCCAGTATGTTTGATTTTATGACATCACACTGGAACATGTACAGGAACACTTTCCATCCTAAAAATTCCCAAATGTACTGGCCACTTTGTGTATTTTTCCAGTGATAAATGAAAATAAAATAACTGATTTTCAGAATAATAAACCATCTTATTTCAAACACAACGTTCTTATTCAACGGAAGAAAACAACTTTATTTAAGCCTAAAGAGTTCAGATTTACTTTTGGTAGTGAACAGTCACAACATATAAATAATTCTTTGAAACTGCTTTAAAAAGTAATCTTAACTATGACTTTTAAAAAGTTTTTCAGGGCATTAAAATTATCTACCACAATTATTCTATTTATGAAATGCATCTAATTCTATTGTCTTAAGTTCATAATTAGCTGAGAAGCCTGGACCAAAAATGGTAATATCCCAAAGACAGACTGTTAATCTAACAAGTGTTCTCTATGACTACAGTAATTTTCACTTCACATAAACCTATATATTCCCTAAAACAAAACTCATAAAGCTGGAGTGGACATTCCCATTCCTCAGCTCTTCCTTCAGTCTATACTATTCTTTTTTTCATCTCAGGTGCTATAAAAATGCTTGTTGAAATACAGATGGAAAAGTCACCACTTGGAAACCATTAGTCTTCCAGATTTATAGTAGCAACAGCAAAAGCCAGGATACGAGAATTAATCCTTTCCTCAATTTTTCACTGAGCCTGTTGACTGCAATACAGTATTTTATCTGACAACATGAACCTTAAAAAGAAAGTTGAGCTGTCATGTTAAACCCAAATAAAAATTAAAGAAAATAGTAAGAAAATTTGTTTTAATGTATACATATATCATAATATGTATCGTTCTGAAATCTTGGCACTAAGGTTTGACCCAAGATGGGAAAAAATGATGGAAGATTTACCTTGTCCTGAAATCCAGAAGTTCAGATGCTCTCAAGTTCTGCTGAGGTTGGAAGCTGGAGATCAAGTGAAGCTAGCGCTCTTTCCCCTCACCTTAAGTTTGTCTCTGGGTGAGTGTGTGTGTATGTGTGTGAGTGTGTGCAAAATGTCTCTTTGTGGCGCTGGATGGCAGAGGTCCTGATCCTGGGAAGAAGGAGGCACTTTCTCACCAAGAGCAGAAGAAAAGCACAACGTCACAAGGAAAGTTCTCCTCCCAGATCCCTAATTACAGCCTAACGTGCACTTCATGCAAACTTCTGGGAGGAAAGGAGGGGCAGCGCTGTGCCCAGACCTTGTACAACAGCAGCCTCTTAGATGACTTTCCCCTCTGCTCAGATCCCTGAGGATCCCGCTAGGGAGTTCAAGAAAAGCGCAACTGCAACCACTAGCCCCCACCCACACCACACCTCCTGCACACTCAGCACTCCTGGGTCTGTTCAGAGAGGATGGGTCAAAGGGGTCTGTGAAATGATCTCCAGGACAGCGGTGTGAGGCAGACTGGCCAAGACACTCTTGCTCTATAGCCTCTGTTTAAAGGAAAATCCAAGGGTAGGAGAGGTCCTCCCTTTCCCGCCTTTCCCCTTTCCCAAAGCAGATTGCTGGAGATAAAGCTTCCTAATCTGGAGGTGCCCTTCCACCCAAATTGCCAAAAGCATGTTTTCTTATTTATTGAACTCAGCGTCGCTATTACGTTTAAATCTCGGTTAACAAACAAACAACTGCTATTGTCTTCCCGGATGACAAAGCTCAAAGAACCTGGATTTATTTATAGAGTGAGGAATGCGAGGGGGAGACTGGATGGGTGGGGTTTGGTTATGGATCCATAACCAGGATTAGAACCAGATGGGCACAGGACGCGCGCGCGCACACACACACGGGCTCGCTTACACACACACGCCCCTAAAATAACTACTGGGGAAGATGCTGGGACACACGGGAAAACGCCTCCTGAACAAATAGACATTTATTTATAACTCCGGGGAGAGTATATAGGTCCATTGATTCCCGCCTTGAGTAACCAAGGGTTTTGGAGAGGAAATGGCTTCATATTTCAATAACAGAGCCACCTTTGATGGAGCCTAGCAGGGGAAAAAAAGAAACAAACCGCAGGAGGGAAACGGCTGTTGAAGCAGCCGGGAGGAGGGAGCGGGGCTGGCGGGGGGACTGAGGACAAGCAAATAAGCCCGAGGGGCCAGGAAGGACAGGAGACCCGTACCGGCCCGCCGGAGAGCCGGGGGGTGCAGGGCACCGTGGGCGCGGGGCGCTGGGAGGCGTCCAAGGGCTCGCGGCTCTCGCCTGCCTGCCCGGGAGAGGAGCAGGCGGGACTGTAGCTTCTTCGCAGCCGCTTCCACCGCTCGAGCAGGAGCGCGGGTGGAGCAGGGTGACCGGGAGGCGGCTGAGCCAATGAGGCAGGGGGACGCGTGAGGCAGGGGCGTCAATGGAGCAGGGGCGCGGGGCAGGAGGGGCACCCGAGGGCCAGAGAGACTGAGGGAGCACAAGAGCTAGTGGGGCAGGAGGGGGACCCATAGGGCAGGAAGACAGGTGGGGCAGGGGGGCAGGGGAGCCGGGAGGGGGAATTCATGAGGCAGATGGGCTTGTGGGGCAGGGAGAAGGCTGGGCAGGGGGACCCGTGGGGCAGGAGAATCCGTGGGGCAGAGACGTGCGGTCTGAGACAAGTCGGCGGCGGCGAGTGGCGCTATTGTCTTAGAGATAAAGCCTAAACCGCCGCCGCCAAGGCCTCCACCCAGACTAGACCGAGAGGCGGGAAAGACCTCAGGGGGAAAAAAAGAAAAAAAAAAAAAAAAAAAAGGCTTCTTCCCGCCTTTCCCTGGAGGATTTCTTTGGTTCCTGCTGCCAGGCTCGCCTTTGGCATTCTGGCTTTCGGTAAATTAACACGCGTCTCTTGGAGATAAAAAAAAAAAAAAAAAAAAAAAAAAAAATTCCAAAGCCGAACCACTTTCAATGAGGAGAGTTTTATGTGAAAAGAAACAATTCAAAATGAACCCTCCAACAGGCAATTCAGCACCTTTCTTGGAATTCCAAAACTGGGCAAGGCGCCCGTCTTCAATTTTTATTTTTATTTTTTTCTGTTTCTCCACCCTGGGAACAAACAGCTAAAGGTTTTGCAATTTTATGTCGTCAATTTAGTGGCATTTGAGACAGCTGTTATGTCTGCCCCCAAATTAACTGCCAATACAAATAAGGTGCATCTCTGCCTTTCGACTATGAAAAGAGTTTTTATGCTTTTTTTTTTTTTTTTTGTGAATATTCAGGGTGGAATGCATTTTAAGGAACACAGAATAAATTAGATTTAAAAATACATATACTCCAATTTTTATAATAAAGTGCTCCTTAATCATATCATATCAAGATCATTTTACATGCTGATCTTTGTTATCTAAGCTTAAAAACCTAATTTCTGAGGGGTTGCCTGGGGGTTTAAATCAGATCTTCTGGCAGGGGAAGGCATTTGTGCCCTTATTTTGTGGCCTGCTATATACACTTATTCCACCAGAGCCAACAATTCAAAACATACTTTTAATGCACGCTCTTCAGATTAGTCACACAAGACAATCTGTTTTGCGATTTAGTCACACCACCATGTGTTACGCTAGATTTTATATTTTTTCAATTTCAGGGATAACACCATCAATTGAGACAGGTGTCCAAAAATAATGACAGCTCCTTACCTCTGCTGCTCTGGACAAGGGTTATCCTGTCAATTCTTCCCCACCCTTGCTTCCAACTTCCCCGTCCCAGTTACCTAGTTACTAGTCTTTGTTAAAAGATCCACATTATTTTTTTTTATTATAAATGTTTGGCCCATCAATGGTGTGTTTTAATTGTCATTCAGCCTTAACGGACATACACATTTCCATTCAATTTTGGCTTTCTATTGTTTCCTTATTTATTCAAAATTTGCATTTGGATTAGTTCTAAGAGTCTTTTAAAAAGACTTTTGTGTATAGTTAATGTCCAGCTAAATAGTGCTTATAGAGGTATACATTACTTTGATTAGTCATTATAATTTTGCCCCAGGAGGGCATTATAATAAGCAATGGTAAAACTTGTAAGTTAATAAATATGAATCCATTTTCATGACTTTAAATATTTCATAAAGGTGTAAGTTCTGAAAAAAATAAATAAACATATTAGAAGACCCAAATCCTTTATCAAAGGAAACCATGTTAAAAAATATTCTGTATATGGAGTTTCCCTTTAATGATTTAACATTAGTAATTCATGTGGAAACGCGACTCTTAAAGTACATGTTTTTCAGGGTTTTCTTTTTTCTCTTCATAAATTTGGAGAAGGCAGGGAGGTCAGTTTTTTTAAGCTCCAAGAAAAACCAAACATTTTCTTCTATATTAATTTTTAAAATGACTTATGTGCTTAAAGTTCCCATCAGGTTCTACCTTAAATTACTTGGCACTCGCTAGAGATACAAAGCCCTAAAAATTAAAGTTGAAAAACCAAGGCTAGCTCTGGAAAAGCAGGCACAAACTTAGAGCTAATGGTACACACACACACACACACACACACCAATCGGTATATTTGAATAAGATCTTGTTTAGCTAAAGCAAAAGTACTTTTTAAGAATGCAAAATAGGTCAAAATGGTATTATACAGTATAATTTGCATTCTTTGGCTAATGTAAGAAAATTTGATTATTAGGTTGAGCCAAAAGCCAATTTCAACTATTTTTGACCTACCAATAAAAGCAATTTAATCTGGTTTAACCTAATACAAACTTAAATATGTGCATAGTACAGATATTACAAGAACATTTTCAACATTTCAAAAATAGTGATGCAAAATATCATGACTCTTTAATCTGTAATAAATCCCAAGTAGAATTGTTTTCCTCCTGGCATGGTTACATCTCTAATGAAATATACATTTATATTCAAATGAAGATTATCTAAACTCATCTCTTGTTAAAACTCTGAACTAGGCTACTCTATTATCCACTGAATTCCAGAGAACTGCCTCCCTAAGAGTTCTTGTTTCCTGGAATTTTTGCCTTAGGCTAGTATTTTACCTGGTTGAACATCTGCTAGGATAAAGGTGCAGCTATATGTACTTCTAGGTATCAGGTGGGAGGGAAGCTGTTTGATCTTTCCTGTCTGAGGGCTCAAGGTTTCATTAAAGCATCCTTTGGGATTGTGAGAATACTCAGGAGAAAGACACCATTTGTAATTAAGTCCTTCCCACTGGCTGTATTTCCGTTGAACTCGATGATTAAAGTACAAATTCAATATTCTAAATGGTCACAAAGCATTTGATAAAAGATTATTTTGCTTTCAATGCAAAGGGGCTGGGGATTACTTTTCAAGGGCCCACTTTTTTTTACTCTCTCAGACAGATGCTTCAAAAGGACAAACTAAATAATTAGGCAATAAATTGTTCAAATGTTAAGAGCCGAGCTATTCTAGAAGCTAGTGAGGCCATATGAATATGATACCAGGTGATAAATATTCTTAACTCCTGATAAGTAAGTGCTTTTATGTTCCCCTGCTTGTCTGTTGGATTGATTTTGGTTTTACATCAATTTTTTTTTTGTAATTTATTAGTCTCTTAATGTATTTTTTTTTTTTTTTTGTCCAAAATGCCCATCCTCTTTCTTTACTTTTTTTCAATAAATCAATGTATGTTTCATTCATTAATGTTCTACTCATCATGCAATGAGGTCCAAGTTGTTACATCTCCTTTGTCTTAATGTTATGGAACAAAAGTGGGGCTCTTGACCCATGCACTTCAAATAACCTATTCCTGGAACATTGGGGTTTCAAAGAGAGTTTATTGCCAGATCATAGTAAGGAGATCAGATGGCCTAATGGCCTAAAATCTGTCTCCCGAATTTGAGGGATTTAAGGTTTTTATGGACTGACAGGAAAGGGTGACGTGGTTACTATCACAATAGCAAGTATACACAGGAGGGATCCTTGCTTGGAATAAGCATAAACAAGGGTGAGCCCAGCCTAGTGAGTTTCAGTAATTTCAGATATTAACTTTTGGCTATTCTATAATTTACTGGAAAAAGTAAGAAAAATCATCTATATAACAATTCAGGAATCATCAGCATTTGTTAATTCTTAACTCTCTGTTACACTGTTAGGAAGTTTCTTCTTCCCCCACAATTCCATGTTACTGTTAAGTGCATCTATTTACCACTTTTATAGCACCTTACGTTTTTGTTTTGTTTTTTTTTGTATCTTTTTGTGTTTTGTTCTTTTATTAACTGCACTGCATACTCTCTGCAGCTTCTGTTTCTAGTACAGAACCTTGCTGTTCGAAGCTAATCAAAGATGTTTATTGCTATTGTTGAAGATGATAATGGGATTCTTTATATTTGGAAGAGAAAATAAAAATAACCGAAGACAGCTAGTTATTGAACGAGCTAGTCTAGAGTATTTTGCATCTAACAGCCAATGGCATAAATAATAAATTATCAAAGGTTAACTAATAATTTGTATCATTGTTATTGATCTCATAGAATTAAAAGAAACATAATATATCTTTTTCTTACATGCTTGGCTGATGAGTGATTGTATAAATGATACTCAAGAAAGGCAAAATGTTTTACTCTTTTAGAAAACTAGATTTGAATTTAATGACAAAATAGGGTTATTGCCTTAGAATTACAATTCAGTCACTTGAATATTGATTCTTTTTAGTTGTCTTTATATAGCTCTTTTAAGTTTTAATCAATTATAACTATCAGTAAATGTAGTCTTTATTACATTTTCATTTTGTTCTTTTTTTCTTATAACCTTCAGAGAAAAGGATATCAAGATTAATTCAGCTGGAGTAATTTATATTTAGTCCTTCTTAGGGTAAAATGGGTGAATTACCTAATACATGGAGGTTGGCATGGGGCAAGACTACTTAGGAAAGCCTGAGTGTAGGGTTTTGATTATTTGGATCTGAGGAAAAAAATCTAGAATTTTCAGAAAGGTAGAGAAAAAGACAAAAATATGCTGTATCAAAAGCCCATTGTTCTGGTTTGAGTCTTTTGTGGACCCCATGAAAATATGTTCTTAAAGTTAATTCATTCCTGTGGGTGTGGACTTATTGTAAGTAGGATGTCTTGGCAAGTAGGATCTTAACTTAAGATGTGACCCACCTCATTGAGGGTGGGTATTACTCCTCCTATCGGAATCCTTTATAAATAGAGGACTAAAAAGCCACACACAGGAAAAAAATGCAGAGAAGCCAGGAGAGATGAGTAGAGCTGTCATTTTACCCTGTCATGTGACAGATGACTTCAGGATCACCTGCAGATGCAGAAAGACAGAGTCTGTGAGAGGCACTAGAGGTTGGAATCAGCAGAGCAATGAAGCCCTAAGGTAATGGGAGAGACAAGCCATATCCTGATTGCCCACAGCTGAGCTCAGGGAGAAAGCAAGCCTGAAGGAGAAGGTAGAGACCAGCTGCCATTTTGCCTTGCCACAAGTCAGGTGTCCCCAGCAGTTGACCTTTGGTGAGCCAGCATCTCTGCTGATGCTTTGGTTTGGACATTTTCACACCTCAGAACTGTAAGCTTTTACCCTAATAAATTCCCATTATAAAAGCCAACCCATTTCTGGTATTTTGCATTGGCAGCCTTTAGCAAACTAAAACACCTGTGAAGAAAAATTTCAAAGGAAGAGGTTAGTCAAGTGCCAAGCTTAAGGACAGTTCTACTAGAAGACTAGATGAAAATAGAAACATAAATATTTAGAACAAACATGTGTCTTAGTAAATTTTGATTAAAGGGTTTGCAATAATCACATTTTAAAATTCTTGAAATTTTGCATGTTTGTCCTAAACTCGAAGGTATATCTATTCTATACCCAAATGTCTCCTGAAATCCAGAATTAATTCTTTCCTGACATCCAAGTTTTAGGTGGGAACTAAATCGTATTCATAAGAATAGCCGAAGTACCTGGTTGTACCTGTATCTAAGTCTATGTATCTATTTATACATAAACACTCTTTTTTTTTTTACATTGCAATAATCAGAAACTTAATTGTGTTTTATTTATTTATTTATTTATTTTTTATTGTGGGTAAAAATAAAAATTTTCACAATACATACCAATATTTGTAAAATGATATATAAATATATATGCATATATGTGCATTTGCTTACAAATGCAAATGGAATGAGCCTTTGAATGGTGCATTTATCCTAGAGACTTCCTTTCACTGACTAACCTAATCAATTGAGTCTACTATAAATAAGAAGTCTGCAATTTTTTTCCTAATCACAAAAGTCTAAATTAGAAGGAAGAGTCTATCAAGAAAGAAGGAAAGAAAGAAAGGGAGGAAGGAAGGGAGGGAGGGAGGGAGGGAGGGAGGGAGGGAGGGGAAGAATTTCTGTTTTGTGTTTAATTGACAGTCTCATTGCTGAACACATGCTAATTTTTCAGTAATAATGCCCTAAATTTCAACTGGAGAATGCTTGCTCATGCTGATACATGCTGTAACTTTTTTTGGAACTTCATGACAAGTCATTTGGGAATATGAAAAATGCTGAAAGTTGCTAACTTGGGGTGACTATCTCTCAGTTCATGCATTGAAAGAATTGTCAGTAACTTCAGAATCTGCAATCTCTATGAAGTTTTTCTCTATTCATGTCCTCTACACTCCTTATTCCCCCTTCCAGCAACATGTAAATAGAAGTATACCATTTTTAGAGTTAAAAGTAAGCTAACAATTTTATCTACTCAATCCTTTATTTCCAGTTAAGTAAACTGATATCTAGTGAGATGAAGGAGAATTGTCCCAGTCACTCAGGTATCCTAACATGTCGGAATTTTCCCAGTAACCCGTCTTGGAGTACTTAGGCTGCAGCTGGGATCTTTTTCTTCTTGAAAATAACTAGGAATTAATTATTCCTTCCTCTAGTGAGTTCATTACCTTATTACGGAATGTAGCACAGTTCAACTCATTAGTTAGGAATATATCTGCCTGTCTCATTATACTATGAGCACATTGCTGGTTCATGTCTATTTCATTCTTTATCTTCCAGTGCTGCCCCAATGCACTCCAAGCACATTGTCTTGTGCATATAGGGATAGAGAAAAGTTTGTTGAATTGAATCACCTCAAAACCACCAAGGAAGTATGTTAACAGGAAGAAGGAACCGGAAAGTGAATTCTAGTTGGACTTTTCAGGCTTGCCTTCCATAAAAAATAGCAATATGCTTTGATTTGGGACCTGACTTCACTCATTCATATGGCCTTCAGTCCTTCAGAGATCCTCAACTTCTCTCTTAGAATTCTCTCTCCAGATTCTTAACGCTGAAGCTCACCAGCTCACCATACTGATGCTCCCTCTTTCCACTAGTTGGAAATTACCATGTCAGAATTCTGGTGACCCTAGAAAAAGGTCTGAAAAGTTTCTTGCATTTGTCTTCTCTTTTTTTGTTTTGAATGCACTTTCTTATTTGAACATCTCCTTTGTAGTAGCTTCCTGTTTGGCTTCCCTGCCCTTTAAGATCTCCTTTACAGAGGCCCATTTCCACAACCTCATAATGTTTCATTCTGTCCTAGCTTTTAAAATAGCGCTTCCCTAATCAAAAACTTTTTTGACAAGGCCTGCCAGAGAGCTGAGCTCTGGAAACCTGGGGTATGCAATATTTGGTTTTATGACCTAGATGTTAAGATCTACACTGTTTTACTATACTTGACCTGAGAATGGCATTCTTTACTCTTTGAATTAAGTTGTTTGGAGGCAGTAGAAACTACTTTTGGATCAAGTTGATTGAATACAGTAGTTCATCAGACTCTGACCACTCCTAAAATATATTTTTTGATTACCTAAATTAATATGTACGGAATTTTCTTAAATAAATAAGTCTCTGGTGAGTGGAATTTTGTACCACAATTCAGACAGCCACTAAAGTCACTGTGCTCCTTCCTGTGCATCTGGACTCAAAGAATAATACACAAATATTTGCAGAGCAAAAAATATACTTGATAATTTTATATTATGGTGTGATCACTTTGTGGATTTTCTTGTGTCTATTAGGCTTAGTGTTATTTGAAGAGGGAAGTTTGGCAAAAAGTCCCTGTTCAGGTGTCCTCTCCCTCAACCTGAGAATCTTGAGAAAACCCCAAAACTTGTACATTGCCTTATTGAATTTCCTTTTTAATGCCACTAGATAATTTAAAAAGTTGATAGTTTCTGTGAGAATCCCACCTGAACGAACTTTTGTAATCCTAGCACCCACATCAAAAATACAAAGTACATATCTGGGAGTTTTAAATACATATTATTTAGTTGAAAATACATTCTAATGTATTATCTAGCTTATATATAGCTCAGCAAAAAGAGAGGGGAGAAATAAAAGTTTTGAAGTATGATAATTCAATGTATTAGGAATATATTATTGACCCTCTGATAAGCGTAAACCTCATTTCTTCTTAGTGGACTATCATGCAAGCTGCTTCACTACAACTGATATTTAATTATTAACCTTCTCTCAATCTTTATGAGTGGTGGTATTATTTTCTATCTTCTAATTTCACTATTAAAATCATGAATTATTTTAATCAACTTCATAATTTAAAGTGATTTTTTAAATTCATAGCATTATTAGCTTTCATTTCAATGTAAAATATCTATGTCATATTGTGATCATGCTTTTAAATGTTAACTATGATAATGATAATGACTTCTTTCCACTACCATTTTTTTTAAACAATTGTACTTGAAGCATATTTTGTCACACTGATCCTTCAAATTTATGGCTGTCAAAATATATCTTTTTTCTTTAGGGTTTAGAGGAAAAAAAGAAGACTCTTAAATAATAAAACACTTAATTTTAATGCTATAATCTTTCTGCATGCTGATATTATCATAGAATAAGGAAAATAATAGGCCTACACATGCACTTTTCTTTCTTCTCTTTATTTGACCTGTAGGAAGTGAGTAAAGAAAGTAATTTTATATAAAACATATTTATTGATTTGTAGGAATGATCATTTTGGTTCAGATATTTGTTGTTTTCATCCCAAAATGAAAGAAGGCTTTACCACAAATCATGCACTGGGCAGCCATAAATGATTGATCAATGACAGAAAATAACAAAAAGTCATCTAGCTTGTGTTTCTGTATCAAAATATTCATTAGCAATTACTGGAGCTATTTGTATTATTTACCCTTGTCATGCTTTGGAGTCTACATGAATAATTGCTACTCCATTAAAAATGTATAGATGCTTGTGTTCTAGGACAAGAGTATATTAAAATACCTCTATATAATTTTGGGGCCACAAAATTAGTTGGATTTCTACTTTATATATTGGTAAATTATTTTCTACAGAGGCCTTTGTGTTTTGCTGTTCTTTCAAGGAAAGGTTTATAGCTGTGAATCTTTGATTCTTAGAAAAATTACAATAGGGCAGTAATTTTAGAACCTTAAGAGCCCTAATGGATAAATTTTTGTTGTTTTTTTTCTCAGAGACATCATATAATTCTCTGTTTCTAAGAAGAGTTTGCCAGCACATTGGTAAAAGGGGCTGTGATAGTTTTTGTTTGTATTTCTGTTTGAGGAATAGGTTTTGGGAAAAACCACCGATTTGATCTGTCAAGATATTGAAGGACTTTTGCTTATGCTGTCTTTGAATTTCAATCTCCATGAAAGTATATTTTAAACTGGATTAAGGCATTATATTTTTAAATTATAAGATTACCACCTACCAACTTCTAACCATTTTTAGTAATTAAGGGTACAGTTATATATAAACAAGAATTAGAAAATCTCCTCAATCAAGTTCTTATTTTCACCCATTTAATTTGTCCTGGCATTTTTCATATGAGGAATTACATACTATACAAAATGTAATAGATTTGGAAGTAAATAATACCTAAATTTTTCCTCTTAAGGACCATAGTTTCAGTTTTCCTGTTATATACAATCTCTAAGCATCCTGAACTCTTTCAGATCATGTTTTTATTACTTGTTTGATATCTGTCTTCCTTGGTGGAGTCTAGGCAAAGTCCATTTTACTCATTGCTTTATCTTCAGTGCCTGACATGTAATAAGTGCTTGACAAATATTTGACAAATGTTAAAAAAAAAGGTTTTATTTAAGAGCAAAAAAATAAAAAGAGCAAATCCTCCATAACTAAAATTGGGCTTCACATCCATGGTGTCCTTAATTGAATCTGTGAATGGCATCCACATATTTTCCTACCCTAATTTATACATTTTTTCTCACAAAGCTTCATCCAGATCTATTAATAAGAAACCATATTGAATTAGTTTGAGCTGGGATGATCCTATATATTAACAAAGTGGGAGGCAACATTGGTGGTATAATTTGTAGGACTGAGAGAGGATTGCCTTTTCCAAATCATCTCCCACCTGGTTGCCACAGGCTTTGGAAGCCCCATCATTGGAGTTGATTTTGTTGTTGTTGTTGTTAAAAGTGTCTCTGGGAGGCCCATTTTAAACTTGTTTATATTGGTAGTTGTAAAAACAAAATGACATGCTATTTCCTATTTCCTATATGGGGCAGTACTAATTATGAGCTACTATATGAAAGATTACCTTTTGATCAGTAATATGACATATGTTGTACTATCCTTTTGTTGAATAGGTAGAGAGTTCCCACTTGAATATTTAAGTGAGAAACAAATGCTTCCAAAAAGATCTTTTAAGCTTCCAGTATTGATTTAAAAAAAAAAAAAAAAAGGTACTCTTCTCACTTTGCAGAAGGAAAGAGATTAAGCAATGAAGCTATGAGAATATTTGTGCAAAGTTTATAAAAAAAAAAAGCCAGGAAGAAAACAGAAATATTCTTGAAGCATGGAAAACTCCCTGGGAACAAGAAAATCTTACAAATGCATTTTGATTATGGAATGAGTAGTTTGACAGGGCCAGAGTTTGGGGAAGGGAGTTGAAGCAGGCTAGTAAAATAGGGAATCAATAGATGGATCTGGAACCTGGCAAGAAGTGCATGTGAATATTGATATCCCCAAGATGGCTGCTGGAAGATCCTTGCGAAAATCCCATGCAGAACAAGATTTCCTCTGGAAGCCAGGAGAAGCCCCGAATAACCTCCAGGGACATTATCATTCATTGGGCCCTCCCAGGGGATTGATGGGTGATTGATGGGTGGGGTAACCAATCAAAATAGCAAACAGCTGAAACACTTCCCATGCCATTAGCAAAGGGGTGGAATAATTAATGGTTTAAAAAGGAAGTGCAAAAGTCTCTCTCTCGCGCGCTCTCTCTCGCTCTCTCACCTGCCTTCTGTGCCCTGCTCTCATGGTGACCCCCCCCCCCTTGCATGGATCAACACGCAAGTAAAGCTTGGGCATTTATAATCTATAATGGGAAATTGTAGTCTGTAAATCGGTCGTCTTCATCACGCTTCATCCCCTTACTCTCTTACCTATGATCTGTTATTTTTTCCCATTTCTCTTCCCTCCCCACCTTAAAAAATTACTGGCCTAATCAACATGGCATGCTCTTGAAATTCATTTCTGCAGAAGTCAAAGAACTTAGACAAAATCTGGTAACAGAGTTGCTGAAGAACCCAAAAGACATCAAAGCAAGGAGAAATTGTCAGAGAGGCATGACAAAGGTGAGGTCGGGGGAAGGGCACAGGTTTCACTTCTTTTATGATTTCGCCTAAGGCTGACTTTCTTGTTTTGAGTTCACTTTTTGCACTTTCTGCTTTTTCTTTGATAAAGGTGATGATGTGTTCCACGGTGGCTAGAAGGCAAGAATCAGGAAAGAAGAAAGAGAAGTAATAGACTTCAGTCATTCTTGTAATAGATATTCAGGCACCTGAATCAATCAAGAATTTGAGTCAACTTCTACTTGTTTCTTTTACCAAAATTTTCCTTCATGGGATAAATGAGTGGTGTTTATGTAAAGGAGAATCTAAGAAGTGAACCAACAGTTGTGGTTTATATCCAAATCTGGCTGCTCCCCATCCTTAGTTGTGTCCTCCGGCAAGTTATATCACCTCTCTAAGTCTCAATTTCATCTGCTATAAAACAAGGATAATAAAAGCTCCTGACTACCGGGTTATGAGGTTAAGTGAGCGAATGCATGAAGAAAGCATGGCCAGGTCCCTTGTTCACAATCTGTGCGCAATAAATTCTGGCTTTTATTCCTCAGGGGACAAGGTCTCAAGCTTTATCAGGCTGGAAGGATCTCAGAGTTAAAAATGACCCAGAAATTCTTGAGATGTATATGGAGGTAACAGTCTTGACACCTCTCTAGACATAATAATATGGGTAATTATGCAAAGAGAACCTTTGAAGGTTCTGAGTTGCATCAGGCGATATTTGTCCCACTGGCCCAAATATAGTGAAGATGGAACCCTTTGATCTCTGACAAAAATGATATTTTATTGAGACTCTTTTCTCCTAAAAGATTTGAATCATAGGTGGTTTATGTTTCACATGTGGTTCATGCTTAGTCATTAGAGAAATCCTGTGAGCTACAATTACAGAGAATTTTAAGTACTACATGCCAGATAATTTACTTTACAATCAAGACATGATGGGCAGACTAATTAGATATCCACCTTTTGAACTCCCTTTTTATACCTTATTTTATGACAGACCTTTTGCCTTCTTTTTGTCTAAACTGTCACTGATTTCAAATTTTTGCTCTAGAATCTTCTAACAGTAGCTTCTTTACTTCAACAGCTGCCTTTACTTCTCAACCACTGTGGTCTGGTTTCTGTCTTGCCAACTTTATTGTTCTCATCAGGGATAGTTGAAGGCATCTTTAGTGCCAACTCTAAAACCAATGGGAATTCTTCATTCCTTGTTTGCTGCTTTTGAGATTATTGTCCACATTACAAGTTATTAAAATTATCTGTTCCTTTGGGTTTTGTGCTGACATTTTCTCATTGTTCTCATAAATCTCTGACCATTGCTTCTTTGTCTATTTTGGAAGTTTCTCCTTCTCTCCTGTCCCTTTCATGCTTTCAAACATTCAATCCTTGGTCCATTGCTCCTTTCTCCTTACATATTCTATTTAGATGATCTCCTTTATCTACCACCTATATGTCAATCACTCCTAAATCTGCATCTCCAGATTTCAGTCTAATTTTCAGATATATGTCAGACCTTATGTCTAAAGTGAACATCTCCACCCAAACCAGCCCCACCCTAAACATGCTCCTTCTTCTTAGCTCTTGCTTTGGCTTATGGAATTTCCATCTGCCCATCCCCCTAAGCCAGAAAGCCTAGGAACCATTCTCAACTTTTGCATCATCCTTCATATTGAACAAAGTCCAATAAAATTTAGTCCCTAATATTTCTTAATTTGATCAAGATTTCTGAGTCTTTACTGCCACTCCCTTCATCATGTCTTTGTTATTTCAGTAACCCCCTAAATGCTCTCATTATGCATTTTGGTTCTTTTAACAATAATGATAATGGCAAACCCTTAAATAGCACTTTCTACATGCCAGGTACTATTCTAAGTGCTTTATCTATATTAACTCTTTTAATCCCCAAGATAACCCCATAAAGTAGTTATTCTAATTATCCCCATTTCACAAATGAGGTAAGTGAGGCCCAGAGTGGCTAAATTACTTGTCCTAGCTCACTGATTCCGGAGGCAGTCAGGTTACGAAGTCCATCTCTCTAACCATTACTAGAGTAATACATGTAAGAGGAAATCTGATAATGTTGTTTCACTGGCTACCTATAGCCTACAAAATAAAGTTCAATTTCTTTCATGTAGCACAAAAGTTTTGCTGTCTCTCTGTCCATCCAGCTTCACTTGACTTCCTCTACTTCCCACTATTCTCTGGTTACACTCAATTCATATAGGCTTTAGCAGTACATACCATACACACTAGCAAAGATCAACTCTATAATAGCTTTGCCTACCTTCTTTGTAGTTTGGCATATATTTATAAACCACACAGTTTACAAATGTTATCAGTGTTTACCCAGTTTGTTGAAAGGGTATTGTGGCAGGCAGAATTCTAAGATGCCTCACCTCCCGAGATTCCTGGCCCCTGGTGTAAACACACCTTCTTCCAAATATTCAATGAAACACCAATCTATGTCCATTGTGAGGGAATTGTGCAGGTGTAATTATGGTCCTAAATCAGTTGACCTTCGAAAGGCAGATTATCCAAAGGACCTGACCTAATCACATAAACCCTTTAAAAGTGGAGAGTTTCCCTTAGCTGGGCACAGAAGAGAAAGTTAAAGATTCAACACACGAAAAAGATTTGATGTTCTGCTGCTGGCTTGAAGATGCCAACAGCATCTTCAATGGAGGGGACTCTGTGATAAGAAATGAGGGATGCCTCTTGGAGATGAAAGCAGCCCCTGGCTGAAAACCATCAAGGAAATTGGACCTTAATCCGACAACTGCAAGGAACTGGATTCTGCCAACAACAAGAATGAGCTAGGAAGTAAAGTTTTCCCCAGAGCCTGGCTGACACCTTGATTTCAGTCTTGTGTTACCTTGAGCAGAGCACCCAGCCACATCTTTTCATAAGTTTATTGGCCCTTTGTGTATCTTCTTAGGAGAAATGTCTATTCAGACCTTTTATCTATTTTTAAATTAGGTAATTTGTCTTTATATTTTTGAGTTGTATGAGTTTTTTGTGTATTCTGATACAATAATATATGATTTGCAAATATTTTCTCCCATTCTGTGGGTCATCTTTTCACTTTCTTGATTGTCCTTTGAAGTACAAATGCTTTTAATTTTGATGAAAGCCAGTTTATCTATTTTTTTCTTTTGTTCTTTATACTTTTGGTCTTGTATCTAAAAACACATTGCCTAACCAGAGATCATGAAGTTTTATTCCAATGTGTTCTTCTAAGTGTCTTATAGTTTTAGTTCCAATATTTATGTCTAAAATCCATATTCAGTTTATTTTTGTATAGGTATGAAGTAGGGGGTCCAAATTCATCCTTTGTTCCAACACTGTTTTTTGAAAAGACTGTTCTCTCCCCATTACATTCGTCTTAGCCTCTCTGTTGAAAACCAATTGATTATAAATGCAAGGATTTATTTCTGGACTCTCAATTCTATTCCATCAATCTAGATGTTTGTCTTTATGCCAGTACCATATTGTCTTGATCGCTGTGGTCTTGTGGAAAGTTTTGAAATCAGAAAATATGAGTCTTCTAACTCTGTTCTTCTTTCCAGGATGGTTTTGGGTCTTAGGGGTTCCTTCCTTTTTCAGATAAATTTTTGGATGAGCTTGTCAATTTTCTTTTGGCAGCTGGGATTTTGATAGAGATTGCACTGAATCTGTAGATCAATTTGGGGAGTATTCCTGTTTTAACAATATTAAGCCTTCTAGTCATGGACACTGGATGTTTTCCTATTTATTCAGATATTCATTAATTTCTTTTAAGAATGTTTTTGCAGTTTTCAGTACACAATACTTGAATTTCCTTTGTTAAATTTATTCCAAAGTATTTTTATTATTTTTGGATGTTATTGTAAACTGAATTATTTTCTTAATTTCATCTTCAGATTGCTCATAACCAGTGCATAGAAATTCAACTGATTTTTGTATATTGATCTTGTATCCTGTTACCTTGCTGAATTTGTCTATTCATTCTAACAATTTGTTTGTGGATTCTTTAGGATTTTCTAAATACAACATCATCTAATAGAGATAATTTTACTTCTTCCTTTCAAATTTGATGACTTTTATTTGTTTTTCTTTCCTAGTTACCCTGGCTAGAACCTCCAGTACAAGTTTGAATAAAAGTGGCAAGAACAGAAATCCCTGTCTTGTTCCTGAACTTAAGGGAAAGTATTCAGTCTTTTACCACTAAGTACTGTGTTAGCTATGTGGCTTTTGTAGATACCCTTTATCAGGTTGAGGAGGTTCCCTTCTATTCATAGGTTTCATTGTTTGTTGTTGTTGTTGTTTAATCATTAAAGGGTATTGGATTTTGTAAAAGTATTTTTCTGCATCTATTGAGATGATCATTTGATTTTTGTTTAGTCTTGTCAGGAAGACACGTGTTACCACCTCCAGGGGAGGTGTCTCACAATATGCAGGATAGCAACCATGGGTTGCAAGCATCAGAGTCGCCAGCAAAAGCACAATTCTCACAGGCACTGGATGGAACACTTCATTCACAAAAGAGCAGAGACAGAGCAAGGACAGCTTCAATAGTGGACATTGGTCCTCCATGGCCAGTAGGTGTTGATCCATAGCAGACACAGGGAGATGATATGCATATAACTTTTTGTGATGTAAGCAAAGGATCCTATTCCTTACCCACCACGAACAGTATAGCAGCAGGGTTGGCCAGATGCCCTAAAATACATACACTTTTCTCCTTGAATATTTACATAGGCTCAGGACAAAAAGGGAAGGAATGTGCTGGACTACTATTAATTTCAGTTATTGTGTTTTTCAACTCCAGAATTTCTATTTAGTTCTTTTTAAGGATTTCTACCTTTTTGTTGATATTCTCTATTTGGTGATACATTGATTGCAAACTTTTTTTTTTTCCTTTCAGTTCTTTAGACCTGGTTTCCTGTTGTTTTTGTACATATTTATAATAGTTGATTAAAATTTTTTGTCTAGTTATAACATCTGTGTTTTCTTAGGGACAGTTTCTATTACCGCTTTTTCTGTCATACTTTCCTGTATCTGTGTGTCTTGTAAAGTTTGTTGGAAATTGGACATTTTAAATAATGTAGTTTGGCATTTTTGGTAATCCAATTCCCTCCATCCCAGGTTTTGCTGTTGTTGCTGTTTGTTGTTGCTGCTGATGCTGTTTGTTTGTTTAGTGACTTCCTGAACTTATCCTGTATTCTCTACCATGTACAGCCACTGAAGTCTCAGCTCAGTTAGCTTAATGGTCAACTCATGATTACTTGGAGATTTCATTAATTGCCTTGCACCAATAAATCCCAAGGGGCTCTCTCTGTGTGTTGGAGCATATCTTCAACCCTTTAGAAGCTTTCAACCTGTCTCAGACTTCACTTCTTGCTTATTCAGGACCTCAAAGTCATCCAGAGGTGAGAGATAAGGGGCTTTCCAGTTCTTTCCTGAGCATGTGCACAACGCTGCACATGTATATGATCTTCTAGATCCCCAGGAATAGGTCATAAGTTTCTAAAGACCCATATGGACACCTGAGGCCCCAAATCTTCCATTTAAGTGTTTTGGACAGTCTCTTGTTTCCAACAACTGTTATGGCCACCTCAGCAGTTGCAACGTTAAACAATTTTGACTGATTGATTTTGACAAATACCCTGAATATAAGAGTTTTCTCAATGTGTGAGCATCGAGTAGAGTTAAATAATGATAAACATTGCAAATGGGGATTTTTCTAGGAGCAGACATTAGAAAAATAGTGACAATTCTCTAGGAATAAGACTTTTTTGGGGAGCTCCAAACCCAGTTTGCTTCTTCCACTGGCTGCTAGGTTGCTGTTTGTCAGAGTTCCTATTGTTGAAAAACTGCTAATTTTTAAGGTTACTGGAGAGCTGGGGAAGAGCAATTGGAATAGGGCAAGTTAATACATCAAAAATACCACAAAACCCAGTGCTCTAAAATATTTAGCTGTTTTGCTTGAATAAATGCTACTTGGAGTTTTGCAAGTCACTAGTTTCCAGTGTTCTGAAAAAGTTAATTTTGACAATTTTTGCCAGTTTCTTATTGCTTTTATGGAGGAGCAGATTTTGAGGTCTTTATGGAAGTGGACCTCTTGAACAGTCTCTTAATGGTCTTCTTTCTTCTAGACCTTGGGCAGGCATCTCTGAACCCTTATTACCTCATCTGTAAAATAAAAATTATAATATATTTCTCATAGGGTTTTTGTGGATATTAGATGAGAAATTCCTGAGCACTGTGCCTGCAATGTAGTTATTAAGAGAAGTGGTTTTCCTCCCCCTTCTTTTGTACTCCTAGATTATTTTACAACTTTTAAATCTTTCAAAAGTCTATCTTAGAATCCATCAACAGTTAACAGTACTTATTCAAGTCTACAACTCTTCTTAGGTCCCAGTGTTCTGGATAATCTAACCCAAATTGACCTTTCCACTTATACTCCTCCCTACCACCTGGCACTAGGCCTAAGTTCAACCAGTCTGTTTCATTCACTTTTCCTTGGATTGCAAATGCAGTAGGCATTTGTGTCCATGTACTTATCCATTTATTTCCTGGATTTCTCTTCACTTCGTCTCTGCTCGTCCACTGATATTCTGTGGACATTTTTTAAACAACTCCATCCCAAATTAGAGCCCAACCAATGATCCAGACATTTCTTACTTTAGTGAAAAGCAGGGACATTTGGATCCTATAAATAGACTTACTTCTGGGTTCCCCATTTTCTTTTTTAAATAGTCTTCAAACTTCTTTGTCCTCACACTTCTCACCATTTGGGACCTCAAGTGCCTCCTCCTCTTTAAACTCTTCAATCTTGTCCAGTTTGCAGCTCTGTGTTTTCTGCACATGATTGCAGTGAATACATTTAATTGTTTTTGCTTTTAGACTGTTCAATTGCTTTCTGATCAATGCTTTAGCAAGACTTGCAAAGCTGCATACCAGTACAATGTTATCTTAGATTCAATGACAAACATCAGAAGGAAACTCAATTTGAAAAGGTTTGAGCATGAAAATAAGCAAAATTTCAGAGCAGAATTAATAAAAAGAGTTTTTAAAAATGAAGTTTGTCCATGCATAATTTTCTTGACAGCTTCTAAAATAAAAGTGAATTATCTTTTAAACAATACCATTCAGAAAACTTTAACTTTAGACAGTATATATTGAATACCTATTTTAAAAGATTAGGAAATCAAAGCACATATATTTTCCTACTTCCTATCAATCAACTTCTTTTTGTTCAGTCTATTACTATTTTTTGCATTTTCAAGATCTATGATGTTCTTTAACTGGCCTTTTAAACTGAGCAATCATATATCAAAATCCCTTTAAGATAGAAAGTATTTTTTTTGTGGAATTTGTTTATGGATGCATAGCATATTCCATTGTATGGTTGTCCCATAATTTATTTAACATATGTTCTGTTTAGGACCTGCATGATATTTCCCATTTTTCCTATATAGGCAATACTCTGATGATTATCATTATAGCCACATTTTTATTAATATTCCTAAGTTCTTACTTTCTTTCTTCCCTAAGCTTATGAAGAAAATAACAAAGACAGGCTTAAAAAACTTAAGTTTAGATAATCATTGGCTATCACGTTGACTAAGTGCACAGGAACTTCAATTAATGTATACTGAACCTACTGTAGTTCACCTGTAAAATTAAAATGTAATGTCTTTTTCCCCAGGGTTTTGAAAGTCGCATTTAGATAACATCTGAAAAAGACATGCTATCAAACAGTGCGATATATTACTAATTTCACCGTTGAGGCAGTTTTATGAAACCACTGCCACCACTGCACAGCTTTTATGCTTTATTACCTTTTGACGTAAATGACGACTTACACAATTGAAAACACTATGAAAATGTCAGAACAGTCTTTGTTTCTACACATCCATGGCTTTATAGACTCTAGCAGATCTTGAGGTCTCAAAGTATGCTATCATTAGGGATTCTTAACACAAACGGAACAATTAATGATAACGGCTTTTTCAAATACTTCCTTTACTGACTATTGTATTCTAAAGTATAAATCTGAAATTTTAATATGCAGATTGTCACTATAATTGTTGATATCTTCCACCGATTGTTCTGATGGCAATTTAAGAAAAAAATGTCAGAAACACTGCATGTACATTATAAACTAAATGTTAAAGTAATCACTAGCTAGTTAGCCGATACCTTTCATAATATTTCTAAATAATGTGTGAAACATGTGACTTTACAAAATGGATGAAGATTGGAGGAGTTTATTTTTAAGAATCTACCTGATCATGTGCTTAGGTTAAAGGAGAGTCAGTGCTCATTAATAACTCAAAATGCTACCGTTTATACTTGCCTAATTATAAAAGCTTCTTCACTGAATCTGTAGGGTGGAGTGTCTGCATGCTACCAAATTCTCCGCACCATTAGCTTTCCTCTTCTATTTAGAAGTACTTAACAGAGAAATAAATGCTATTGTAAACATGCCATGGCTTTGTACAGGATAGATAATAACACAAACCTTTATTAAGAGCCTACTATGTAGTGTGCACTGTGCTAGATGCTAAAAGACCCAGGTTCAACATGATGTAGCTTCTGTCTTTTATAAGCTTACAGTTTAGAGTGAGCAATAGACAAACAGGTAATTTCAATATAATAATTCTACATTAGTATTAGAGCAGAAACACTCAAGGGTATTTTGGAGAACAGAGTACAGATCGAGTAATGCCTCAATTGAATCTTTTTTTTTTTTTTTTTTTCCCTTTTTTTCCGAGGTACTGGGGTCAGGGACTGAAACCCGGACCTTGCATGTGGGAAGACGGTGCTTGACCATTGAGTCACATTGGCTGTTTTTTGTTTGTTTGTTTGTTTCCAGGAGGTGCCAGGAACCAAATCTGGGACCTTCCATGTGGGAAGCAGGTGCTCAACTGCTTAAGCCATATCCACTCTCCTGAACTGAGTCTTGAGAGTTAAAAGTTAGGCAAGTATAGGACAGCCCAGGCATGGAGAAACTTGAGGTATTTCAACTTGTCTGTTTAGTTCTATCTTAGGCAGGTAGGCTGAGTGCCTATGTACAGGCTGTGCTCTAAAGTCCATGCCATATTTGTCTACTTTGACTTCTTGTGTCTTTTTGAAATTCATGTGCCTAGAGGAGTCATCTTTCTGTACTTTCTCTGTTAAGAATGACCCCTTTTTATTCATTCAGACAGAAATATTCATACAGGACATATTTCTGTAATGTGGACAAAAGCAGTGTATTTTTAGCTTTGTACCCTTGGTCAGGGAGTGAGGCTTTCTGTTCATAACATTTTGGGAATCCCTAGGATAGTGGCCAATACATATAGTCATTCATGTATATTTATGAATGAAGGATTCATAGGAAACACACTTCTGAGAAATATTCATGTAGTACTAGTTATGAACAGCCTCCTAGTCTTAAGACAGAACTCAAATAAGCAAAGAGATCAGCTTGGTCAGCTACTATCCTGAGTTCTTAGGAGCTCTTGGCAAATCTTAACCCTATAGATAATAAAGGATTAATGTAATTAAATTCTTTCTTTACTCATTGAGGGAATATATTCAAAAACCTTTTTCTGGTTGAGTATTTCTGAGGAGCTCTGAGGAGAAGATTGCAAACTTTGAATAGAAGTTGTGTGATCTTTGGGAAAGGCCCAACCCAGCAAAGCTCTGACATTACTCAGAAGTTGGACACAAAACTCTGATCCTCAGCCAAGAAAACCAACAGCAGTTATTCAGCAGCTATCAATTAGTAAGTAAAATATACACTGTGGAAGGGGAGAGTGCTGGGATAGAATTAGCTGGATAAATTGGAGGAAGAGTTAATTTGACCAAGCCTCCTAGAAGAGGTGGATATTGAGATGCAAGCATGAACAAATACTGCTCCATAGAGTAGGAAGGTTCAAAGTAATTTTTGGCAAAGTGACCAAATGCCTGCAGCCACTCTGTCACCTCCTTTTACCCTACCTTATCACAGTGCTTCTGAGGTGTTGGCCAAAGACCAGTTGCATCAGAAGCACCTGGGGTATTGCAAAATGTCAGATTCCTGGATTTCACCCTGAATTTACAATATCAAAAGTGACTGATGGTAAGACACAGAAATGTCACTCTTTCTTATAATCACCCTACGTGATTCTTAGATCCATCACATTTAAGAATCATTGACTTAGAGAATACCTTAGTACTATATACTGCAGTGACATGCAAACATACAGGAGGTTTTATGTGAAGAAACTACAGATGTAGACTTTAAGATGGAGAAAGTCCATAGTATGTCTGTATCTCTTCATGGGAGGACTATGATGATATAATGCTGCTTCAAAATAAGAGTATACCTAACAGACCAACATGCTTTTCACTTAAGTTCTCTGTTTATCAAACAGAGAATTCTATATGTATGAACTGGGATTAACTTGGAGTGGATATGTGAGGGGGAAAGGAATAAAAGAGTCTGGTCTTTATATAGTAGCCTATTTATAATGAAAACCACATACATGCCTAGTGAAGGAGGACAGACCATTATACCAGGCCCTTGATATTGATGGTTGTATTTATGAACTTTTTCTAGTGAAATTGAAACTTAGCCTAGTATTATATATTGTGTAAGAGCTACCTCCTTACACAAGATAGACTTCTTGTTGCCCAAATGTGTCCCTTCTCTAAGCCAAACTCAGCATATAAATGCAGTACCTTCCCCCTCCCTGCCCCCTGGCATGGGACATGACTCCTGGGGATGAGCCTCCCTGGTACCAAGGGATTTTATTACTAAGCACTGACTAGTGATGAATCTGGAAAAAGGGCTTGACCAAAAGGGGAAAATATTAAATACCAATGAGTTTTTATGGCTAAGAGACTTCAAAGTGATTCAGGAGGTTATTTCAGAGTTACACATATGTATGTCTCAGCAGGAACTCATTGACTGCCACAGTAAACAAGGTCTCAAATAGCAGGACTCCTGAGGGCTCTAGAGACATCTGGACACTATAGGCAGGGCAATCTCAGGAATTCAGCACCCTGTCAATGGGCCTTACTTTAGAATATATGTCACCCATATAACAGAGTTAGACTTATTTATAATTTCTCTACACATGGCTCTTCTGCCCCTTTTATTTGAACTTCTATGTAGAACTATAGTTTTTAAATAAATGTTCCAGAGACTTAAATCTTCAGTCTGTTTGTATGCCAGTTGAGCCCTGAATCTCAGCAGAGTTATAACACCTACTCATCAGTTCACTGGACTCATCCAGGACAATTAACAAAAGGATGATGATGGACAATGCCCACCCCAGGAAGCAAGCAATACAGTTCCATCTATCTGCCCCATGGGATCTAAGCTCTCTCTCAATTGGAGACAGAGTGGGCATCACCATCCCCAAATCTGCAAGAATGAGGAATGAACAGACATAAGGGGGGAAAGCAACTATGGACTAAAGTAAACTTATGATTATTCTAGCAATGGAAGAACTTGTATCATTGATATAAAGGCAGTGGCCACCAGAGGTTCTGAGGGGAGGGAGAGGAAAGAATAGGTGCAAAATAGGGGCATTTTGGGACATTGGAATGGTCCTGCATGACATTGCAATGACAGATATAAGCCATTATACATTTTGTCAAAACCTATAAAATTGTATGGGGCAAAGTGTAAAATATAAGGTAAACTATAGTCCTTTGTTAGTACAATGCTTCAACATGTGTTCATCAATTTTAACAAATGTACCACACTAATGAAAGATGTTGTTAATGTGGGAAAGTGTGTAGGGGAGAGGGGGTATATGGGAATCCCCTATATTTTTTATGTAACTGTAGCAATTTGGCAGTTTGATGAAATTATGAATTCCAAAAATAGATATTGGATTATGCTTGTAATCTGATCTGCTAATATGGGCATGATTAAGTTATAATTGGGGCTTTGATTGAGCCATGTCAGTAGGGTATTGAGCCCTACCCCTTGGTGGGTGGGGAATCAAATATAAAAGACATGACAAAGAACAGAGTTGGAGCAGTTTTGATGTTGGAGTTCTGGTGAGGAAGGAGAGAAGGCCCCGGGATAGAGATGAGCCATTCACCTGAGAGTTCACAGCTGGCCTTGTGGAGAGAGGCAAAGCCTAGAGAACCTCATAGTCTACATCTGACCTTGTGGAAGAAACAGAGGAGCTAAGCCCAGGGAGAAATGGAGCCCTGGGAAGAGAGGAACTCAAGAAGCCTGAACCATGGCAAACATCGGCAGCTGCCTTGCTCCAATACGTAGCAACAGACTTTGGTGGGGGAAGAAACTTATGCTTTACAACCCGGTAACTGTAAGCTTCTACCCCAAATAAATACCCTTTATAAAGACCAACTGATTTCTGGTATTTTGCATCAGCAGCCCTTTGGCTGACTAATACAGTAACATTTATGTAATTTATGTAATCTAAATCTACATTTATGCAATCTAAAGCTTTCTTAAAAATTGAAAAAAATTTTTTAAATATATTCACATACAATGCCTTGTATGTGGTGGTATGCTAGTAAATGTTTAGCAACTAGCTCTCCAGAAAAAAGTCCTGATTTATAATTCTAGCTATAGTTAATTTTAAGCTACCAATGGTTTAACCACCAGCCAACAAAGTTCCTAAAAATTTAATGTCAGTTCTTATGAACTAGTACCAGCAGGTCCTTCTGAGTCTACATATAAGATATCATATTTACACCTATTTTCTCAAAATTAACTTTGCAATTTATTTGTTACATTGAAGAGGAGATAGTTTCCTCTCTATACTCCAGTTGACATTCATATGTCCATTTATTTTTTTTTTCCTTTTCTGCTCCTCTGTGAATTGTTATAATTCTGATATAGTAATATGGCCAGTGCACTTTTCATTCAAATTGTTTTTCCAGAATTTCACATATCTAATGTGCTTTGAAAAGGAACAAAGACCTTATAATACTAAGGGTACACTGACCATAAAATAAAATAAATTAAAGCTATTCAAAACAATTGTTTCTAAAACCAAATGTTGTAAATATATTAGATACCATCTGATTCACTTTAAAAGCTAATTCTCTTTTACAACATAAATTGGTTCATATATTTAGAGGACAAAGAAGTACCTGGCTCAATTGTTAGAAAATCTCTCTAAATAACTGTACCCGATATTCATTGAGAAGTGGAAGCTGATGTACTCTGGCAGCCAGTGTGTCTGGCAGGGGAATATTTGTTGTATGATTTTACGAAAAGAGAGGAAAGGCATGGGAGAAATTGCATATTAGAATCATCTGGGAAAATTTTTCAACAGTTTCCAAAGTTTCCCACACACAACTCCTCAGAGTTGGAGAAGTTCGTGTGAGAGAGAGAGGCATATTTTGAGAAAGCTTCCCGTGATGATTCTGATTTAATTATCATCTAACCATCTCTGGGCTGCTCCCCCTGCCTCTGCCTTTGTCCCTACCCATCTCACTCTCTCTCAAGAAACATTTTGGTAGGATTTAGGCAGAATACTGAATTACAGTTATGTTTAATTCCGTTTCACCTGAAATCTCTTTTTTCAGAGGAAATCAGGGATTTAATTATTCAAAGTGCTATTCATTTGTTCTTCTAGTGAGTAATTCAGCTAAACTAATGTGAGACAAGTGGTGGGGAGAGATATTGTGGTAAAATTGGTTTAAAATGCTAAATATCTGGATTATGAGATAAATACTAAAGAAGCATTTTATTTCCAAGCATATAAAATTATTTAAATTAAATCAAGAGATATTTTAATAATCACCACCACAACAGCTTACACTTATTGAATTCTTCTTTTTTGGGGGGGTGGGGTGGGGGTCAGGCATAGTCTCCAGTTCTCTGCTCATATTAATCCATTTGATCCTCACAAGCCTATTAAGTTGGTGCCATTATTGTTTTCCTTATGTTAAAGAATCCAAAAATGAAGGAAGTTAGCCAAGGTCATCCACCAAGTAAATAGTAACACCTGAATTCGAATCTGTTCTGGCTTCAGAGTCCAAGCACTTACTCACTATGCTATAAGAGTAATTCATATGTGAAATACTATCTAAGTATGCCACTCTGAGAGGATGCTTGCCTAAACCTTGTTGCTTAAATTGGTTGTCATCAAATTTTATTAAGTTACCATTTATAGTTGTTATTCTCAAGGAGATGGAGTGAAGGGATGTATTAGAATCACACCTAGACTTCTTCAGAATCCATTCCTTCCACCCCCACCCCCAGCTCAGTCATAGCAACTCCACACTACTGCTAGGTATGCGTTGCACATCCCCAGAAAATATTGGAGAGCCATTAGATAATATCACTCAATTTTTGATTAATAATGAGGGGCCTTCTCTTCCCAAAAGAATTTCAAGGGGCTTAAAAAAAAAAAAACAAAACAAAAAAAACTACAATAGCTTGTGTACATTTATATGTTCAGGAGCATCAGAGAGAAAAAGCAGAAATCACATAGCAAAGGGAAAGTAGTTGAACTGCTCACCAGGGTTGCGGAATAAGTTGGTCTGCACAAGTGCACATTAAATTGGTTCTGGAAATCCTGGTATTTTAAGGAAAGAGTAATCTAATAGGTTGCATAAATCATCTTATGGGTATTATTCACTTTATCACTCTGTAGTACATGTCACGATCCAAACTCTGGTTAACCTTCTGCCGTGGAACAGATAGAACTGATTTCTAAGAATGAATTTTGATGACAGTTTCATCAGTTTACTCCTGTGAAGTGTTCCCTTGCGCCTCCTCACTTGCCCTTGCAGCTGGGTGATTGCAGTATCCCCACATTCTGGCTTCATGAAAAGGAAGAAAAGGCTGGCTACTGCCTTACTTTTTAAAAAGTATATGTATAGATGTGTGAGTGTGTGTGTGAATATGTTTCCTGGCTAAAACAAAGGGTTACTTCAGTGGTCACCAAAATCCTTCCTGTTGTTACAGTGTTTGGTCTCTTCCTGTGTTCTTTCCTCTGGCAACTCAGATCCTTCAGATCCTCTGACCTTGCTTGAACTTTGGACCTCCATCCTGCATCCACCTTGTAGTATTCAAGCTCTTATCTGGAATCCTGTAGGATTGTTTTGTGTCCTCTTTTTCTGTTTTATTTATCTTTTTATTTTGTTTGTTTCTTTGTTTTGGGCACATAAAATCTTTCCAGAGATTTATTTTGGGTTCCAACAATTAGATTTCAATTTATTAAAGTTATAAGTTCAAAAACTGAGTTCTTCTTAAGGATTTATTCTTAGCGTACAAATCTTACTATTGTACTTTTTAAGTCTAGCAATTTTTAACATCACTTTTAAGTAATTTTGGAATAGTTTTTGATACCATTTTAAACTTAGTAAACACTTTCAAATACTTTTAGATGAATATGTAAATTAAATAGACTCACTATTTATCTTAAATATTTCAATTAACTGAAAGGAAAATGATATCCAAAATAAAAAAAGCATCCTCCTGAGTATTAAATAATTCCAATTAATATGATAAACTTATACATGCTTTCAATTTTCTTAATATGACATAAAATAGTATAACATTAATTGAACTCTGTCCTCTGACACCTAATCCCAAATGCAGCTTTTTGCTTGGGTTCTAGCTGACCGTTTCTGTGCTACTGAGACGTTCCATTAGAGGAAAAGCCATGTAAGTACAGATATCACCCAGTGCACTTCTCTCCTTCAGTTTCTGCTTGCTTTTGGTCCCTCTCCAGTACTTTCAAATAGTTGTTTTTAAATAACTTGTCCAAATTTCTTAATTTTATTCTGTGTGACAATTGCTCTGATACCAGCTGCTTTGTCATTATGATGCAGCCTAGATCTCTTGTGACAGGGTTTCTTGATTTGTTAACTAGTTCAAGGATTATATGGTGAAGGCTGGGGAAATGAAAACTTCACAGACAATTACCCAATAACAAATAATATCTTCCTTCATAGCCAAAGCTAGAATGCAGAATCCCTACTTATCTTGTGTCATGCCATTACAGTAAACTGTTTGTAATTTGATTTTGCTATCAGTAAAGCTATTGAGATAATAGTAAGACCCTGCTGGTATCAAAAGAGAGGCTGCTTTTTAATTTGTTGGAAGCAGCTCAAAGTTGGTTTTCCAAAACAGTGCCCTACAACAGATGTGTTTGTCCTTCCTCAAGTGGCTGAGATAGTTGACAAATGGCAGAGTTTTGGCCTTTTAGGCTCTAAGAAATAATGGATGTGCCTTTGGCTTATTGGGACACTTATGCAGACTTCAATAATTATAAATTCTATGGGTTTAAATCTATAAGAGATTTGCCATTACTCCATTTAAAACTTATATTCCATTAAAATGCCTCATTAAATGCTATGGGGGAAAAGTATCAAGGAACAAGTACTGAGAAGAATGGTGAAGGATAAGATAATTTTCAACAAAACACTAAAAGTAAAATGTATCTGAAAGAAAGAAAAATAGAAAAGGAGAGAAGATAGTAACCCCCTTTGTGGACTGATTCAAGCCAATTTACTGGTCACCAATATAGTTGCCTTAGGTGATTAGAGATAGGTGGAAAACTACATGTCCCTTTCCCAATTTCATGCTACCAGGTGATATTTTAAGATGAAAGCAAGTGTGGCAGTTTGATATTATTTATGAATTCCAAAAGAGACAATTGATTATGTTTGTAAAGTGGTCTGTTTCTCTGGGTAAATTCAGCTGAGATGTCTGATTAAATTATGTTAAGATTAGGGTTTTGGGGAAACGGATGTGGCTCAAGCGATGGGCTCCCATCTACCATATAGGAGGTCCAGGGTTCGATTCCCGGGGCCTCCTGGTGAAAGGCAAGCTGGCTTGAGAGGAGAGCTGGCCCACGAGGAATGCTGGCCTGTGAAGGAGTGCTGGTCTGCGCAGGAGTGCTGGCCCGTGCAGAGTCCTGGCCTGCATGGAGAACTGGTGCAACAAGATGACACAACGAAAAGAGACACAGAGGAGAGACAGTAAGAGATGCAGCAGACCAGGGAGCTGAGGTGGCAAAAGATATTAAGCACCTCTCTCCCACTTTGGAAGGTCCCAGGATCAGTTGCTGGTGATGCCTAAAGAAAAGACAAGCAGACACAGAAGAACACACAGAGAGCAGACAGGGAGCATGAAACAGTGGGGGTTGGGGATGGAGTGGGGAGAAATAAATAAATAAATCTTTTTAAAAAAAAGAGATTAGGGCTTTGATTCAACCACATCATTAGAGTGTGACTCAGCATTGAGTCCCAGCCCATTTGGGCTGATGAAACAGACTCTCACATGAAAGTAGACACACAGAAGCAGATATGCAGGAAGAGAGAGTGCTCCATAGACATGGCCCTAGGAAGAGAGATGAGCCTGATAATCTACAGCTGACTTTGTGAAGAGAACAGAGCTGCTGAGCCTGAAATAAGCCCTGGGGAGAGGTGAGCCCTATGCCAGCCTACAGCTGAGATCAAAAGAAACGGGGGCCACAGAGCTTTAAGAGGAAGGAGGAAGGCTGAACCCTCGCAGACATCGCTCACCATCTTGCATCAACATGTGGCAACAGACTTTGGTAAGAAAGTATTTGTTATCATACCTTGAGTTGGACTCTTTAGGGCCTTGTGATTGTAAGCTTCTACCCCAAATAAATACGCTTTATAAAAGCCAACAGAGTTCTGGTACTTTGCATCAGCACCCCTTCGGCTAACTAATGTAGAATTTGGTACTGATGAGTAGGGAAGTGCTTTTGCAAATACCAAAATGCTGAAATAGTTTTATAAATTGGTAAGGGGTATTTTTTTGAAGGAATTGTGAGTTGCTTGATGGAAAAGGCCTAGATTGCTTTGAAGAGACTGTTGGTGGTAATATGGAACCTAAAGTTATTTTTGATAAGGACTTAGAAGGAAATAATTGTGAAATGCTTGATAGAAAAGACCTAGATTGCTTTGAAGAGACTGTTGGTAGGAATATGTACGCTAAAGAGACTTTTTATGAGGCCTTAGAAGTAAATGATGAAACTATGATTGGAAACTGGAGGAAAGGTGATCCGTGTTTTAAAGATGCAGGAAGTTTAGCAAGATTAACTCCTGATGTTTTATGAAAGGCAGAATTTGAAAATGGTGAGCCTGTGCATTTAGCTGAAGAACTTTCCAAAGTAAACTCAGAGAATGCAACTTGGCCTCACCTTGCAGCTTATAGTGAAATGCTAGATGAGAGAAATAAACTGAGAGCTGAATTTTTGGGCTTAATGAAATCAGGAACTGATTCCAGAAATTCAAAGCTTTTGGAAATCAAGCCCCCAGATGACAGTGCCCCATTTGAGGACTTAAGTAAACTTGGAACCTATAAATCAGGATTGAAAATGCAGTTATCTAGGAAGGACTTGTGGAAAGTCTTACTGTCTGATGGCTTAGATCCCTGCTTCCTGCATGCTAAACCAACAAGCTTTTTGAGAGAGCTGAATGAACAAAATCATTGTCAGCCTGAACTAAAAGGGACATGCAGAGGAGAGATGGAAAGCAAAATGGCTTTAAGAGGAAAATCATGGAAAGCTGAAATCTGGAATTAAGACATCTCCTTGGGTCAAGAGAAGGACCCCACCCATGTGTACGGAGAGGGTGAGTTTGCCCTGGCATTTAAAGAGGGTGGATGTTCCAGCACAACATTCAGGGAGAGTTTTGCATCCCAGGCTACAGAGAGGGTGGAGCACATTCCCCAAGGGTGGGGGAGAGTAAGGTTAACACCCCATAAGTTTGAGAGGGGTGGGCCTCCCTCCCATAGATTAGGGAAAGTCAGGTTGCCAATGCATTGCTCTGAGAGGGTTGGGCCTGTAGGCCAGAGTTTAGGGAGAATGTTGCTGTCACCTCACTGTACTAAGGGGGCTGAGACTGTACCCCAGAGATGAGGGAAGGAGTGGCCATCACCCCAATGTTCTTAGAGGGTAACGTCTGGAGGTCGGTTGCCACCCAGATGCTTGATGAGGGTGGAACTAAGAAAATGGCTGTTGGGTAAGACTGTGGAAAGGGTGGGACCCCATGAGGCCCCAGGGAGAAGAAACCATCATCTTCAGAATTACTCTCAGACTTTGACATCTAATGAAGTATGCCCTGCAGGTTTTTGGAATTGTAGAGGACCAGTGACTCATGTTTCCCTCCCAATTTCTCCTTTTGGTAATGCAAACATTCATCCTTTGTCTGTCCCTTTGTATATTGGAAGCAGATAAATTGTTTTGTAGGTTTCAGATGTCTACAGCCAGACAGGACTTTGCCCCAAGACAAACTGTATTTCTATAAACTGATTGGGATGTAATTTTGTATTTAGCATTGTTACTGATTTAAGGTGGTTTTAAAAAAATATTGTGATTTCTTTTTGGAATTCAGTGGGTGGAATGTGGCAGTTTGATAATATTTATGAATTCCAAAAAAGATAGTTGATTATGTTTGTAAACTGGTCTGTTTCTCTGAACATGATACCCTTTAATTGTATTAGATTCAGCTGAGATGTCTGATTAAATTATATTAAGATTAGGACTTTGATTCAACCACATCATTAGAGTGTGACTCAGCATTGAGTCCCAGCCCCTTAGGCTGATGAAACAGACTCTCACATGGAAGTAGACACACAGAAGCAGGAAGAGAGAGTGGTCTATAGACATGGCCCTAGGAAGAGAGATGAGCCTGATAGTCTACAGCTGACCTTGTGAAGAGAACAGAGCAGCTGAGCTCAAAAAGAAATGTGCCCTGGGGAGAGAGATGAACCTTATGCCACCCTACAGCTGAGACTGGAAGAAGCTGGGACCACAGAGCCTTAAGAGGAAAGAGGAAGGCTGAACCCTCACAGACATTGCCCACCAACTTGCGTCAATATGTGGCAACAGACTTTGGGCGAGAAAGTACCTCTTATGTACCTTAAGTTGGACTCTTTAGAGCCTGGTAACTGTAAGCTTCCACACCAAATAAATACTCTTTATAAAAGCTAACAGAGTTCTGGTACTTTGCATCAGCACCCCTTTGGCTGATTAATACAGCAAGTCTTAGCCTAGTCCCACTAATTCTGCCTGTTACAGTTTGAAACTTTTGTGAATCCCAGAAAAGATGTTTTTGGAACTAATCAATTCCTGTAGGTTTAGAATTGCTTTAGATTCAGTTAAGGGAACTTTTGATTAGATAGATTTAGGGCCTTTGATTGGACAATGTCAGTGAAGTATGACACAGGTTGGATCTTGGCCCTCTTCCTAGAGTGTTTGTTGTATAAGCATAGAACTGAAAGCAGAAACACACAGAGAAATACAGCTGCCATTTTGATCTTGCCATGTGAGAGGGGACTCCATGATTGCCCACAGCTCTGCTAGGGGAGAAAGTGTGCCTACTGAGAAACTCCAAGAAGCTGAGAGAGAGTCCAGAACTGGAATTAGTGGAGCTGCCCAAAGCTGAAGAGAGGAAGCTAGGGAGACACAGGCTATATACCTGATTGCTCACAGCTGAGCTCGGGGAGAAAGTGAGCATGAAGGAAACACACAGAGACTGATTGCCATTTTGCCTTGCCACAAGGCCAGGTCCAGTATTTGCCAGCAGCCAAACTCTGGTAAGCCAGCATCTCTGATGATGCCTTGATTTAGACATTTTCACAGCCTCAGAACTGTAAGATTTTACCCTGATAAATTTCTATTATAAAAGCCAACCCGTTTCTGTTATATGTGCATCAGCAGCTTTTGGCAAACTAAAACACTGCCTAATATACAAACATTTATTAGCAAATAGGAACAAATGCAGTCATAAAATCTGTTCTTGTAACTTCTGGAAACTTCATCTCTCTGTCTTGAGCCCTGCCAACAAACAACTTGCATGAAAGTTTCCCTTTGAGATCAATGCAGCAATATTTTGATGGCTGGATCACCCAACACTTAGTTGAGTCAGATGACAGAGTCTTCTTTTTGAAGTGGAGTGGCTCATGGCCTTTGGAATCATAAATCTCATATGACCCCTAATTTGGATTTGTTAAATTTTTATGGCTTCTTCATTTATGTTCACAGACTCTTTCTGACCAATCATAAATCTCAGGAATCATTTTAGCAATGAAAAATTATTGTTAAGATTTCTTATGTCATCAGCAAAATTTCTTGTAAAGATTTTGATAAACTACTTGAAATACATAGGCACACTTCTGGAGTGTGAATTCCTCTTTAACCTATTTCAAATGCTTACAAAATAAACCCTGCAGTGTAGATTAAAGTTAACCTATATGTGTATATATTACACTGCTTACTGATGTATTTAAGAAGTGATTTATTGAGCAGATAATATAACACTCCCAATTTCAAGCATATTTGTCTAGAATCTGTTAGTACAGAAGAGTAGATGTGAGCCCCTTCCCACTAAATGAGGGCAGATATTGCTAATGGATAATTACTTCTCTGCTAGGTTTAGATAGTGTATTAGTCAGCCAAAGGGGTGCTGATGCAAAGTACCAGAAATCTGTTGGCTTTTACAAAGGGTACTTATTTGGGGTAAAAGCTTACAGTTACAAGGCCCTAAAGAGCACAGCTCAAGGTTACTTTTCTCACCAGTCTGTTGCCACGTGTTGAAGCAAGATGGCGGGCGATGCCCTCTTTCCTCTTAAGGTTCCATGGACCCAGCTCCTTTCAATCTCCACTGTAGGCTGGAGGGTTCATTTCTTTCCGGGCCTTCTTAGCTGCTCAGGGCTTTGGTATCTTCAGCTGCAAACTATCAGGTGAATGGCTCAGCTCTCTCCAGGGCCCCAGGATCAAGTTCTCTCCTCTGCGGTGTCTGTGGAGCTCTCTCTATTCTTCTGTGTGTTCTCCTTGAGTGAATGTCCGTTTATATAGCCCACTTAGGGAGCGGGGACTGAACCTAATGATGCGGTCTAATCAAAGCCCTAATCTTGATTTAATCAAGTAAATGTAAAGCCTTTGAATTTAAATCAATCAAAGGGTATCATGCCCAGAGGAACAGGCCAGTTTATAAACATAATCAATATATATATTTTTAGAATTCATAAATAATATCAAACTGCCACAGACAGATTAATTTTATCTTATAGATCTTTAGCAACAATGGCAGCCTCTACCAACCAGAATTTTTAGTCAAAATGTAACTTATCATAACCTTAGTCTTTTCTCAGTTTACTATCAAAACAGGCATTTAATTTAAACACCTAGAAATAGCCACACTCCATTTCACATATTGTATGGCAGCAGCCTCTGGCGCACACATTTCACACTTGCAGTCATTAAGCATATATATATTTTTTTTCCTAAAGAAGAAGAGAGTAGGAGGAAATTTAGTCTTGAAATTCAGAACTTTCTAATTGGGTTGATGGAAAATTTTTGGTAATGGATGGAGGTGATCGTAGCACAACATTGTGATCATAACAGCACTGAATTATATATTTGAATGTAGTTAAAAGGGAAACTTTTAGGTTGTATATATCATTAGAATAAGAGCAAAGCAAAACAAACAAACAAACAAACAAAAAAAAAACATAGGACTTTACAACACACACAGTGAACCCTAATGTAAACCATGAATTATAGTTAATAGTACAATTATAAGCCTGCTTTTTTCATGAATTGTAACAAATGTGCTAATGCAAGGTGTTACTAATAGCTTGGTACATGGGAACTCTGTATTTTGTGCATGATTTTTCTGTAAACCTACAACTTCTCCAATAAAAAAAAAAAACTCTGAAAATAGAAGACAACTTTGCAGATGATTGTTTAGAAGCTGTAGCAGCAAAGGGACCACCTATAGGGAAAATAGAGATAATTGCAAACAACAATCACAGCTGTCAATAGCAACACTCATAACATTTCCTCAGCATGAAAAGATTGCAACTAATATGTCAGATGTTCAGACACACTCAGTCACTGTGGTGGACCCAGATTTGTAGACAGTCTGTTGGTGGAGCCAACTGTGATAGCATGAGAGGTCAGAATTAAAGGTCCATGGCTTATCTTGCATGACATATTCTTAATCATTTTAAAATTAAGTCCCAAAGGTGTAACTTATTTTGCATAAGAAATTATATTATCTAAAGGTTACTTACCAACCACTCTGCAAAATTTCCTACCATACTTTAGCATTTCCTATAGATGGCACTTGAATCATTATGCTTATTTTTCTCAACTGTATACAAAACCACCTTTCAACTGCAGGACTGTGCTGTGCATTCTATAGTTTCAAAGATATTTAGGACACATTTCATCATTCCTGGACAAGAACATATAACTTTCAATAGCAAAGGGCTAAATTAAGCTGAACTCTTCTCTAGAATATTAAAGAATATATAAGAATATTTATTTTTTGAAAAGAAAATTGTTCATTTCATTTCCTGTGAAGCATATTTAATATTAGGATTATTTAGTAAATATCGTTTTCCCTCTAATTTCTTTTGCATTTGTATCTTACCAAGTCCATAAGATAAACATCAACCATGAGAAATCAGGTAACACAAAAAAATAAACCATTCATAAAAATAATAATAGCATAAGTCTACATCAGTTCAAATTCTAAGATGCATCTATTTTAAACATACATACTTCATACTACTTTGAAATAACCAGCATAATCAGAATACATTAACATTTTTAAATAGGGTAGAGTAAGATGATTTTAGTATTGCCTCTTTTTTTGAAGGGTCCTAAAGCTGCATATCCTGTTAACATGAACATTATGCTAAAATTTGAAATGGCGATTGGGGGGGAAAAAAAAGGTGTTTTGCTGTTTGCAAAGGGTTAGTATATATTATGTTTGTTTAAGAAACACTGAACTGCAGAAAAATATTGATGAACTTAGGTCTGGTTTTAAGTTAATGTGGGACGTCTGGTCTGTAGGGAGCTTTAGCTAGAAGTACATTTGAGAGACAAAAGCACATGGATTAGTTGCATCCCTGGCTATGAATGAACATGCACTGGGAATATATAGAGGAATTTTCCATATCTTAAATGAAGAGGAAGACAAATAATGCTGTGCTTAGATTTAAATAACTTTAGGAGAGGGAGAGAAATTAATGGAATTCCTGCATTATAGCTTCTGTTTTCTCTTAGAAGAAAGAAGAGGTCAGGTTCAAAGCTAATTTTCCCTTTGAAGTCTAGAAAGTTAGCCCTATATTTTCTTGAAATTTTAGTGTTTTCCAAATCTGTTTGTTCTCCTGCTAATAGAGTTTTGTTTTTTTTTAAACCTTTGTAGAAAAACAATTTTTCCATATGCCCTGAACCCTTGTCAATGTGAAGAAATGATATGAGGGAAGTGATTACAGTAGGAATAACTGATTTCACACCTTCTTTTCCTTCCAGCTTCCATCTGTGTCAATTAATCAACAAATAAGTAACATTTAAGTATTTCCAAAAACAATAATACATTCTAAATATAAAGTATGTTAAGTTTTCAAAAGACTGTCACATGTAATATTTCACTTGATTTGAACAATAATCCTAGAATTAGAAAGGGAAAACTTTCTTATTATCAATAAGTCTTTCAGAGACTCATATTTATAGAGCCTCTTATAATATACAGAGTGTATTCATATAAATTTTTCATTCTGTCCTCAAATTATCAGAACATCAGGACAATTTGCAAGAGAAGATATACGAGTAGCCAATATGCACAAAAGTTGTTTTAGGTCACTTCTGTCCTAAGAAGTACAAATTAAAATTACCAGAAAACATTTTCACCTCAAATAATTTAGAGAATGTTTTTTTGTTTTTTGTTTTTTTGTCAAATACCTTGACAAAAAGGATACAGTTACACGTTGCTGGTGTGGATTCCTTAGACCCATTCTGAATGACATTTTGGACTAAGAATTTACTTTAAGGAAAATTAGGAAATATAAAGAAAGGTTTACATGTAAATGAATTCATAACAGTTATTTACAATATGGAATATTAGGAATGACTTCTATTTAGGCAAATGTAATATGGGGCAGTCATCTTGGAACTTTAAGAGACCTTGGAATGGAGACTCCACGAATTAAAACAAAAGATGGAAAAGGCCTGGGAGCAGAACTGCCCTAATTGTCTGGACTGTGCACCCCTACAGTTTTATATGAGAGAAATAAAAGGTTTGTGTAAGGTACTATTCTTTTGGGATTCTGTTGTTACAGCCAAACCTTATTCTAACTGGCATATGTGTGTTCTTTTTTATCTCTGTATGAATGCATTAATTTAATATTTAAAAATTGTGTTTTAGGAAATCTCTCAGACTCTTTATTAAAGCACAGAAACTGCGTTATTAAGGGAATGCTAGGAATGAGCCTACATGGTAATAACTGACTTGGTAGCTCATTGCTAGTCGAATACATATTGAAAAACCTAAAGTTATTTTAAAAACTATTGAAATAGGTGTCTCTGATTAAATTGGCTTCGGTAATATTCTTTATTCTGGTGCTAAGACTTGATTATACTGAGATTTCTTTTAGCTTTATGATTCTATGGTTGATTTAGCAGCCACATTTATTATTTGAAGAAAGAGAGAAAGATGGTAAATGTTCCTCAAAGAGGAATTGAGATTTTAATTATTACAGGACATATGGGGGAAAGAAACAATGAACAGTTCAATTTCAAGCCCCAGGATTTTTCAGTAATTATTTAAAAATGCGACAATGTGCCTATTCAATTAGGAAGCTGTTGGTGTGTATTTGTTTTCACTGGGCAAAAATTTGGTCATTCAAGTCATTATTGTTCTTCCAAATTAACAGAGAAAACTTTCATTTAAATACTGCTCAAGGCTCCCTTAGTTTTTACTTAAAAAAAAAAAAAAAAAAATCCATGCTACAAAAACTATGTTAACACTTTTGGCTAATCTACTGTGAATACATATTTTGTGATGTAAATTAAAGGGCACCATGACAGTTAATGAAATCTACAAAGTTAAATTCAGTGTGTTGGGCTGTAGGGACTCCTTAGATTTCTTCCCTTTCTGATGTGATACCAGCAATGGCAACCTCTGAACTATTAAAAAGAATGCACTTAAAGAAGATTGTTTCTTTCTTCCTCAGGCGCCCTCAGAAAACCTTATTCTTTCATTTGCAAGGGACAGTCCTCATGTTGAGTACCTTTTCTATAGCAGCTTGCATTATTTAATCCTCCTGCCTTCCTTTCTTTTGTCCTATTTTCCTTCCCATTTTCCTTCTTAGTTTTTGAGATAAAAATATTAGTGGTGTTGCAGAAAACAACAACAACTGGAGATTATGGCTTTAGTTGAGCAGCCAAATGGGCCTAGAATACTCTCTGAGAATTAATTTACCCACCTGGACACCAGTGGAGCGAACCTGCTGGTCAGTCTGCCCCTGTAAGCTCACCATGCAGTGTGTCCGGAACATGTGGAGGCCCCAAACGAGAGCTCTGCCTTTCTGAAAACTCCATCGGCCCTTGATTTGTGTTGCAGCTCACTGTCCTGTTCCTCTCCCCCTCTCTACATTCTTTCCCATCTAGCTCCTTCTTAACTGCTGCCTCTTCTCTCTCTGGTGTGCTCCCCTGAGATTTGGATATTCCTTTAGTATTCTTCCTTCCACCCAGTTTGTCAGGGGTCTATTCTCTGTGGCTTCACATATTAACTCTATGAAGGCAGACGCCAAGTATATTTTTCTGGGCTACTGGCTGGACATGGCACTAAACTCCTTTTTAAAATGGAATCAAGGCTCTTCTCTCTTAAACAAAACATCCCTTTGATGTCCACAGCCTTGTTACTGTATCACCATGCTTCCAGTCATCCAGCCCCGGAGAGGCTGATATCCTCTCCTCTAATCAGACATTCCTTTGTGATGCATCCTGCATCCATCCGTTCCTTTCCATTCCCACTGATACCCTGCTGGCTCCATCCCCTGGGAGATCGATGACTCCAACTATGAAAGGGCCACACAAAGATTAGTTTATGCTCCCTGTGCTTTCAGTTTCTGCCTTTTCCAGCTCAAGCCACATACATCAATCTTGTTTAAGGCTAATCTTCCTTGCCTTTAGGATTAAATCCCTTTGTGCTTCATTTGCGGTCTCACATAATTTACTTTTTATATACCTTTGGCTCTAATCTACTTTTCTCACACAAACCTTCCACTTTGGTCCAAATTAACTAATCACAATTTCTTTAACGTAGTTTTTCCTCCATGTCTCTGTGCCCTCACTCCGTGACCAAGGGGCCTTCGACACATTATTAAAAGTCTACCCATTCTTTAAGGCTCAACTTAAATTTCATCCCCTTTCATAAGCGTCTCTCAACTTGAAATGATATATTCTGTTTTTTAAACTCAGTAATGAGTTTATATATCACTTTTTGATATTTATCAATTTTGTGGTGCTTTGTTGCTTTCTATCTGTCAAGTATGTTTTGCCCCTAGTTAGATTATAAGCAACCTGAGGGCCAGGTGTTTATTTGTATTTTCCACAGTTAATGGAAAGGTTCAACATATAGTATCCAGTCAATATTCAGATTATGTCATCTAATATAAAATTTTCACCTTCCTTCTTTCCGCTAGTGCTGAGTGATTCTGAAGTTATTCAAAATTGGTACCTAAATAATAGGGGCTGAAGTTTCTTGATGATAGATATAGTCAGTTTTTTCCCCCACTTGTGATGTCAATGAGAGTTTAGTCTATTACTATTATTTTTCTTCTCTGAGAGCTGGGGGCGTTTTAATTATCTTTGGTAAATAATATCATCATGAATAAAAAGGCCAGTCTCAGGAAATCTACAGAATATATTTCCTCATTGTTTAACTGCATGCAAAATGCTACATTAAACTGTGTCTGAGGACGGGTCTGCCCCATAAGAAGAAAATTCTGTTAAAATCTATACAGCTTTAAAGAAGTTTCTATGGCTGAAAGTAATACATAGCCAAGTCAGGGGCCAACAAAACTAAAGAAAAAGACTCCCTAGAAAGATAATATTAGGCCTGGGAAATAATTTTTTCCCCCAAAGTGATATGTGTTGACAACTAAGCTAACAGCAGCATCCTTTTCAGCCTTTGAAGGCAAAGACTGGAAACTGATAGGAAGGAAACCAGTACAATGAAAGCAACTACTTGATTTTTAAAAAAGCCACATTGCTTAAATTTCAGCACAAAATCAATTTTTAAAAAAATACATGAAATTCATGCTCTAAAAAGCAGTTCATAAAATTTGCAATAGTTGTACTACTCTTTTTCGAAAGTGTAGGAGAGCAGGACCAGCAAATGATGCAGTTGCTGACAGAAAAAGCCCTTTGTTCTCAAATGTGAAGTAATTTTGATCTTTTCATATGTTGAAAGCAGCTTTCAGTTAGAGCCATCCTGGAGTTTTAAAGATCTGTCGAATCGAATCCTCCCTTTAAAATAATGTGTATTTGATTTGTCTATAAGAAGAAATATTATAATCCAATTTTATATAAATTTCTTTCAATAGCTATTCATGAAATTATTCCGTGCATATTTTCCATATTCTCTTTTTGTGCTCTCCTTTTCAGCCAAACTGAACTACCAAGTGTTCATTTGGTATAATTCTTCACCTCTGAACTTCTGTTCCCATTATCTTTTCTACAGAAATGCCTTTCTTCCATATCTTTTCCCAGGGGATTGCAGTCTATACAATCCAATCTTTAGTCAGTTAAGATGTAACTAACCACACTCTTCTGTAGCAAACAAATGTAGGTTCAGGTCAGTCCTTGAATTACATCACAGTCACCTGGCAGATACTTAATTCCAGTTACTTCATCTGATATATTTATGAGGGGAACCCTCAAAGGTAAATGTGTCTGGGTTAAAATCATTGCAATAACTACCTTTATAATTATGATTAGACAAAATATCACTGTCTCTAATTTTTGGATCTTAAGATATTTGCTGAAAGAACAAGAACTTAAGAGTTTTAAGATTCAGATTTCATTTTCAGGACTCTATCTGGCATTTTTATAGCATACTAAGTCTGAAATCATTTCTATGGCTGTTTACAGCCACTGTCTCAGTCACTTCAAGTGGAGGTTAAAGTCGACTACTTCTCTATAGCTCCCTAGCCTGAAGTGGGCCAATTTTCTGTACTTCGGCAGTGTGTGACTTTGTAAACTCTTCAGTGTATTGCTTGCTGTCTGTATTTTGATTGCTAAGATTTTCAGACTTTGTTTTTGAAGTAAGAACTTTTGATTATTTCTTTGAAAGTTCTTGCTTTAACTGATCATGTTTATCATGTGTTTAGAAATTAAAGAAACAGTATCTGATTAAATATTGGTATATTACTGAGCAAAAGACAAAAAAAAACCTTTAACTTTCAAGTAAATAGGTGAAATTGTCTGGATCCAAATGACTTGACAGTTACCTTCTTGAAGTTATATTACATATTTGTCATGGTGACTGCAGAATAGGTATGAGTACATCATGTGTTGGACATGTTTGACTTTTTTTAAACTTACCTTCAGCTTTTTCTTTCTAAAACAACCATTTTATCTTATTCTGGCAGTGCCATCTATAATTGTGCCTTTACTTCCATATGACATAGATCAGTCAATCTTTACATAATCTCACTGTCCAAAGTTTTTGTTCCAAGGATGGAAACAGGACTCAAACAAAGTCATCCAGAATTTGTTTCAGAAATTCTTATGGCTCTTAGGGGAGAAATAGCCTGCCATTTAATAGGGACTTGCTAGATCGGGGAGATGTTTATCTGGAATGGCAAGGCACCATATTTGCTCTTCCATGTGAAGAATATTCCTGCAAATGTAGTCAACCAAGAAGAAAGCAGAACCAATAAATAATGTTAGCCAATAATTTTTCATTTTTGTTTAAGCCAATTTTAGTAGGCTTTCTGGTATTTATAATAAAAAGAATTTTAACTAATATTTCTTTTTTATTTTACATACAAGAGGGTACTCGACTTCCCGAAATATGTACAGCTTGTAGGTGGTAGGCCCAGGATTTGAATACAAGTCTCTTTGACTCCATAGCTGGGGTTGTATAATGCCTCTGAGTGTAACTTGGGGAGTCTTGTGATCAGTCAGTTATTTAAATATCAAGATGGCCTTGGACTCTCGTACAAACAATTTTCTCCCCGAAAGGCTTTTTTTTTTTTGAAGGGAGAATGTAGCTTAGCAGATTCTTTTGATTATCATTTATTTTTGTTAAGACAATCCTAAAGAAGGCTTGCCTATTTTAATCTTGGCTAATGAGAATGTTTTATGGAAATTGCCTTTTTACTTCTATCAGTGTTGGCTTGCACTGCTTACACATCTTGATGTTTATTCTTGTTTAAGGAGTCAATATAACCTAATACCAACTGATGGGAACTGCTATGAAAATCCCAGGATTTGGAGCTGCATTCCCCCCTGAAATGGGCCTTTCTGGTATGTATGCACTTTTAAAAGCAGAGCCCCTGCTAACATTCTCTAGACCCCACTGTGTTTTGATGACCTAGTTTGTAAGAGGTCTTACAAACTTGAATGACATAGATAACTGTTACATTGGAAAGCTGCTTCTTTTATGTCTGAGACATTTAGTGAAGACTTATAGTATGGTAAATATTCATAGACCACTAAATGTTGCATGTTTGGTTGAGATCAAAGCAACTATAAGAATTCTTTTCAAACAGGGAGATTTTAAAATTTGTTCTAAAATTCCCTTAAATAGTATGTTGGAAAAGAAGTTACAGTGTTGCGATAGATGGCACAGTTCTTAGTTGTAATCAGAATTGCCTACATTTCTTTCTGAAATTTAAATCTTTTAATAATAATTTATGAGCCATAGGGTTGCAGTTGTTTATTATTTTTTTAATCAAATGTTTCAGACTAAGTGAATATAATGAGAACTTGTGAATGGTAGATGTTTGAGTCTCATAGATGTTCAAGTTTTTTGTTTTCTTGTATGGACTCTCTTTTCTTTACTTCAAAACAGAAAAGAAAACCCTTTAGTACATTGATTCTGTGAATTAGGATTCAATTATTAAATATTTATTTATTTATTTATTTATTTATTTATTTATTTTTAAAGATTTTATTTATTTATTCATTTATCCCCCCCTTGCTGCTTGTGCTCGCTGGGTCAGCTAACCACGCCGTGCGGGCGGGCTTGCCTTCACCAGGAGGCCCCGGGAACCGAACCCGGGGCCTCCCATATGGTAAATGGGATCCCTACTGATTGAGCCACAGCTGCTTCCCTATTCAATATTTATTGGAGCAGGCATTTTAAACTCAGTTTACAGAAGTTTCAGGATAGAGATAGAGTTAAATAGCCTATCAGAATGGCATTGAGTTGGAATTGTACAGCTGGCTATCTAATTTTGTTTAGGTTAATAAGTTATTAGGAAATGAGTCATATAAAAATAGGATGTTTATTAATAACGGGCAACAAAATGTTGCACAGAAAAGGAAAAATAACCATAGCATATGACTTATTAAACTATAGGTAAAAAATGAACATTGATCTAATAAAAATTATGGTTGTGTGATTTTGGGTGGATCAGAGATGGGAAGTGTGAATGTAAGTATTGGGAGCCTCACCTTCATAGTGGAAATTCAACAGTGCATAGAACTGAAAGATCAAAAGGAAGCAATTTAAGAAAATTACGCAGATTAATGGAAATTAATAGAAAAAACTGTTAAAGGATTTGAAAGTGGTTGCCTCTAGAAATGGAATAGTGGTGACATATATGAAGTTCAGAGGCTTAGAGTTTTTTAAAACAAGATCTAGTCAATGTAACTGGTGTTCATGTATAACTTTTATAAAGATAAAAACTAAATTAAAAATAAAGGTAGTGCATACTTTAAAAATTTTCAAAGCGTACATAAGTATTTGGAATACAATTTTCATGAAAATTTCACCCTTCTATGGCATAAGATGTAGCCTTTATTAACATTCTGTGTATATGTGTATATATATATACACACACACAAACATATCATATATATATTTATGTCTGTGTGTACTTTTTATACAAATAAGTTAATATTTATATGCTGTTAATTTATTTGTGACATTTCCATACAAATATATATATGAATATATTATTCATTCATATTATGAATATATTATATTCATTACCATGTGTTCTTCATCCTTTTTATCATCTGCCTAGTACTCATTGTTTGAATTTATCTTTGTTCATTAAGCCAGCACTGATTAATTGATAATTGATTTTGTTCATATTTGTTTTTGCTAGTTAAAAATGCTGCAATGAGTAATCTTAATCAGATAACTTTATTCATGAATCTTTATACTTACGTATATGTATGTGGATGTATATATGTGTGTGTATAAATATATATATATACGCACACACACATATTCATTCTTATACATATATCCAAATAACTATCCTGCAATTTAGAAATAAGGATCTCTAGTAGGGAAAACTGGGAAACTTCCAAAATTGCACCAGAGCATCCTCTAGCATACATGACAGATGGATGTACAATTCTCACCCACCTGGTAAGGCCCAGCTCAAATGCCACTTCCTTTGCAAGTCTTTCCTGACCCATCCCTCTGAAAGTAAAGCGGATTGTCTGCTCTTGATTCTCTTAGCTCACTCTTATTTTTTGGCATTTGTTATAAGTGACTGTCTTTCTGTCTCTTGCCTCTAGTCTTCTATTGCCACTAACAGCTGGCTTTACACCTTACAAGTTCAATCATTGGGAGAGAGACTGCCTGAGTATTTCTTTAAATCAAAGTCCAAAGTCAGACTGCGTTGTGTACATACCTCTTTGACCACGAGTTAGAGAGGCTCATGTTGTTCACAATGGGTCTCCTTAAGAAAATCATGTGTACGGAGGAGAAGGGCTGTTTCCACAAGAAGGTGAAGCTTCTGGGTCGACATAGCTTCAAACATTAGCTACACCAGTGTTCATTATTATTGCTTTGGGAAAGAAGGTGAGTAGTTATTGGCAAAATTGTATTGGATCAAAATTGAAGAGGAACATCATGTCAAACTCTCATTACATATTGTTTACCATAAAATGTTTTTGGACAAAGAAGAGGAAGGTATCTAGAGATTTGGTAAAGAAACTCGCCCCTTGCATGCTTGTCCAAAGCTGTTCTACTCACTGATTAACTTGTTTCTTTGTTAAGTTTCATTAGCATTGCATAAAATATTTTAAACAATTATTTTCCATTTAGTTATATGTAAAAACAGTAGTCAATATAATAACTTGATGAAAGATTAATTCTATTTACTAATAACAAAATTCATTCTTCACTGTAAGCTTCAGATAATTTTTCTAAAATGTTTGATTCTTCTTAATTTCTCTAGGAATTCCAGTAAAATGTTAAGATGATTCATTATGGGAAAATTAGATTAAATCAGAACCTGTTTAATAGATTATAGAAAATATTGGGGGAAATGTACTGTTTATCAGTTTAATGTACCGATAAAATTGTCCAGCACAACTCACTGGATCAGGTATTATCATGGCACATTCTGTAACCGAGCAATGAAGTATGACAAGAGAGCTTTTAGAAAAGCTATATGAGCATTAGGGTATAAATAGAAGTATCAGTGCATTAGTATCAACACATGAGGGGCATTCACCTCCCTAAGAAATGGTGCATGTGAACAGTGATATTCAGATTTGGTGGCATTTAAGGATTCAGTTTTTAAAATGAAAATATATTGCCCTTTCTTTGTCTAAACATATGCTTGCTTATTTATATTTAGGCTTGAGCAGAAAAAATAACATGGAAAATATTATAATAATTAAATCATCATACTTTTCTTTTAAAAAACTTTTATTCTTTTGAAAAAGTTGCATTTTTTTACTGGATCTTTTTGTATTGAATGAATTAATCTTTAACTCCTAATACTTCTGCACAAATGGGTATCTGGTTGCTTATGTATTCAGAGTAGATATTCCTAATTTAAAATACAGAACCTAATCATCCTATTTCCCTTGCTTTGGGAGCCTTGCTTTCCCAGCTAACCATTCATCATTGGCCTTTAAATTGCTATAGGCAAGCAGAAAAGGATTTCCCTTTTTACATTTTCTTAGTATATTTTCACAGAAAAGAAAATTAATAGTTGGGTAAAAGACTCCCTGAGAACTTTTGCGGCTGCTGCAATTCAGAGATGTTATTGAATTGGTAAAAAGTATGAAATAAAAGAAACAAAAAGATTAGGCTAAAGAAACCTGCACTATTACTTTTAAAAATATTTCTGTGATGAACAAGAAATAAAACAGCATTCTGGCAGCCAACAATAGAGCTTCAAAACCTACAGCTAAGCAGGGAGTGACACATCCACATACATAATCTCAATAAAATGGTTGTTAGATGATGGTGGCCAGTCTCATTCTTAATGAAAGAAAAGTAAATTAAATCTATAATGAAATATTATTTCCAGTTATCAGATTGACAAAGATTAAGAGGTTTGCTAATACACTATGAGAAAAGCAGTGTGGGGAAAAACAACAATCTACTCTTACACACTGTTGGTGGGAGTGGAAATTGGTACAACTTCTAGGGTAGGCAGTTGGGCAATATTTACCAAAAGTAAATGTGCATATACTCTTGGCTTAGCTATTCTAGTCCTAAAAATTTATCCTATAGAAAGTTTATCTATATATACAAGGATATTTGTAGTGGTTTGAAACTATATGTACCCAGAAAAAGCATGTTCTTAAAGTTAATCCATTCCTGTGGGTGTAGAACCATTGCGGGTAGGATCTTTTGATGAGGCTACTTCAATTAAGGTGTGGCCCACTTCATTCAGGGAGGGTCTTAATCCTCTGACTAGAGTCCTTTATAAAAAGTATGAGTACAGAGAGAGAGAAAGCCACAGAAGCAAGAAGATGAAATCAACAAAAACTGGAAGAGAAGGGAGAGACCAGCAGATGCCGCCATATGCGTTGCCATGTGATGGAGGGGCCAAGGATGCAGACAGCTGGTCTTCTGCAAGAAAGCACGGTCTTGATGATGTCTTAATTTGGACATTTCCCCAGACTCTAACCATAAGGGAATAAATTCCATTGCTCAAGCCTAACTATTTCAGGGTATATTGCTTTCAGCACCCTATGAAACTAAAACAATATTCATTGTCCTTTATTTTTTGGTAAATTAAAAAAAGGAATATCTTTAAAGTCCACCAATAGATGACTGATTAAATAAATGATGGTGAATTAATGGAGGGAACACCTGTATCATAGGTAAGAGATATTTTTAAGTGTAGAACAGTGTGCCAAAGTGGAATATAACCATTAGTGTCTATTTTTCTTGATAGTTTTATTTTTAAGGGCATATTGAATATTTCTGAAAGGATACATAAGAAGCTAGTTACAGAATTTATTTTGAGAAGGGATGCTGGAAGAGAACTGGGGTGGTCTTCTTCCATATACCTTTTTATATTGTGAAAATTTTATTTTTACCATGCCAAACACAACATTTTCTGTTTAGTTAAAACTTATAAAAACAAAATGGTAAGCCCAGTTTAATGGATTAGTGTTCCCACTGGCCATTGTGGCTCTAACCTCTCATGGATGAGCCTAAGAGTCTAGTGGTAGGCTCCGGAGATGAAGAAAAATTGGGAAACATCTGGGATGGAGCAAATACAGTCCCATGAATAACATTAGGAGTAATGATAATATTTCATATTTTTGAGTGCTTTCAATGTGTAAGAAGGTGGTCTAAGCATTTCAAATGTATTAAGCTAGTTAAATCCTCGCAACAGTCTTAGAAAGTACAATTGACCCTCATTTGTGAATTCCCTATGTACAAATTCGCCTACTCACTAAAATTTATTTGTAACCCCAAATTAATCCTAGGGGTTATTTATTGCAGTCATTTGTGATCAAATGCAGAGCAGCAAAAGCTTCAGTTACCTAACATGCACATTCCCAGCCGAGGTTGAAGAAGGTGACTCTCTCCTTGTTTCAGTTCTCCTACTGTCATTGTATCCATTTTGCAGTATATTTGGTGCCATGTTTTTTGCATCTTTGTGCTTTTTTTGGTGATTTCACTGTTTAAAATGGCTCCTGAGCTTTGTCCTGAAGTGCCATCTGGTGTTCCTAAGTGCAAGAAGGCTATAATATGCCTATGGAAAAAATATACATATTACATAAGCTTCACTCAGAGATGAGTTACAGTGCCGTTGGCCCCTACTTCAGTGTTAATGAATCAACAATATATATTAAATAAGTTGCCTTTAAACAGAAACATGCACAAAACAAAGTTCTGGACTGGTTATTTGACGAAAATGTTGTAACCAGAAGTTCACAGGAACTAACCCTGTATTTCCTCTAAGAACAATGGTTCAGTATTCACTAATTCACAACGTTCACGGAGACTTTATAGAACAAAACTACTGTGATTAAAGAGAATCAACTGTATGTTTTGTCACCATCTTCATTTTACACAGGAGCTTCCTGAGGCTGAGGTGTTGAAAAACCCTACCCAAGATCATATAGTTAGTAATTGTCCAGAATTTCAGTGACTACCAGCACTGCACTCAGCAAAGCAGAGAGATTCCTTCCCTCCAGATAAGGCAAGAGAAAGATAGAAATTCTTTGAGCATAAGGTAGAAACTGTGCTTAGAAGTGGCAACAGTAGCATTCTGAGAAGGTAGAGAAAAGTGTCTTTACTAATAAAGTAACTGGTGTTAAGCTATAAGATGCTGTCACTCAGAGTGAGTACAGTATGCTTGTTTTGTAGCTCTTTTTCCCTTGCAAGCAGGACCTAAAGCAAACATTAGGGGGAATCAAATGACTCACAGCCTGGGCTAGAGCCATGATAAAGAAGCAGCAAGAAGCTGAGTAGAGGGCAGAAAGGATAAAGGGCCATGGAGGAGAAGATTGTATTTTCATGTTCGTTGACCAATAGGATTTTTTATTCTGTGAATTGTCTTTATCTCCTTTGTTGATTTAAAAATAGGTTACTTATCTTTTGCTTACTGGCTTATAGAAGCACTTTATATATTATTGATGCTAACTATTTCATTCACTCAAGTATTTCCTGTGCATTTTTTTTTTTTTTTTGTGCTTTAATTTTTAGGTAAGTCTTTTGTCTACAAATGTTTTATTTAATACAGTGAATTATGTTTCTTATTTCCTTTCTGGCTTCTGGGTTCCTGTTTTATTAAGCAAAATTGAACTCCTAAATCTGAGGATGCAATATTTTTTCCCCCAAGTGGAATACCTAACCTATATCCTGGTAGCTAAATTTACTACTTTTAGGTGTTTTAATTATTGTATAGATCTCCTTTAATATATTGCTTTTATTTCTTAGATTAACTTTGGAATCATTCCCTCACCAAGAGTTCAGCTTTGGCAAAAGTATCTCAGTTTTGAGAATCATCTCAGTGACTCTTATCTTCCTTAGCCCATGCCTTAGGTGGTTCTTCATCATTTCTAATTCTCCCTTTAGTTCTCTATGCTATGTATCTAGGCTCTGCTCTGACCCTCCTTTCCTAAAACCTGACAGCAGGAAAAAAATAACCATAAGTGCCCCGATCAATAACAAGATACTGAATATCTTCATTTTTGTGTCAGATCTTACTTCTCCCTATTACTAATTATAATATCAAAATGTCCACTAAGAAACACACGAGTAAAAATAAAATCATATTAACATTTCTTTGTTACTCTTCTCTTGTGGGAGGGACTCCCTACCCCTGCCCCGCTCTGTCACTCCTCACTGTTGCACAGTCCTCAACGGGTCTCTCTCAGCATGACAAGTGGCACCCGTCATGCTGAAGGGCTGGGGAGGGCTGCCCCTTTCCGCATGCCTACTGGAGTTCATCACCCTTCGGAGCTGCTTTGCAAGGACTCTGTTCTCTCTCACTGCTCTGTCAGGGCACACATTTCTCTGCCATAGACCACCTCACATCTTCATGGTGCCAAAGCTTTAAGATATTCTGGAGGAGTTGGGGAGAAGGTCTTTCCCCGTATGTAAAAATGTTATACATTTTTTAATGGAATCTAAAAGTTGAGTTACTTGGACCCAATTTAACACTGAGTCCAGTGAGTGTCTTACTTTGGGTTCCTCAAAAGCAGACTCTGAGAAAATGACTTGAAAGCAGATTGTGAAGTACTTCCAGAAGGCACCAATAATGGAGTAGACAGAGAGATAAGAAGGAAGGAAGAAGTATCAATAAAGTTACATTAATAAGCTGGTTACTAATAAGGGAGACAGGGGGCTCTATCTTGCTAAAGGCTGTCTGAAGTGTATTAGGTAGAATACACTTCAGAAATGTCCTATTGAGCATCTAGGAAGCTTGGGTATTTAGCCACTAACACCCATCAATCATCTGTTCAGGGGTCCCCCTGGAGACCCCAGCATTTGGGGGCTACCCTGCACCTCTGAGCAAGCTCCCGTGGCTCTGCAGAAAGCCCTAAGACAGAGAAGCAGAGAGATGCAGGCTCCTGAGTGGAAAAGCTGCCAGCATGTCTGGGTATGGCCATCATGGCTGCCGGTGAACACAGAGAAGGGTCGAGGAGAATGTAGCAGTGCCTTAATAGCATGTGCCAATGAGAAACAGCACTTTCATTTCATACTTAAAGCCCCTTTGCTCCATCAATGCAATCATATGTTCCAGTGTGTTTTCTCTGGGTCAACTTCCTGTGAATGCTGCTGTCTTCTTTGGAACATATTCACTGTCAGCATACTTCCCACCCTCCTCCTCCTCTCCCCTGATAAACATCTATCAGGCTCCTGTACTCTTCCAGGCATACCAGAATATGTCTGAATCCTAAGAATGGATCTGGCTGAGCTATTTTCCAGGAATCCCATTAGGCTTGATGCAAATAGATTTCCTAGTAGTTCACCAGCTATGCCCCTAACATATCTGAACTCTCAGCCCTGGACACAGTTACACTCAAGCTAAGAATTTTAAAATAAGAATTTGTTTCTTATGTCTTTTCTCTTTCCTGACCTATGCCAACTCATGCTTCACTTATTCTGTATAATGTAAGAGAGATTTACTTATAAGCAGTTTTTTCCAGTTTTCCCTAGATACCCTTAGCAACTGAATTCTTAAAATATGCCTTAAGTGAAAATTTAAAGTGACAGCATTCCTTTAAAAGGGCAGAAAACCTATTGGTTTCATTATGCTTAGAATACCAAATAATTTTTGCCTCTTCTTTGTTATATATAGCTACCTTCATTTATTTACTTGCAATGATTTCAGAAAAAATACCTCAAAGAAGTTTGACTTTGGGCAAGTTATATTTTATCAGCACCATTCCAAGGACAGAAAAGAATGACTGGGACTCAGGTGACTCTTGAAGTCCTCCTTCTTCCATTGATTTACATTAAGCTCAGGCAAGTCAGCCAGCTTCTCTATTTTGCATTTACAGCCATTTTAATATCAAAATATGTGTGTGATAACAGACTCCAGGCAAATAAACCCAAAAGGTCAAGATGTTCTGCTCATGGCAGAATAGGAAGCAGAGATACTTGACAGAGGGATAGTGTATCAAAGTGTGGTGGTTTGAAGCTCTATGTACCCCAGGACAGTATGTTCTTAAAGTTAATCTATTCCTGTGGGTGTGGACCCATTGTAAGTAAGATATTTTGGTGTGTAGGATCTTAATATGTAATCCCCCCTCATCCTGGGTGGGTCTTAATCCTCTTACTGGAGTCCCTTATAAGAGAATGAAAGTCAGGCAAAGATAGAGAAAGCCACAGAAACAAGAAGCTGGAAGCAACGAAACTTGGAAGAAAAGGGAGAGACAAGCAGACAATCAGATGCCGCCATGTGCCTTGCCATGTGATGGAGGAGTCCAGGATCTCTGGTAGCCAGTCTTCAGGAAGAAAACATTGTCTTGATGATGATTTGGACATTTTCATGGCTTTGAGACTGTTAGCTTATAAGCTAATAAATTCCATAGTTAAAGGCAACACTTTTTATGGTATCTGCTTTCAGCAGCTTGGGAAACTAAAACAGAGTTTCCAGACACTGATGGTAATTGACATTTGGTGGCATTAACTTGTGTGGAGGGACACCCTCCCAACAGCCATGCACATGAAGTTGTCCTTGTAGAACTAAACCATTGGTGTTTGAGTTATACAAAATATTGTTTCATACATTACAGTCTGAATGGTGTCTCCCAAGAGAATTTAGTTTAATGCTTGATCCACAGGGTAATTAATAAATGCCATCTGATATATTGCTCCACCCTAAGACTCCTGTTAATTTTTTCCCCATATTCAGGGGATAAGTATGAAAAATTCATGGAGAAATTACTAATTTCTGCTCCCCTATAGCTGTAGAACTGCAGAAGATTCAGCTATAGATCCCTGTCTTCATTTCTATCCAGCTCACATCTCTGTCTCTAACATTTCCTGTCTCTTATCTCTCTTTCTCTTTCGCTTTCTAACACACACACACAATATTTAGATTTTTTTTTCTCACTCGCAAAGGCATTCTCTACAATTTAAGATTAGTTTTGACCTGTCTTATCCCTTTGCAACCCATGGGAGGGACAGTGTGTTTTACAGAGCCTATGTTTTGACAACAAACAAACGCCATTTTGAATCCTGGCTCTGTTACTAGTTATGTGACCTGCAAGTTAAATAAACTTTTTTGAACTTCAGTTTCCTGAGTTTCCAAATATTTGTTACTCCTTGTGGTGAGAGAATGACACATCCCTTCCCATGGCTGAGTGACTCAGGGTACCTCCCCTTGTCAATAGATTAGACTTCCAGCCCCAGGGACATCAGGCTTGGCCATGTGACTTGCTTTAGCCAATGTAGTGTGAACAGAAGCTTTAGGAGCCACTTTGTGGTTCCACTACTGGTCTTTTCCACTGCCACAAGATTGTTATGTCCTAGGCAGAGGTTATTCCTTTAGTCTTGGTCTGGAAACACAGAAGAAAACATGGAGCAGAGCCATAGCGGATCCACAATGGACTTGCAAGGTGAACAGGAAAAAACTCTACTGTTGTAAAACTCTAGGACCACATTGTACCATTGCCTAAAGTGATTTATACATATGCTAATCTAGGATAGGGTAATGTTACTCATTTTGCAAAGTTAACACACCAAGACAAAGTGGTATTAATGAATATAAAACTCTACAATGTGGTAGTAAGAACAAGGGGATGCCAGTTTAAATGTTTCAGGAGCTAGACTAGAGGGGTTTTTGGAGTCTCTATGTCATTATTTTTGAAGATGCTTCTCATTAAGGGAAGGCATTTATTTCTGAAATAATCTTCTCTTTTTCCCTTTTAGGAAAATATCTACATATAATTCAAGTCACAGATCTAATTTCATGTTCTCTGTAAATATTTACCAAACCCTCTGTCCCTATGCAAAATCAAATGTTGCTATATAGCTATAACATTGGGTTATAAATGTTTACATGCTGACTTTCCCACTATACTTTGCTGACCTTTAGGGCAGAAGTTGATTTTTGTATTCCAATGTCCAGAAATGATATAATAGGTAGAAATTACAATGGAACTTCATCATAGAAACAATTTTGATTCATGCCAACTGACACCAAAATGTCATATGATTCTATTATCTTGTACAAGAACAAATGTATCTAGTAACATCCATTCAAATTATTAGTTTTGATATTATAACAATGGAGTAAACCCTGCATGTAAGAAAAATGCCTTAGAATTTTCAGCCTACTTGTCCATTTATCAATGGCTTAGAGGGAGAATGTTTGAATGCCTTAATAATTGCATGTGCTCTTTCCTTTTGTACTTTCTATGTCGACTTTGTTAGTTCTCATTGTTTATTCTGCATAACAATGTCTGTATTGGGTGTATCAACAAAAACATGTTTATTGTAGATAAATGGGTTTTCAAAGGTAATTTTTTTCAACAACTTTATTAAGGTAAAATTGACATTTTTAAACACACATATTTCAAATGTGTAATTTGAAAGATTTGATATATGTCTACACCCATGAAACCATCACCACAATCAAGATAGTGAACATATCCATCACTCCCAGAAGTTTCCTAGTGCCCATTGATAATCACACCCCCCATCCATCAGGGCAGGGACCTCATCCCAGGCAAACACTGACCTGCTTTCTGTCACTATAGATGTTTGCATTTCCTAGAGTTTTACATATATGGAATCATACAATGTGTATACCTTTTTTTTTTTTTAGTTTGGATTCTCTTACTCAGCTTAATTGTCTTGAGATTCATCCACGATATAGCATATATTAATAGTTTGTTTCTTTTTATTGATGAATAGTATTCCAGTGTGTGAATATACCACAATTTGTTTAAATATTCATCTGCTGATGAACATTTGGGTTGATTCCAGTTTTAGGCTATTACAATTAAAGATTCTTTGAACATTTGTGTACATATCCTTACATGGGAATAAGTTTTTATTCCCCTTGGGTAAATAGTGGTTGAATGACTGGATCATATTATAAGTTCATGTTTAACTTTTAAGAAACTGCCAAACTCCTTTTCAAAGTGATCGACTATTTTACATTCCCACCAGTAGCATGTGAGGGATACAGTTCCTCTACATCCTTACCATCACTCGGTATGCCAGTCTTTTTAAGTATAGACATTATTTTAGGTGCTATTGGGGATTGAATCATGTCCCCCAAAAGACATGTTCAAGTCCTAACCCCTGTCTTTGGCTGTAGATTCATTTGTAAATAGCACCTTCAAAGATTCTATTAAGATGAGGCCAAAAAGAATCAGGGTTGGGTGTATTAGTCAGCCAAAGGGGTGCTAATGTGAAATACCAAAAATGGGTTGGTCTTTATAAAGGGTATTTATTTGGGGTAGAAGTCCATAGATACCGGGCCATAAAGCATTAAGTTTCTTCTCTCACCACAGTCCATTGCCACGTGTTAGAGCAAGACAGCTGCTGGCGTTTGCCAGGGTTCAGTCTTCTGGGGTTCCTCTCTTCCCAGGGCTGTGTTTCTCTCCGGGCTTAGCCCCTGTTTCCTCCACAAGGTCAGCTGTAGACTATCAGGTGAACGGCTTGCTTCTCTTTTCCTGGGGCCTTCTTTCCAACATCAAAACTGCTTCTCAAAAAACTGCTACTCAAAACTGTTCTTGCCATGCCTTTTATATTTGATTCCCCACCCACCAAGGGGTGGGGCTCAACACCCTAATCATAACCTAATCATGCCCAGATTAACAGATCAGTTTACAAGCATGATCCAATTATATTTTTGGAATTCACAATTACATCAAATTGGCCAACGGTTACAGTGGGCTTTAATCCAATATCACTGGAATTATATAAGCAAAGGAAATTTGCACAAAGAAGTAGAATCTATAAGAGGAGACCAAAGGAGACAAGTATCCATGTGATGGAGACAGAAATTGATTGCCAGAAAGCCACCACTAGAATGCTACAGACTTCAGAGAAAGTATGGCCTGCTGATACCTAGATTTTGGACTTCTAGCCTGGAAAATTGTTAGACAATAAATTCCTGTTGTTTAAGCCAGACTGTGATGTTTTGTTATAGTAACCCTGACATACTAAGACAGATATATAGTGATATCTCATGGTGGTTTTAATTTACATTTCTCTATTAACCAATGATATTTAACATATTTTCATAGGCTTGTTGCCATTCATATCTCTTCTTCGGAGATATATCTGTTTAAATATTTTTCCATTTTTATTGGATTATTGGTTTTCTTATAATTGCATTTGAGAGTTCTCTCAAGAATCGTATGACATTTCAATTGATGGCAGAAAAAGAATTTGACAAAATCCAACATTCATTCATTCCTATAAAAACTTGTATATTTTCAACACAAGTCTTTTATTAGAAAAAATGCTTTGCAAAACTTTTCAAAGGTTTTTCTGCATCAATTGAATATCATATGGTTTTTAAATTTATACATCAACTGAAATGTCACTTTAAAAAATATTTAAGTATGTGAACAATTATGGCAAATTACATTATTGATTTTTAACTTTTTTTTTTTTTTTTAAAGAATTGTTTATTTACTGAACCTGGGGCATATACACAACCAATTTTAAATTTACATCTTTTAATTCAATTTAGAAGTGTTTTTACACACACAAAAATAATTGGCGTGCAACAGTTGTCCTAAGGTGGAAACACAGTCACCTTATCAAAAAAACTGTTGCAAGAATTTTCACCCAAGTTAAAAAAAAAAAAAATTGTTTATCCTGAACATGAAAACCTGTAAACAAATTTAAATAATTATATAAAACTTGTTACTTGTAGTTTTCCCCTTGCAAAGATCCCCAAAAAATGTACAAGTAACTAATATATCAGTCACAACATAATCCGCACATGTGAATTTTGTATACAATGATTTTTAACTTTTAAACCAACCTTGCATTCTTAGGATAGACTCCATTTCATCATGATGTATTTTCATTCTTATACATTGTTGGATTTGATTTGCTAAGATCTATTTTTTTTAAGTTTTTGCATTCTACATTAATGAAGGTTATGCCTCTCTAGATTTTTGTTTTGTTTTGTTTGGTAAGGTCTTTGGTTTTGGTTTAAGAGTAATGCTGGCTTTATAGAATGAGTTGGGCTAGTTCCTTCTCTTCAATCTTCTTAAAGAATTGATGTAGAATTGACATTATTTCTTCCTTACATGTTTAGTAGAACTCACCAGAGATGCCATTTGGGTCTTTGTATAAAGGTGTTTAACTACAAATTTAGTTTCTTGAATAGATGTAGGGCTGTTCTGATGATTTATTTCTTCTTGAAGTCAGCCCAAGTAGTTTGTATCTTTCAGGAAACATGACCATTTCTTTTGAGATGTCAAAATTATTTGCATGAAGTTGTTCATAATATTTATTGCCTTTTGTCCTTTTAATATATGTAGAATTTGTGGTGATGTAATCTGTCTCATTTCTGATAATGGCAGTTTTGCCTTCTGTTTTTCTTAATCAGTCTAACTAGAGGTTTATCAATTTTATTGATCCTTTCAAAGAGCCAGCTTTCATTTCATTGAGTTTTGTCTGTTGTTTTTCATTTTTTGTTTTATTTATTTCTTTTCATATCTTTTATTCTGCTTGTATGCAATGATTAATTGACATTAATTACAGCCAGTGTATTTTTCATCACCAATACAGTTTTCATCTTCAGATATACCATTTGGGTGGTTTTGTATCTTCCACGTCTTTACTTAACTTTTCTAAACATACAAAATAACAGTTATAATAACTATTTTAATGTACTTTGATTATTTATCATCTGAGTCAGATTCAATTTATTAATTTTTCTCTTCTTTATTCCTAGTTCTTTGTATACCTAGTAATCTTTGTTCAGATGCCAGCTATTATGAAGTTTACCTTGTTGATTGTTGGATATTTTTATATTCCTATAATTATTCTTAATGTGTGTTCCTTTCAGATCTTGCTTCTTAAGATTTTCTAAATGGGACCAGATATGTGTTTAATATAGGGCTAATTGTTTGTCACTACTGAGGCAAGACCCCTCCAGCATTCCAGTCTAAGTGCTAGGCCCAATGCCTTGTCAATTACGGGGTTTTCCAGTCTGGCTGGTGGGAACAGGCACTATTCCAGTACTTCTATGAGTTTTAGGAACTGTTTCCTCTTATCCTTCCCTGCCCCTGGCCTTGCATAATTTCCTCACATGTATCTGCTGATAGAAACCCTGCTGAATACTCAAGGGGGACCATCTGCAGATCTCCAGGGCTTTTTCTCCATGCATTTCTCTTTTCTCCCATACTGTCTTGAGAACTATTGCTCACTGGTCTCTTTAGACTCTCAATTCTATCTCTTCAGCTTAGGGAATCCACTAATCTCCACCTACGTTCCCTCTCCCTTTAATGCCATCTAGAAACTCTCTTGAGGCTGTTAACTGGAAGCAATCATAAGGATCACCTCATTTGAGTCCCATCCTCAGGGGTCACTGTTCTTGGCCTGATGTCTAGTGTTCCAAAATCCATTATTTCAAATAATTTTGTGGAGTGGGAATGGTTTAGGCAGGAGGGTAACTCTGGTCCAAATTACTCCATCTTGGAAAAAAGTGGAAGTCTCTCAAAGCTAATTTGATAATGTGATTTTTCACCTCATTAAATTAAGTTAAATCTAAAAAAGTTCATTGACCTGACCAAGATTATGCTGCCAGTGAATAGCACAGCTGGGCTTAGAACTCACAGACCAGTCTTTATTCCATGTGGCAGTCAACCTCTAAAAAACTTTAGTTTATAAAGTTTTTCACGTATATTTGGGTGCATATATATGACTATACCAATTTTTGATGCCCAATAATTTAATTTCAAGTAATTCAAACATATGCCAGTAAAAAATAGTGAGTTCAAAGACATAATTATTTTTGCAAAGAAGATCTATTCCTGTCTGCATTCCTACTGCCACTTTAGCATAAATTTACCATTACCTAGTGTGTTACAGAGCTAACAGATCTAATTTTATGTTTTTTTTCCCCAACACTAATCATACAAAGCTGTCAGCTGTCAGCTGTGAGCTATATGTTTATTTTACATCAAGCTTACCCTAGTTGGTGAAAACTCACACCCCTATACCATGATATTTTATACAGAGAAATTTAATTTCACATACATGGAGACTTAATCTCATTTACATATATTAACATTATGAGAAAATTATATCTGCCAGATTTGTTGGTGAAAACTATGTTGTCAATTGATTATTCTTTATTATTAACAATCATATCTCCCTTGCCCTCTTTGACTCTGAATATACATTATGCCTCCAAACAAAACAAAACAAAACAAAACAAAATAATCAACAACAAAAACTTCTCTCTTCTTTTCTTCCCCAAGGATAAAATCATATTCAAGGTAAAAGTGTGAGATAAACTTGGAGATATTTACAGCAAAACTAGAAGCTCTTAATGAACAGGTTATGTTTCAAAAGGCTATATATAAGTCTATGTGTTGTTAGTTCCAAATAAAATTATGCAAGCTCCTAAACCTTTTCTGAGATTAACATTAGGCTAACAGACATCTGATATTAATGCTGAAACTTTTTTTTTTTTTAACTTCAGCAATCAAGAATGTGGGAAGATGGCTGAGCAATAAACTCCAGGAATCAGTCTTTCCTCCAGAACAACTATTAGACAGGAATGATCTGGTCAACTACTGTAGACTCAGAGCCTAGTAGAACACTGTGCAGCATCCAGAGAAGAGTAGGAAAAAGAGGCTGGTAAATCTCGATAAACACCAGTGAATTATGCTTTCCACACAGCAGCTGATGTTGCTCATCTCCCAGCCTCACTGCAGTCAGCAGTGAGGTATTTAACCCCAGCTCTGGCACAGCTTGCTGGTGCCAGGGTGGGATATAAAGACCTAGCTCCCCAAGATCTGGGGGTGTGCAGTCTGATGACAGATCAGTACTTTTGATTAGCTACTTTAGATCATTGAGGGACCAACTCTGAGGGTGGCCATTATTCAACCTGTGCTGGGCAAACGCAGCAGAGGAAACTTAAAGATGGTATGTTTCCTTGAAATTATGGAAAAATGTTTAAAGGCCTGCATTTACTGGATAAGTGCCAAATCAAGAAAACATAGCTTCAAAGAGCCATAGGAGAAGCCCCTGGCATACTTCCTTATCCCTTCTTTATTCCCTTACCAGGGAAGTTTAGAGTTTTCTGGGTCTCCCTTTGTGGGTCCCTGACCTTGTTCCAGCTGGGAAAGATTGGCCTAGAAAAACCTGTCTGGTGTACATCCCCTCAGAATTTTCCCTCCAGGTAAATGCAGCGTGAGTCGGCAAAAAACAGTGTAAGAAACAATGAGTCAGGCAGTCTGGGGCCAAAGCTTACATGCTTTAAGTCCTGAATTGGCAGGAGAAGAGAGGGCATTCAAATTCCTGTAAACAGGGGGAACTCCTAAGGCCACTAGCAAAGACAAGCCCAGGACAAGATACAGGCCCAGAAAGACTGGGAGGATCCTGCACTTTGCATTTCCCTTGGGTTAATCTTCTTGATAGTAGGGCTGAACTCTGAAGGATAGCACCAGCCAATGCAAAGTAAATTTGCAAAAATTGTAAAAGGTATTTTTTTCATTGGTTTTGTTAATTCTGACACTCAAGAAAATCTCTGTCTTCACACTAGCTGAAAACAAACTCCAGAAACAGTTCAGGGACTAAATCCCAGAATTGACATTTAAAAATATTAAAATATACAGTGTGCAACAAAGAGTACAAGATGAACAAAAAAATCAGGAAACGATGGCCCATACAAAGGAAAAAGATAAAAATCCAGAAAACATCAATGAAGATGACCAGACTGTGTATACTAGGAAAAAAAAAAAACACTTTTAAAATATGATCTTAAATATGTTCAAGAAGATGAAGGAAAATGGAGAGAAAAAACTAAATGATATCAAGGAAAACAATGAATGAACAATATGAGAATCTCAATAAAGAGATAGGTATTTAAAAAGAAATCAAACAGAACTACAAGAATTTGAAGACCAGAATAACTGAAATGAAAAATTCCCTAGATGGTTTCAACAGAAGATTAGAGATGGCAGAAGAAAGAATCAGTGAGCTCAAAGACAAGATAATTGAAATGAGTCAGGCTGAGGACCAGAAAGAAAAAATAAATTGTCAAAAGCAAAAATAACCTAAGAGACTTGTGAAACACCATCAGGCATGCCAATATACACATTACGAGAATCCCAGAGGGAGAAGGAGGAGAGAAAGAAGCAGAAAGAATATTCAAAAAATAATGACAGAAAACCTTCAAATCTTGGCAAAATTCATGAATATGCACATCTAAGAAGTCCATAGAACACCAACTAAGAGAAACTTGAAGAGAACTATGCCCAGACATTCAGTGGTCAAACTGTTGAATGCCAAGGACAAGGTGAGGGTTCTGAAAGGTACAAAAGAAAAGCAACATGTTTTGTTCAAGGGAACCCCATTTAGATTAAGTGCAGATTTCTCATCAGAAACCATCGAAGCATAGAGGCAGTGGGTTGAAATACTTATAGTGGTGAGAGAAAATAATTGTCAGCCAACAATTTTAACTCTGGGGAGTGGGTATAGCTCAACGGTTTGAGCACCTGCTTTCCATGCACAAGGCCCTGGGTTCAATCCCTGGTTCCTCCTAAAAAAAAGAAAGAAAGAAAGAAAGAAAGGAAGGAAGGAAGGAAGGAAGGAAGGAAGGAAGGAAGGAAGGAAG
>JAKSZT010053785.1:584721-607106 GCA_026826555.1 Tolypeutes matacus | reverse complement strand
GAAAGAAAGAAAGAAAGAAAGAAAGAAAGAAAGAAAGAAAGAAAGAAGGAAAGAAAGAAAGAAAGAAAGAAAAAAGAAGGAAGGAAGGAAGGAAGGAGGGAAGGGAAGGGAAGGGAAGGGAGAAAGAAAGAAAAAGAAAGAAAGAAAGAAATCTGGCAAGACTTTCTTTCAAATATGAAGGAGAGATTAAGACATTCCCAGATAAATAAAAGCTGAGGGAGTTCATTACCACTAAACATGCCCTACAAGCAATCAATCCTAAATAGAGTTCTTTGGACTGAAAGGAAAGGACACTAGACAGTTGTTCAAAGCAGCATAAAGATACAAAGACTTTCTATAAAGGTAATCATTTGGGTAATTATAAATGCCAGTCCTATTGTATTGTGTTTTTGATATGCAAATCTACTTCTTATTCTTACAGATGCCAAAGCATAAATGCATAAAAAGTAATGATAAGTCTATGGTTTTGGACATAAAATGTACAAAGATATAATTCATAACAAGTACAAAAATAAATGGGGGATGGAGGGGCATAGGAATAGAGTATGTGTATGTTATTGAGGTCAGTTTGGTATCAAATATAAAAATGATGGTTATATATTTAGGATGTTAAATTTTAACCCCATGATAACCACAAGGAAAATATATGAAAAACATATCCAGAAAATGAGAAGGGACTCAATATAGTACAATACAAAAATCGAATAAATATGAAGTAGGCATTAAGGGAAGAATTGGGAGTCGTAAAATGTATACGACTTGCAAAGACTAAATAACAGAATGGCAGAAGAAACCTCTGCAATTACTTTAAATGTAAATGGATTAAAATCTCCAGTCAAAAGGCAGTGATTGGCAAATAGATAATAAAGCATGACCTAACTATATGTTGTTTACAAGAGACTCATCTTAAAGACATAAGTAGTTTGGAAGTGAAAGAATAGAAAAAATGTATATCATGCAAGTAGTAACCAAAAAAGAGCTGGGATAGCTATACTAACAGCAAATAAAATAGACTTTGAATAAAAAACTGTTACAAGGGACAAAGGTTATTATATACTGATAAAAGGGTCAATTCAACAAGAAGACATAACAATTATAAAAATTTATGTACCTAACAGCAGAGCCACAAAATATATGAAACAAATATTGACAGATTTGAAGGAGAAATAGAAGGTTCTATAAAAGTAGAAGGAGACTTTAATGCACCACTTTCAATAATGGGTAGAACAAGTAGAGAGAAGAACAACAAGGAAATGGAAGGCTTAAACGATACTCTAAGCTAACTAGACCAAACACAAATATATGGAACATTTCACCCACCAGCAATAGAATACATATTCTTCATTGGTGCCGTGGGTCATTTTCTAGGACAGGCCATATGTTAGGAAACAAAGCAAGTCTCAATAAATTCAAATATTGAAACCATACAATGTATCTTCTCTGACCACAATAAAATGGAACTAGAAATCAATAACAGATGGAGGAAAGGAAAAGTCACAAATATGTGGAAATTAAGTAATGTGCTTTTAAACAGCCACTGGGCCAAAGAAAAAATCACAAGGGAAATTAGAAAAATATTGATGTAAGTGAAAATGAAAACACAACATATCCAAACATATGAGATGCAGTGAATGTAGTGTTGAGAGGGAAATTGAGAGCTCTAAATGTTTACATTTAAAAAAGAGAGAAAAATCTCAAATCAGAAACCTAAACTCAAACCTGGAGAATCCAGAAAAAGAAGAAAAAAATTAACCCAATTTGAGCAAAAGGAAGGAAATAACAAAGATTAGAATGGCAATAAATGAAATAAAGAATTTAAAAAAAACAGAATCAACAAAAACAAAAGTGAATTATTTGAAAAAATTAATTAATAAAACTGACAAACATTTATTTAAACAGATGAAGAAAAAAAGATAGAGGACACAAATAATTAAAATCAGAAATGAAATAGGGACATTACTATTGACCTCACAGAAATAAAAAGGACTATCAGAGAATACTATGAACAACTGTACACCAACAAATTGGATAACCTAGATGAAATGGACAAATTCCTAGAAACACACAAGATACCTATACTGACTTGAGAAACATTAGAACATGTCAAGAAACCAATAACTAGAAAAGAGATTGAATCAGTAATTAAAAAAATCTCCTAACACAGAAAATCCCAGAACCAGATGGTTTCTCAAGGGAATTTTACCAAACATTCCAAGAAGAATTAACACAAGTCCTGATCAAACACTTCCAAAACATTGGAGAGGAGGGAACACTCCCTCACTTATTCAATGAGGCCATCACCCTCATTTGAAAGTCAGATAAAGATACCACAAGAACAGAAAAATTACAGATCAATATCTCTCTTGAATTACAAAAAAACTCAACAAAATACTAGCAAACTGAATTCAGCAGCACATTGAAAGAATATATACCATGATCAAGTGGGACTATCCCCAGTATACAAGTGTGATACAATAAAAATAAAAATCAATTAATGTAATATACCACATTAACAGAATGAAGGGGAAAAAATCACAATCTCAATTGATGCAGAAAAGACATTTGACAAAATCAGTCACCCCTTGATAAAAACACTTAGAAATCTAAGAATAGAAGGAAATTTCCTCAACATGCTACAGGGCTTATATGAAAAACCCAGAGCTAAGATTATATTTAATGGTGAAAGACTGAAAAATTTCCCTCTAAGATAAGAAATAAGGATGTCCATTCTCACCACTGTTATTCAACATTGTTCTGGAAGTTCTAGCCAGAGCAATTAGGGAAGAAAAGGAAATATTGGCACCCAAATTGGAAGGGATGAAGTAAAACTTCCCTATTTGCAGATTACATGATCATAGACAGAAAATCCTGAGAAATCTATAACAAAGTTATTGGAATGAATGAATTCAGCAATTTGAAAGGATACAAGATCAATATACAAAAATCAATAATGTTTTATACTTTAGTAATGAAAGCCCTGAAGAAATCAAGAAAAAATTCCACTAAAAGAATCAAATAACTGGGAATAAACCTAAGCAAGGATATAAAGACCTGTATGCAGAAAACTATAAGCCATTGTTAAAAGAATTAAAAAAGACTTAAATAAATGGAAGGACATTTCATTTTCATGGTTTGGAAGACTAAATATTGTTATGATGTGAATTCTACCCAAAGCAATTTACAGATTCAGTGCTATCCCAGTAGAAATTGCCGTAGCTTTCTCTGCAGAAATGGGAAAAAAAAAAACAACAACAATTATCAAATTTATATGGAAGGTTAAGAGGCCCTGAATATCTAAAGTCATCTTGAAATAGTAGAATGAATTTGGAGGACTCATACTTCTTGATCTTAAACTTATTACAAAGCCACAGTAATCAAAATAACATGGCACTGGTTTAAGGACAGACATACAGACCAGTGGAATTGACTTGAGAGTTCAGAATTCAACCCTCATATATACAGCCAACTGAATTTAACAAGAGTTCCAAGTCTGCTCATTTGGTTAAGAATAGTCTCTTCACCAAATAGTGCTGAGAAAACTGGATATCCATATGCAAAAGATGAAGGTGGACCCTTACTTCACACCATATACAAAAATCAACTCAAAATACATTGAGGATTTAAATATATGAACCAGAGCTTTAAAACTCTTAGAAGAAAATATGTTCAGAACCTTGTGCTAGGCAATGGTTTCTTTGTCTTTACAGCCAAAGCACAAACAACAAAATTTTAAAAATGTATAAATGTGACCTCATCAAAATTAAAACTTTTGTGCATGAAAGGACTTTGTCATGAAAATTAAATGACAGCCTACACAATGGTGGAAAATATTGGAAACTACACTTGTAATAATGGTTTAATATCCAGAATATATAAAGAAATCCTATAACTCAACAGCAAACAGATAAACAACCCAATGAAAAATATGCCCAAAAGAATTGAATAGAGATCTCTTCAAAGAAGATATATAAATTGTCAAATAGCATATAAAAGATGCTCAATATCATTAGCCATTAAGGAAATGCAAATAAAAACCAAATGAGATACCATTTCATACCCACTAAAATGACTACTATTAAAAAAAGGGAAAATTACAAGTGTTAGAGAGGATGTGGGAAATAGGAATACTCATTCATTGTTTGTGGGAATGTAAAACAGTGCAGTTGTTGTGGAAGATTATTTGGCAGATCTTCAGAAAGTTAAATACAGAATTACCATATGACATGGTATATTAGTCAGCCAAATGTGTGCTGATGCAAATTACCAGAAATCTGTTGGCATTTATAAAAGGGTATTTATTTGGGATAGAAGCTTATAATTACCGGGCCATAAAGCATAAGTTACTTCCCTCACCATAGTTTGTAGCCACGTGTTGGAGCAAGATGGCTGCTGACATCTGCCAAGAGTTCAGGCTTCCTGGGTTCCTCCTTATCCGGGTTTTTTTTTTCTCTCTGGGTTCAGTCTTGCTTCTTTCCACAAGGCCAGCTATAGACTATCAGGTAAACGGCTTGTGTCTTTTCCCAGGGCATTCTCTCCTTCCTCATGACCAAGCTCCTCTGTGTGCTTACTTCCCCTGGCTCCAGCATTAAAACTCCAAACTCCCTTCTCTCCAGTGCAGTTTCTCTGTGAGTCCCTGCCCACCAAGGGAGCAGGTATGCAACGTCCTACTGACATGGCCCAATCAAAGCCTTAATCATTTTTTTTTAAAAGATGTCAAATGTACTTTATTTCTTCAATGGTGCCATATTTTAATGGGTACACAATGCTTTTACTTGTTATCAATTATGAGTTGACTTTGAAACAATTCAATATCACACCAGCTGGGATGATTACTGATCTCTCCATTCTTTGGGGGTGACTCTGCCAGCAGGGGACAGGTTCCATTCTATTTCAATTTGTGTTGCTACATATGTCCTTACAGCAATACAGAAGGTGGCTCTACTACCTAATACAGCATTATCATATTTGTCATGGAAATCAGGTATACACTTCTGGTGACTGTGCATTGCCATTGTTTGCTGAATGCTTTGAACTCTGAGGTGACTCAGTGTGTTTTTGGCCGAGGGAAACATCGTGAAGTTTTAGACAGAATATGGCAACTGCAGCTGAGGCTGGCTTGGTGCAATCTTGCTTCTGGTACCCTTGCAAAGAGCACTTAGTCATTATTTAATCAAGCCAAAGTAAAACCTCTGAATCCAATACATTCTAATATGCCCAGAGGAAAAGACCAGTTTACAAACATAATCCAATATTTCTTTTTGGAATTCATCAATAATATCAAACTGCTATACATGGCAATCCCACTACTATCTATATATCCAAAAGAATTGAAAGCAGGAACTTGAACAGATTTTTGCACACCAATGTTCCAGAGGCATTATTCACACTCTCCAAAAGATGGAAGCAACCCAAGTGTTCATCGACGAATGAGTGGATAAACAAAAGGTGGCATGTACACACAATGGCATATTATTTTGCGTTACAAAGGAATGAAGTTCTGATACATGCGACCCTTGAAGATATCATGTTGAGTGAAATAAGCCAGACACAAAAGAACAGCTATTGTATGATCTCACTAATACGAAACAATTAGAATAAGCAAGTTCACAGAGTCAGAAACTAGGATATATTTGACCAGGGACTGGGATGAGGATGGGGAATGGGAGTTAATGACTAAATTGTGGAAAGTTTCTATTTGTGCTGATGGAAAAGTTTTGGTAATGGATGGTGGTGATGGTAATGCAACATTAATGTAATCTACAGCACTGAAATATACTTTTGAATGTGAAAAAATTCACCCATTATTTTTTGTCTTACTCATTTGGAGGCTTGCATAGGAACAGTAATTTTCTCACACTGTATTAGATATTCTTTGTCTTTCCATATTGTTCCTCATTTCAAATGACTTATCCCTTATCCAGCTGTCATCATTGTTCATCGCTTTCAATTATTTAATTACTTTTACTTTTATTTCAAGAAAATATATATGTCTTCCTACCAGTGCTTTTAATACTCCCATGGATTTTTCATACATCATAAATGATAGGATTACTTATTATTATGAATTATGACAACAGCAGACACATCATGAATGAGCCAAAGATAAAATGACTGTGCACAACTGGTAAAGCCCTGTAGTTGTGTGCAGCACTGGAACAACCTTACCTCTGCCTCTGAAAGTCTGTAGGTTGAGAAGGTTATGAGTACAGTAGCTTTGTACATTCTCTGCCCTTAGGCCTTCTATCACTGGAGAGTAGGTGGGGAGTAAGTCTTTCTCTTCCTACTGGTCTGCCATGAAGGTGTAAACTTTAAGAATCCAGGCTTTTCTTCCTGTGCTGAGAGAATAGACAGGCTCAGGATAATGAATACTTCAATAACATATCCGCAATTCCTGACTTCCCCTTCTGGAAAAGCACAAGAAATGTTCGGGATAGGTTTCTTATTAGGAGTCTGCTTCATGAGTAATTGCAGACAATTCACCAGCCTCTCCTGTGCTATTTTATTTTAGGAGATCTCAAAGACTTGGGGTTAGGATCTGGTAGATGTCATGCAGATGAGGGGGTGGGAGCAACTTTTTCTCACTTCTTTAATTCTGTACAGAGACAAAATCTTGTTATAAGACTTAATTATCCCCTCCCCCCACTACTTATACTTTACTCTTCATTAAATTTTACTAGTTCCTGATGTGCAAAGGAAGGGACAGTTTAAGGGGAAGTTCTGGGTACTACAAGGCATTGTTAGAAGCCTAGAAACTAAATAACAAAAACAGACAAAATGGGAGGATGGAAATTGAACTCAAAATAGGAGGATATTTTGCATGCAATGTATTGATTGTTTTCCTTTGTTCTAGGAATGCAAAATTTTCATAAAGTCACTTTTGTTTTTGAGACAATGACAACTGCATTTTCAAAGTCCAACGTTATTGATGGTTTCAGAGAATTGAATGCGATGCACAGTCTTATTAGATTTTTATTTTCCTCATAAACCTAGGTAGAGAGTTGAGGAAATGCCTCATTTTTTAAAAGAACTAAGGTTTATTAATACAGAATATTGGGCAATAGGGAAAGCTTTGTATAAATAAAAATCTAACTATACAAACATGACTCCATTTCCTGAATCACATATATTGGGTAAAATTTTGAGCAATAGATTGCTAATTAGCCATGAAAAACATCCTCAAGAGTGACATGTATTTGTAGTGCTGTGTTTAACACTTGTATTGCTTTTTAATTTTTAGAGTTAAATGGATAGTAACTATATATTCAGAATTGTGTAGAATTGTCTTGTTTTAAAGCAGTGCTTCTCAACCAGGGGGCATTTTAACTTCCCCCACCCTCTGTAGAGGACGTTCGGCAATGTCTATAGACATTTTTGGTTGTCACAACTGGGGGAGGGGATGTTGCTATGGGCATCAAGTGGCTAGAGGCTGGGGATGCTGTGACACATACTACAATGCACAAGACAGTCCCCCACAACAAAGACTTATCTGGTCCAAAATGTCAGAAGTGTTTAGCTTGAGAAACCCTGATTTACAGTAGTTTAACTATTTCCCTTCTGCATACTTATCCGATCATGTATTCTGATACTCCTAATCTGGAGTTCTGTATATATTATCCTATACTTTATGCTACAATGGGGTTCATTTAGATCAGTTTTGCAGTAAAAGTAATTTTGATTTTCATTCCTTCATATAAAATCAGTGCCCAATATAACACACAAATGTACTCCTTTGTTTCTTTACGACTCTACCCTAACATTTTAATACAGTTTGTGCACGCTTATTAGGCAAGTTACCCTTCAAAAACACGTTCTAAATTGACAACAGAATGCTTCTGTAAACATAGGTTGGAGCATCAGGTTAATAATTTTCATTACAAGGAAGTCTCAAAAATTTAAAGCAAGAATTCCAAGCTCTAAAACATGATTTTCTTTCATCTACATACCTCTGTTTTGCACAACCGTATAGAATAGGTACTGACATTCTTAAACTTGGACTGAATGTGAACTTTTTACCCAGTGGTTGAAGAAATGACTGAACATACTGTTCTTCCTTCCAGGTCCTCCTGTTTTACAAAGGGGCCATTTGGGGTGCACACATACCTGGTGGTAGGAGTGCAGCTGGGACCACGAGTGTGTGTGAATAATCTTTCTGTGGGTTGAGTTGCACCCAAGAACAAAGTAAGACCTGAGCCTCAGAATGCAGCCTCTGTACTCTCCTTTAGAGAGTTTTATTTATCTTTAGGTTAAATAACATTCTAGAATATGTAAGCAAAGTCCCTGAGGTACAGAGTGTAGTAGTCAGAACAGATTGCACAAAAGTCAACCTTGTATTAGGCATGTTGTGTGCCCGGTATTCTATGGACATTTGGGGATCATATGCATTTGCAAAAAAATTTTAGACGTTCCAGCTACAAGCTAATTTTTTTCGGTCCATAAATGTTATGCATCTGGAAATATAAATGTAAATTCATATCAAACATAGCTGATCTGTTAAAAGGTCAACAGAATTATTCCCATTCCCACCCCCTTGGCCTTAGGATCAAAGCTCACTGTATACTGACATTTTAAAATGAATGTGACAAAAATTTATTTCTTCGCTATCCTCCTGAGTTTCTCTTCTACAGGCAAAACTAATCTAATATTGCTATCTTTTGATTCATGATACAACATTTACATTGCAATTGTGTGTTTATTGTTTTTCAACTTATTCAGTCAATAGGAAAGTTGAAATATATAACCTAAGAAATAACAGATTCACTACAAAATGTACTCAATCAAAGCTAAAATATCCCATTGTATTTGAGGAAAAATAAAGCACAGACTATCAAATTTCAAAATGGGTGTATACAATTGAAAATATAACCCAAGTATTTCCTTTTCGTTCTATGGTCATGGTATTTTTGTAAATAAGTTAAGCTATTTAAGAGATTTTACATAACCAAGCCCACATTATTTGCCTAAATAAACATAGATGAGCCTCACAGATGATGTGTTTTCTTATTGGTCTACTTAACAACAATTGTTTTAAGATCAAGTTCATTATCTTTATGGGGCAAGAGAAAGAATTATGAGGAGAGAAGAAGGTATTAAGGAGATAAGTGAGTATAATAGTAATAGAATTACTAGGTTTCTATGGCGGTGCTTTTCTTGTAATCCTTTTCCTTTTTCCTCAGTCCTCTTTTGTATTTAGAACATTTTCTCAGGTTTAACAAATTAATGAACCAACACATAGACAAATTTTTAAATATTTAGACCTCCCTCACTTCCTTACAAGTATTCAAATATGAATTGTGAGACACTGTATAAGGCCTTGTGGGAATAAAGATATGTGAGCCCTGGTACTTATGGGCTCACATATGTGTCCCCAGAAAAAGCTCGGCACATTGGCAAAATTGATAGACTAACAATTAGAGAGACGTTAAAAGACCTATCTCCCTTAAAACCCCACTTTCAACTGTCCCTGCCTTACTTTCCTGGCTTGATTTCAAATTTCATGAGAATTGCTATTATTCAGGGTTACAAATTTACCTAAGCCAGTTTAGCTATTTAGAAAATGTCAAGTTTTTTTTTTTTTTTTTTTTTTTTTTGTCTGTTTTGGTAAATGTCAGAGGGTTAGGGGTGGGTGCAGATAGTGTGTCACCTTCTGTGGAGTGAGTTGCTGAGAACACAGGCTTAGGCACAACAGAGACTTTCAGCAAATGACCACTTTATTACTTACACAGCACCAAGGGTCCAGAAGAGCAGGGGAAAAGATTCCAATGTGGCTGGTCTTTCGAAGACGCCAACTGCCCAGGCTATGGTTGGTGGATGGCAGGTCTACATGCCCCAATTTGTGTCTGAAAGGAGAGATGCCTGTATTACCTGAGAGTGGGACCCTGTCATGGAGCAAAAATCATGTATCCAGCAACCTTTGTGCAAAATTCCTACCTTGATAAGCGTCTGGGGCTGCTTGTTTCCAGTTTGGGTTTAAAGGTACTGTCAGAAAGTTTTATTAGACCTAAAATCTCTTCCTGGCTGTAGAATGAATACATACTTAAACAAATTCTTACAAAGAAATGGAATGGGGTGGGCGAGGGTTGGGAGATGGTCTCCAAGTGGGTCAGTGACTTCCTCAGCATTTTCCCTATGAAATAATGACCAGATAGTTTGCTACAATGAAAGCAAGTCTGAGGCCAATCACTTCCAACTGCACCGACATGTATGAGTTATGCTATCACAAAAACTATGAGGTTACTCTGTTCTTGGATCCAAGGGTAAACCTATCTCCACCCTCAATCCCTGTGACTAGTGCCATTCATGAAAATTTCACTATGAGGAGGATGCAATGATGTTCTTACTTTTTCTTATTAACAAACCCTCTAGAATTTCAGTAACAATTTGTGAAGTGCTAAGGAACCACCTCAGAAATGTTGGCCTGCTTGGAAAGGACTGATTCCTGGAAAGCAGTGATTTGGACACTCACCACTATCTTCTTCCTAGTCATGACTTTTGCCTTCTGAAAGAAAAAAGGTGAAGACTTTCTCTAGAGAGAAGTGTTATGAACTGACATTTTGCTGGGAAAAAAACTCAGTCTAAATTTTTTCTTGCTTCATGATGCATCAGAAAACATTAAAATTCTCAATGCCTGTTGCAAGTTATCAATTAATTGATTCCAAGGTGGAGTAATCAAAATTAATTTTTTCTTTATTTCTCATGCAGGGTATGCGTTCCTCTGAAACTAGTGAGGAAATTTTTTATTGCCTAATGGATTCTTAGCACTAATTAGGGTTATACAATTATAGTTCAGTGTATTAAAGAAGAATGCTACTGAGAAAATTAGCACAGTAGTTAGGGTTTTAAATATGGAAAGGAGAAATGCCTTTTATCCAAAGAATTACACTCTTTTACCTCTCCTTCTAACCTTGGGAAATGTTCCAATTCAGGCTACACATTCCTGATTCTCTTCCATCTTTCATTCTCTTGGCTCCTTCGTTTTGCCCTCATCTCCTTTGAGCTATTTTCATACCACATGCTAGAATGATTTTGATAAACTGCAAATCAAATTGTGTCATTCTTCTGCTGAAAATCTTCTAGTGACTCCCATGTCACTCAGCACAAAAGCCGAAGGCTTTTCTAAAACTACAGTGCCTCTCATGATCCACACCTTTTTTTCTTTAACCTCACCTTCTACAGTTCTCTTCTTCACTCAGTCCCCTCTGGTCATTTGCATAAGCATGGGATGCTCTCCATTCTGATATCCATATAGTTCACTGACTTCTCTTCTTATCCCTGGCCAAAGTATTAACAACTCTCAACTTCTCAATTTCCTTTATCTTTTTCCTTATCATGCACATTTCTACTATACTGTTTTTAAGAACTGTGAAGGGTCTAAGATTTTACCCTACCTGCAAACTAACAAGTTAATAGGCCATAGTTTTGTGGATGCTGTCAGAAGACATGAGACTCTGGGTCAGAAACAAAGGACTTTATTATTCACAGCAATAGGAGTAATCCGTGTATCAGCATTTTCTTGTGCCCATCCTGGAGCCCCACTTCCCACAGGACAATATGAAGAGAGTCAAGTGACACCTGCACACAATGAGTTGTGTTACAGGAGATACACTCTGAGTTTATCAGAACCCAAATCTTTTACAATGGACAGCAATCATGCCTGCACGTTGCTTCAAATGAAGACACTATGTTTATCATATTGGAGAGTTAGCATGGCTGCCCTTTTCTCTAGAGGGAGACACTCTGACTTCCAAAGCTGTAAGTGAAACTCATCTTTCTCTAAATGGAGATAACCTTCCAAGACTCTTTGCCATCCTTGAAAAGATAACCCAGAACAAAATCAGTCAGTGCCTCTGTTCATAAGATGTACAGAAACATGAGAGAGCCATGGAGAATTTTCTGCCACCAACCATATATTTTACTTAGTTGTCTCCCCTATTAGATTTTAAACTCTATGAAATAAGGATTTTTGTGTCCACCATCTCCTACCAGTATATCCCCAGCACCTATAAGAGTACCTAATGATACTCTTAATGGAGATCTTTATTTCTTCCTGTGGTTTCAGTCAATTGTCTGGTGTCCTTTCCTTTCAACCTGCAGAACTCCCTTTAGCACTTCTTGTAGGGTGGGTTTAGTGGTGATGAAGTCCCACAGCTTTTGTCCCCGGTGGCACAAGGGATGTGTGACAACAGAGGCAGGACTGGTTTCACCTGGAATGAAAACAAACAGTGGCCTCCACCACATGTGGACACTCAGTTTTTGTTAATTTACAAATGTCTTAATCACTCCCTTATTTTTTAAAAATAGTGTGGCAGTTTGAGATTATTTATGAATTTCAAAAAGAGAGATTATGCTTGTAAACTGGTCTGTTTTTCTGGGCGTGATACCCTTTGATTGTATGAGATTCAGCTGAGATGTCTTTGATTAAATTATGTTAAGATTAGGGCTTTGATTTGACCATGTCATTAGGGCGATTCAGTTTGAATCCCCACCCCCTTGATGGGCTATATAAATGGACGCTCAATCAAGAACATGGAAGCAGATACGTGAGAAAAGAGAGAGAGCTCCATAAACACTGAAGAGGATCCAGAGGCCCCTGGAAGGAAATGAGCCATTTGCCTAATAGTTTACAGCTGACCTTGTGAAGAGACCAGAGCCCATAGTGGCCCAGTCCAGAAAGAAATGAGCCCTGAGAAGAGAGATGAGCCCTATGCCAGCCTACAGCTGAGATCAGAAGAAGCTGAACCCACAGAGCCTTAAGAGGGAATAGGAAGGCTGAAACCTTGCAGATATCGACAGCCATCTTGCTTCAACACTTGGTAACAGTTTGGTAAGGAAGTAACCTTGAGTTGGACTCTTTAGGGCCTTGTGACTTTAAGCTTTTACCCCAAATAAATACCATTTATAAAAACCAACAGATTTGTGGTACTTTGCATCAGCACCCCTTTGACTGACTAATACTGATAGTTTTGCCGGATAGCATTGCTTTATTTTTATTAGACAGATGAGACATTGGAAAACAAAGTTTCTGAGGTATAAGAACCCAAAACAGAAAAATTCTAATAATTTGGGAGTGCAACAAGGGAGCTTTTCTACAAAATTGGAGCACTGTCCTGAGAAGGCACATCTAGTTGAGTTTGGAGAAGAATGGGCAAAGATGATGGAGACCACCTGTTTAATAGCTCTACTTAGGCATAATCCAGCTGTCCCTCTTTCTTTGTTCATGTAAATCAGCTATGAAATCTGCTTTCTTTCTAGGTCTCTTTTTTATCATTAACAAATGAAAATATTAACTCTTTAGATATTTGTACCATGAAACTGGATCTTATTTTACTACTTTCCTTGAACTTACAAAACTGGTAATATTCACAAGATTATTTTTAAGAATTCTTTTGAAGAAGGTGCTATAATGTATATTTAATATATTTAAAACTTGATTCTTTTGTTTCCATCTAAGTCAGAGTGCCTTTGTAAGTAAAATATTATTTCATCTGCTTAATTTTTTAAATTAAAATAAAGTTACAGATTCATATGTCCAATGTTTTTTAAAAATAACTTTTTAAATGCAATCATTAGCCAGGTTTCTTCCAATAAAAATGAAAAAAAAAACAGTTTGGTCTGTTGCTTTTTAGTTCCAAAAGAATCAGGATTTTGCATGTTGAAAATTATCCAAGGCTATTTTTCTTCTAAAAACATAGCTTTGACTCATCAAACTCTCACAAGACTTAAATTCATTTGAAGCTTTAGCATCCATTTTGGTAACTTATTCATTACTTCCTGAGAGTGACCAATATCCTAGGTAGAAATGACTAGACTTCTAGAAATGGTGTCCCAGTGAATCATCATTTTGGCCTGCAAAATCTCATTTCCCCTGGTACAACGTCGTGCACAGTGGCACACCCATTATGAGACACATTTTAGCAGAATTAAAATGGTTATGAATTTCAAAAAATTTTTCCTAAAGTTTTTGAGTGTAAAACAGAGAAATAAAACTAAGGAGTTATTCAGTGGATACAGTTATGTTCTGGTTGTGAAACAGAATGAAGCAGCAGTGTTTCAGGGCTTGTTTCAGGAGAAACTCTGGAGGAATAACCTAGGCTTAATGGTAAGAACAGAGTTCAGGAGTAACCAAAGCCCTTTACCATGGATCAGAACTAAATTCCCCAAAGTTAGTTAGCATGTATAACAGAATTAGAGTTGTGCGTTAGTAGTCACAATTCAGAACCAGTAGAAGCAAATAAGTTAGGAGGTAAATATAAGACATTTTGGATGAAATCTGGCTAATATAGACTTACTTGCCAAGTTTACTTAAAAAAAATTAAGGCTTCACATGGGTCCTCATAAACTTCAAACAATACGTGTGTGTGTAAAATAAAAAATCAAGGGGAGAACTGGTATCATGGCAATATTAAGATTTTCCATCCATGAATTTATTTATGCAAATCTGGTTTTATATTCCAGTAATATATTATTTCCTCCAAAAATACTTCCATTTTTTTCTTAGGTTTATTCCTGATTACATCATAATTTTGATGTTCTTTTCTATAATAGTTTTTTTTTTTTTCTATTATATTTTCTAATAGGTTATTATTGGCATATAGGAACCTTAACAATTTTGATGTTGGCCTTATATCCTGCATACTTTGTGAAATACCCTATTAGTTCAAATAATTTATTGTAGATTCTTTCAAATTTCTTTGTATTCAATCAGATAGGTAGTCAATACATATAATTTTGTTTCTTTATTTCCCAATCTATTTTCTTGTGTTATATGGCATCATTTAAGACGTATAATCCAATAGAAAAATTACCATCTATGGTTGTTTTCTAAATATGTTTTTTAAAAATAATAAGTGTTGAATTTTATGAAATGTTTTTTTCCCCTTTGCATCTATATTATGAAATATGCTTTTCCCTTTTATCTCTTCATTAGTATGATATATTAATAGCTTTTCTACTATTGAGCCCTTCTTGTATTTGGGAATAAACAGAATTAGGTCATAATGTATTATTTCTTATACAACTTTACTCATTTAGATAATATATTATCTAGGATTTTAACATCTATCTTTGTTAGATTGGTTTACACATTTGATTTTCTTTTAAAATGTGCTTTATAGTGGTAGGTATGTTTTTTTTTCATTCCTAATGATGTTATGTCTTTTTATTTTGTTGATTAGCCTTTCTAGATACTTTTCTATTTTATTTGTTTTTTTTTTAACAAATCAGGTTTTGATTTTAATGATCCTTTCCTTTCTTTCTTTTTTTTTTTTTTTCTATTTTACTAATAAGTGTCCTTAACTTTATTATTTTTTTCACTTCTACTTTCTACAGATTTAACTTCTTTTACTTTTCTTAGGTTTGTGAGTTAAATACTTAACTCATTTATTTTTAAAGTGCTTTCCTTTTAAAATATATGCATTTGAGGTTATATATTTCCACCTTTGGACACTGGTGACTAGATCACATAAGTTTTTTTTTTCTGTAGTATTTTCATTGTAATTTGCTTCTAAATATTTCATAATTTCTGTGTAGTTTCCTCTTTACTCCATGAGCTTTTTGGGAGTATATTTTGAGGTTTTAATGTATGTGTATGTGCGTTTATGTGTGTGTATGTGTGTTTAAATATATTTTTAGTCTTCCTGTCTAATTTATTTGTATTGTGGTTTGACAACAAAATCTGTATGATATTGATTCTTTGAAATGTTTCCAGACTTTCTCATCAAAATCAGACATTTTGATGTTATCCTAATGTCTTAAATGTTATACTTCTCAAAGTGTAGTGTAGACAGTTGAGAAGCTTGCACTCAATTTAATGTTCTAGTTCCTATCTCTGTCTTGTAATTTAAAAACTGCTTCCACCTAGCCTCCCGGCCCAGATTTTGGTCTTAAAAATTTCAAACTTCTGTCCCCCAGTGATATTGCAAGATATCGAAAATTTGGTGACTATCCTGTATATGGCTTAATATAATACTTGACCCCACAGCGTATGTGTGTTCATCTGCCTTCCTAAGTCTGTTCCTCCAAAGAAGCAGTGGCCTTAGGAAATGATAGGGAGCAAATTTTTTGTTGTCTCTTTTTTTTTTTTTTAAAGATTTTATTTATTTATTCATTTATTCCCCCCTTGCTGCTTGTGCTCGCTGGGTCAGCTAACCATGCCGTGCGGGCGGGCTTGCATTCACCAGGAGGTCCCAGGAACCGAACCCGGGGCCTCCCATATGGTAAACGGGAGCCCTACTGATTGAGCCACAGCCGCTTCCCATGTTGTCTCTTTTTTAAAAAAGCTTCTTTTCATTGGAAGGAGTGGAGGTAGGAAACTTTTTTCCTGCCTGTAGCTTTAAGCAGTGGCCAAACTGGGATCCCGTTTCTTGGAACCTAGATTAATGGCTTCAGACTCTACTTAGTGTTTTGAGCTATTTTTATTTTTCTGATTCAAGAAAAGTTTTATTATTATTTTAAATCCTAATTATGCCATTTTGGATTTTTCTTTCAATATTTTATTCCTCTGTGTTTGGATCAGAGGGAGTGCATCAAACAATAAATTTCTGGTACCATATTGACTTAAATGCTTTTATTTTTAAAATATTTGGATTTATTTTTGTGTATGGTATGAAATGAACATCAATTCCTATTTTTATTTTTAAAATGGATTAAAAACATCTGAATTATTGGATAATTCAGTCCATCTTATATGTTTTAAAATATCACAAATGGGTGGCTTCTGCATGACATTGCAGTGATGGATACAGGCTATTAACTATTTTGAAAAAACCTATAAAATTGTGTGGTACAAAGTGTAAATTATAATATAAAATATAGACCATGGTTAGTAGCAGTGCTTTAATATGTGTTTATCAATTGTAACAAATGTACCACACTAATGAAAGATGCTAATGGGGGAAAGTGTGGGAGGGGGAGAGAGTGGGGTATACGGGAATCCCCTATATTTTCTATGTAACATTTATGTAATCTAAGCTCCTTTAAAATATGTGTGTGTATATATATATAACTACTAGTGAGTTAGAAGAGAGTGTCAAGAATATATTAATTACATGGACAAATGATGCTATATCAGGAGAGGTTGCAAAAATCAGGATAAAAAGAATTTATAGGTGTACTTTATGTGTATGGCCAAGAGAGAATAAAAGACTTGCTGACTGATGCACACATTATATTTGTTATTCTAGCTAGTATTTTTCTTAATGAGCCAGATTCTCCCACTGTTTAAATTGTTCCCTTAATTCTTCCAGGTGGCTGGAGTACCATACCCTGGAGTATCAAACTGCTTTTGATGTTATCCTAATGTCTCAAATGTTATACTTCTCAAAGTGTAGTGTAGGCAGTTGAGAAGCTCGGACTCAATTTAATGTTCAAGTTAGGTGTCAGGGGCTTTTGCACGATAGCTTGTTTTCTCCCTGGAGGGTGATTATTAATTGCGATAGGAACACTGAAGTGGTAGCACACTTAGCACTATTTATCTCTGTATCAAGCACACTAAGGACCTATTTAGCTGGTAGGAGTAACGGAAGCATCATTTTCAGTTTCTAAAGAAATCAAGTTTTATTCCCAATCCTTTACATTTCTTAGCAAGCCTCTATGTAACCTTAATGAGTTATTCGACTTCTCAAAGGAACATAAGTATTAATAACTAAATATCCATATTGCCCAAAAGGATCAAGGGTTTATCTACTTCTCTCTTCCTAATTTTTCAGATTCGCTGAGGGTAACATAATTTTGGTTGCTTATTCTTTCATTTTTGTTGTTGTTATTGCTGCTAGCATTGTCGAACATCAAGGCAACTTCATAACTTTGACTTGAATATTATTTTCCAGTGCCCCAAAATATTTCACTGTTGCTATTCTCACAGTTGCTATCACTCAAATGTAAGACTAATCTATCATTATGTTATAAAACACATTGCTATTTTGTTTTCTTTCCTTTTCCTAGAGTTATTTTTATTTTCAGTTTCATATTAACTAAAGTTCTTCTTGGAATTCTTGGACTAGTCTCTTCTTTTCGTTGCCCCCGAAGGAAGGAAGACGGGTTCCTTTCATTTTAAGGTTTTACAACTACTCACTGTATAGGGGAACTGGAAGGAAATATCAAAGGTTACAAATAAAGAACATTAAAAATTGTAGATGTTCACACATTTTTATCTTCATTATTTCCTTCAAGGATAAAGCGGAGCCCTTTTGCCTTTTTCTCTTTTCTCTTTAACCCCTGAGAGGGGCCATCACCAAATGACCTTTCTTCCATTTTCACACATTAAGCCAGTATTTATTTTTACAAACTGTTTCTTCTCTTTCATCTATCTTCTTTTTCATAATACAAGTAATAATGACTAGTCATTGTATGAATTCCTGAAAACACAAAATAAAAAGGCACAAAGAAAAATCACAATAAAAGAAAGCCTCACCTATATTTTTACTGCTCTGAGATATCCACTGCACCATTTGACATACTAATGTACTGTCTTCTATAAATCTTTTTTGCATTTATACAGCATTAACAATGCTTTTTATCAACTTTGCTATTACCTCTGGAGAATGGTGACAGTCGTCTGCCAGGGCCTGCTTGCTACCCTGAATTTTAAATACTTGAGTTTCATTTAAAAAGCAAAATAATCCATTACATTATTATGCTCTAGAAAAACTTGACTAAGACCAGTGTTTTCAGGAGCAGGCTTCTAAGTACTTGAAAGCTGCAATTGAGAAGTTACCCCTAGCCAGTTTTGCCTGCACAAGGACAGTCAGAGAGGATAACTGCTGTGGACCCTGGAATGGTTCAGCCTTCTCCTGCAAACCAAAACATTTGAAAGAAAAATAACTGCTTGAAAGAAGATGAAAATTAATGAAATACTATGTTGTTTCTTCAGCTTCAAACAGTGCAATTGACTGACCATTTTGAAGAGTTATATAGTTTATAATTCAAAAAATGGCGTGAGGTAATCAGTTAGTTTTCCTGGGAATAGAATCTTAATTTGGTTAATCATATGATTTCTTTTCCAGATGTTTCTGGCCTGAGTTCCTGGCATCCTATTAAACCCAAAATATATTTCGCTGCACTGATGTTTGAATTCCTAGCTGCCGTGTTTCATGAATTTAATCTTCTTTATTTTCTGCAGCAAATCACTTTTCATATGATCCTGGTTTACTAAAATTCTAAGTATCTCAGTACAATGTCCAGCAAGATTCTCCTGTCTGTTCAGCTATGGATGAGACCAGAGGACACCAAATAGAAAATCACGGCCCAGACCTGGACCCTCATAGTTCTCTCTTTGGCATGAAAAATTTTTGTGTTGTTTTGTTTCTTAAAAAATATTTTTGCATCCACTACAACATTCACTGCATTGGAAGAATGTACATAAAAATGTGGATTCCTTGTTCTCTTTATAAGTCAGGAGATCAGACAATCCTGAGTCTGTATTTAAGTATAGCAACAATTGGCTTGACACAACTAGCACTACCTCTTTTAATGTGGGCCATGGGCTCTCCAGCTTGCCATCATCCCTACCATTTCCACACCTGGCTGCTTTTATTCATTAACCCCTCTCTGCATCCAGGTCTGTGACTTCTTTTCCAGATGTTATTCTGGTTCTTTCTCACCATTGAAGCTCTTCTCATGCTGGTGGTCAGACCACACCAGTCAACCAATTATTTTTTTTTAACTACATTTATTTTTATGTATAGATTGTTCTGTTTTTGCTTGTTTCAGCAGGCCCTTTCCCTATCTATTTTTATCATCAATCACCTCTTATCTTACTTCTGCAATCCAGATGCAAACCATTTGTAATTTTCTCAAGTTTCATGTGGTCTCATATCTCACGGAGTTCCTTCAGCCTACGCTGTTTCCTCTTCCCAAAATGCCCAGTTCCTCTCATCCATCCTTGGATATCATTTATTCATCCTTCAAGAATCAGTGCAAATGCTACATTTTTCTGTCATAGCCCCTTTCTGTCAGCTAAGTTAGAGCTTTCCCCTTTGTCTGAAACAATTAAAAAAGTTTTAGTAAAACCTTTATCTCATTTATGATCCTTGATTTAACTGTAGCTCCAAAGTTTCTCCACCCTTAGACCTTTCCTTGAGAGCAAGGGCCCTGTATCTTGCAGGCTCAATGTGTGCACACTTATCAAAGTGCTGGGTAATCACTGGTGGAATAAATGAATGAGATAAAGTGTGCACTTAAAGATATAGCCCATTTGATAGTTTAACTGTTTCATTAAATTATGCTTCATTCAACAACTTTCATCAAACTAACAATTTTCACCTCTTTTATGGCCTTAGGTTTTTCCCATTTCCTTCTCTTCCAATCCTTTTCTTCTTCCACTGCTTATAGGCACATACACACACACACATACACACACACTACCATTACCATATCCATCACCACTACTAACACAGAGACAAGTGATAAAACAATAAATATCCACTAAATTTGGAAGGTTCCAGTAGTACAGAAATATAGATTTAGAATTTGCAATATAGATATCAGACTTGCTATATGCCATGGTACCTTATATCATTTAACTTTTATTTGTTTTAAATTGCTCTAAAAATAAACAGTAATCCTGATGATAGCAATAACAATAATTTCATCTCGAGGTAAAATTAAAAGGAAAGGAAATTCCAAAGGCTCAAGAGACTCTGCTGCTTAACAAGGACCATTTAGATGTGGCTGTTTGTGGAAATGAGGTTAGGAAAATTTAGGTAAGCTATGAAAGAGGTCATTCCAGAAAGCAGCTTCATGATTACAGCATCATGGCTACTTATCAAAATGGTCCATGAACACTCTCATCTGTGTGCCCACCACAGAGCTGTTTGTCTTTATGGTATTTTGCACAGCTGGCCACTAATGCAGGTGTTTAAATGCAAAATCTGACACCGATGTTTTCCCCCAAATGACACCTTGATTCATAAATTATATGAATATGGGTAACACCATTCATGAAAATAATGCAACTATCACTTAGTAATTCAAAACATCTTTAACTTTATTTAGCCATTACAACCCCATTACATGTGACTATGAAAAGGATAAAAATGGTTTAGACAAAGAGTGGGCAAAAGCATTTCCCACATGTCGCCCTCCTCGTGGCAAAATGATGGAAATGTCGCACTTCATTTCCTATGGATGAGATGCTTCTTGCTTAGGGATCCTGTTTCTGATTAAAGCATCTTTGTAGTTTTGCAAAAAACTAAAATGTGCCAGGAAAGAATCTAGTACTAACTGCAAAAACAGATGTTACTGCAGAAAGACAAGGTTCCAAATCTTGAAGGATGGCAGGTCTTGAAAGTCTAGCAAGTCAAGAACTTTCACACCTGATATTTCTAAGATGGAGCAACGATAAAAGTAGAAAATGATATGACCATTCTGAATACTAGAATAACAATAGAAGTCATGATTTTTTTTTTTTTTTTTTTTTTGATTTTCTGAGTACTGCTTCCTTTAAATGCATTATATGTAATCTTCAAAACAGCTTGGAGATGTGGAGTTATTATCCTGTTTTGTGCATGTGGACTCTGAACCTCATGCAGGTGAAATGACTTGCCAAGGTGTATAGTGAGTGTTAGACCCCAGGTTTGACTGGCCCAGGCCCATGCTCTTTCTCTTTCCCCAGACTGCTGTTGATAATGCTCTAACTCTCATTCTTGTACTTTTATATCTAAGGGCCTTTCGTGCCCCTTCATGAATAGGTAGAGGTTTCCCATCAACTGTCTTCCTGACATGGTTCATGGGTCTTTGTGATGGTGGAAATTTCTTCTTGCTTTCATAAACTTTATAGGCTTCTCATAAAAGTATTTTGTCCTTTCAGATTTTCCTTCTGAATTTTCCGGAACTGGACTGGATGTGGACCTGTTCTGCCTATTTCAGGAGGGGCAGATGTCCGGTGTATCTGTGGTAGTTGTTGGGAAGTGTCATCCTGGCAGGCCCTCCATCCTTAGTGAGCTCAGGGTGCAGCCTTTGGTGTACTCTTTCACAGATGCTGATTTGCTTCCTATGTACTGATGGAAAATTCTCTAGGATATATTGTTAGGTGAAAAAATTAAATGAGGTACAGTGTATACGCTTTGCCATATTTGATTTGCTATATATATATACATTTTGTGTATGTCCTTGCAAATGAATGTAATAATTTTTGTATTACACAGGAAACTAATAACATTAGCTACCTTTCAAGAGGAAAACTGGGTGACTAGGAGACAGAGATAGGAATAGACTTAGTTTTGCCTTTATAGTCTGTGGTAGCTTTTGTATTTTGTACTGTGTATATATTCAAAGATAAATTTTAACAAGTAAGTCTGGACATCATAACTTCAATATCTTATTAAGTGCCAATCAGTTCAGCAAGCATTTCTTTTTTTTTTTTTTTTTTTTTTTTTAAAGATTTTATTTAT
>JAKSZT010053785.1:564102-574243 GCA_026826555.1 Tolypeutes matacus | reverse complement strand
AAACTTCTTTGAAAATTAAATGAAAAATTGGGAGACAATGGGGATTGAGAGGAGGAAGGTGTCATGGCACACCAGACATCCGATAACACAGTGATAAAGGGAAGGAAAGAAGGGAAAAAAGAAAAGAGAAAGGAAAAAAAAATGAATATATATATATATATATATATTTTAAAGGCATTTCCTTTGCTTTTTTGCCCATTTTTTGAATGTCCCAATCCACTAATTATATTTTATTTTGTTTTGTTCTTTGTTTGATTATTTGTTTTTTTTCCTTCTCTCTCTTTTTTTTTTCCCTTAATTTCCTTATATTTGTCTCTTGCATGTACGCTTATCACACTTGTTTCTTTTTCCTAGTAAGTGTATTTGATTATTTTATGGACTAAATTTTCATGGAGGATTTGGATCACAGAAGGGTTACAATGGGTACTGTGGGGGATTATTGGGGGGGGTTTCATGGGGATTGGTTCATCCGAATATACATGAAAGATATACAAAATCATTCAAAGGATCGGGGGATGGGATCCACGATGGGTGGATAATCACACAATAAATGAGGGAATCTGAATTCCTAGCCTGGAGAGCTCTGTCATAGTCTCCAAGGGAGCAACAATAGTCCTCTGAGTGTAGGGACAGTGCCTGTCAAAATAGGATGACCCACTGATGTGTTTTTGTTTTTGTTTTTGTTTTTTTATTGATGACTACCCTTGTGAGTCTTTGCTCTTGTAAATGAGACTTAGCCTGCAGTTGTGGGGTGCCTAAGGGTTGCCACCTGAGAACCTCCTTGTTGCTCAAATGTGGCCTCTCTTAAGCCAAACTCAGCATATGATTGCATTACCTTCCCCCCAACGTGGGACATGACTCCCGGGGATGAGCCTCCCTGGCAACGAGGGATTAATACCAAGTGCCAACTGGCAGCTTTGCACAGTGGCAGTAACGTAGCCAATGAGGTTTATCCGAGGCACGATTATTGCTAATTGAAAACTTTTCCCAAGTGCCAACTGGCAGCACAACTGGAAAAAGACCTTGAATAAAAGGGGGAAATGGTAAAGACAAATGAGTTCAAGTGGCTAAGAGACTTCAAAGAGAGTCGGGAGGTCATCCCAGAGGTAACTCTTACGCACACCTCAGTAGGAGCTCATAGAACATCTAAGTGCCTATCACCCCACTCAGTGGGGTTCCTGAGAGCTCCGGAGACACCCTGGTCCTATATAAGGGGGAATAGCCCCAGAGACTGATGCCTTATCAGTGGGTTCTATTTTGGAATCTGTGCTCCTGAATGTGACAGAATTAGACTCAAATAAGTCCTCCCTGCACATGGTTCACCAGTCCCTTCTATTCAAACCTATATGCGATGCTGGAGTTTTTAGGTATACTTCCAGAGACTGGAGCCTCCCGCCTACCTATGTGCCAGGTGTTCATGAAATCTAGGTGGAGCTGCAACTCCTACCCTACAGCTCAATGGACTCATCCAAGTCACCTGGTGAGGAGACAACGATGGGAAATGGCCCTCCCAGGGAATGGAGAGGGCCTGCATCTGCAGGCAGGATCATCCCACCCACCATATCCATGGGATATAAGCCCTCTCTCACTTGGAGTTGGAGTGGACATCACCATCCCAGTCCCCTCAGGATTGGGGGAAGAACTATGGACTAGAGTGGACTTGATGGTATTCTCTTGTTCACATATGGTGATTCTAGCAATGCAAGAAATTATAACAATGAGGTGGAGTCAGTGGCCACTTGACACTTTTGGGGTAAGGAGGGGACGAGCAGTTGAAATACAGTGGCTTCTTTGGGAGTTGGAGGTTGTCCTGAGTACTGTTGTGGCAACGGATATAGGCCATTTTAAATCAGCACACACCACTCAGAACTGAGTGGGAGAGAGTGTGGTCTACAGTGTGAACTGTGGTCTATGGTTGGTGGCAAGGCTCCAGGATGTGTAAGTTCACTGTGGGAGATGTTTGTGTGGGATGTGATGGGAGGTGTGGGAGGTGGGCAACATGGGAATCCCAGTGGTTCTGTGTAATATTTTGGGTAATCTAAGCACCTCTTAATATATATATATATAAATATAAACAACATTTTTGTAAGCAAATACACATATATGCATATATATTTATATATCATTTTGCAAATGTTTGTATGTATTATGAGAATTTTGATTTTTACCCATAAAAAAAAAATCTGTACTATAAATTCAAAATTCATTCCCAAGATAACAGCTAAACAAAATAAAAACTTAATATACTACGAATAATCTAGGTACCAAATCTAGATGCAAAAAAAAAAAAAAAAAAAAGATTGAGAAGCTGAGGAGATGGAAAGAGTAAAAATGAAAATATACTGCTAAACTCATTGTTTCAAAAAGTGGTTGGTTTTATGGGACTCTTAATATGGTGCTTCATCCTTGACTCCTGCCATTGGGATAGAAAGTGGTGCCACACTGTCCACTTTCCCTAAACTGGTCCAACCCTCCACAGTGATAATAAGAGTGGGGAGTAGAATCCAAGGTCTAGACTATTAGGGAAGGGCGTAGAATCTGAGATCGACACCGGCAAGGGCAGAAAGTAGGATATAAGGTTTAGACCAATGAGGGCAAGGAGTAGATTTCACTGCTAGACTGACAGGGGCTGGAGCAGAATGAAATGAATAGACTGACTAAATTGCCTTGAACCCATACACAGAGCACCAAGACACTAAACATCTGTCTTTTCTCAGAGAACCTTTCCTAACATATAGGGCTTCCTTATGTGTAGCAATGTCACACCAACTAGATAAGGCATCTTGGGTGAAAAACTACATGATTTATTATCTAACACCTACTCCTACCTGCATCAGTGGGAGCAGTAATAAGTCTGTGATACCCATATGGTCTCTCTTCTACTGCTTTTACGGGTGCCATATTCTTCCCATTGGTTGACACCATTCTTTTTTTTTTTAAGATTTTATTTATTTATTCATTTATCCCCCCCTTGCTGCTCGTGCTCGCTGGGTCAGCTAACCACTCCGTGCGGGCGGGCTTGCCTTCACCAGGAGGCCCCGGGAACCGAACCTGGGGCCTCCCATATGGTAAACAGGAGCCCTACTGATTGAGCCACAGCCACTTCTCGACACCATTCTTGATCTACATCAAAAATCTTTTCCAAACTTTTCCCATATTCTTCTCAATGTGGGACTCTCTACAGTACACATGGTTCCATTCTTAATTATTGTTCACTTCATTTAGGTGTGCTTTTTTCCTGTTATAATTCATTTCCATAGGTAGAATCCTATTGTCATGTTAACACAACGCAGCTTTGACCAAAGCTCTTAGAGCTAACTCCTCTGATTTCTAAAATATTCTTGCCTACCCTTCTTTGGTAAGTTCAATAATGCCCCCCCCCCAATTATGTCCATTCCCCAATCCCTGGAACCCCTAAATATTTTACATTTTTGGTAGAGGGGCTTTCCAGATGTGATTAAGTTTACAGATATAGAAATGAGGAGATTATTCATTTGAGTCCAATATAATCACATGAGTCCTTAAAATAGGAGAACCTTTCCAGTTGGAATTAGATGGATGCAGCATGAGTAGGACTCAACTTATCATTTGAAGATGGAGGTGGAGACCATGAGCCAAGGAATAAGGGCAGCCTTTCTAGAAGCTGAGAACATCCCTCAGCTGACAGTCAGCAAGGAAACATGGACGACTGTCCTGAAACTTCAAGGAACTGAATTCTACCAATAGAATGAACAAGGAAGCAAAATTTCCTCCCAGTCTCAAGAGAAAAAAAAGCCCTGCTGACAACTTGACTTCAGCCTTGTGAGATTCTTAGCAGAGACCCCCAAAATACTGCTGTACTTCTGGCCTATGGAAATAGTGAGATAATGAATTTCTGGTAGTTTGTTATGGCAGCAACAGAAAACTAATACAGACTTTGTTTTTGTGGTTAAGAGTCTACAAGTCATTCCACGGGTTCTGTTCCTCTGTTCTTGTTCTCCTTTACTTTTCCCTTCAAGTCTAGCTGATAAGCACAACCCTTCTTCACTTAGCAATTTAACTCCTTCCACGACTAACCCTTGTGGCTGTCTACTTTTACTATACAATAAGTTCTCTTCTGGATCACACACACAGTGGAATATTACTCAGAAGTAAAACCGAATGGAGTTCTGATATATATAAAGGCATCATGTTGAGTGAAATAAATGAGACAAAAAAGGAAAAATATTGTATGATCTCACTGATATGAAATAATTAGAATAAGCAAACTCAGAGTCAGAATCTATAATATAGGTTACCAGCAGCTGGGTGGGGATAGGGAATAGGAACCTAAAGCTTAAAATGTACAGAATTCCTATTTGTAAAATGAAAATGTTTTGGTAATGGATGGTGGTGATGGTATGACAACATTTTGACAGTAACTAACAGTACTGAAATACATATCTTAATGTGGTTAAAAGGGAAAATGGTAAGTTGTATATATGGTTGTAGAATAAAAATTTTTAAAAATTCAGGGAACTGACTACACAACCATGAACCCTAAGTTAAACCATGGACTATAGTTAATAGTACAATTATAAAAATGTGCTTTCATCACTTGCAACAAATGTACCACACCAATGTAAGTTGTTAAAAATAAGATGGGATATGGGAATCCTCTATCTTATACATGATTACTCTGTACACCTACAACTTCTCTAATAAACAAACAAATAAACAGGAGTAGATTTTAAAATAAAAATACATATGGTGTAAAACAACAAAAAATATAAAAACAAACAAAATAAAAATCCATATGGCAGAAGTTGGAAAATAAAAAAACACCAAGAAAACATTATAAAACAAATTGAAATCATATAACGAAGACCAAAATATTTTCATTATTAATAATAAATGTAGTTAGGAGATTAGAACATAAAACAATATCACACTTAAAACAAAGAAACACAAAAGGATCAAGTGGTAAAACAGTCACAAAAGCATATCTAATAAATTCAAATTAAAAGGCATTAGTTACAATATTATTATCAATGTGAATAAAAAGCAAAAGGCACAAACAGGATAAAGATATTCTTCTTGTATTATTTTTTTTTTTTTTTTTTTTTTTTTTTTAAGATTTTATTTATTTATTCATTTATCCCCCCCTTGCTGCTTGTGCTCGCTGGGTCAGCTAACCACGCCGTGCGGGCAGGCTTGCCTTCACCAGGAGGCCCTGGGAACCGAACCTGGGGCCTCCCATATTCATTTATCCCCCCCTTGCTGCTTGTGCTCGCTGGGTCAGCTAACCACGCCGTGCGGGCAGGCTTGCCTTCACCAGGAGGCCCCGGGAACCGAACCCAGGGCCTCCCATATGGTAAACGGGAGCCCTACTGATTGAGCCACAGCCGCTTCCCTCTTCTTGTATTATTAAACTATGTAAGTTACACAAAATATTTAATTGCCATGAATCATATAATGATTAAGATTTTATTGAACTTTGTAAAGCAAAAACTATTGTAAATGTAAGGAGGAACTGAAAGAAACAAAAAAATTGAAGACAAAAATATAGTGTAGCACTTGACAAAAGAATAAAGTATAAACAATGGTGCATTGGCTCTCAATTATTAAGAATAAAATTTATCTAAGTACATTAAATATTTCAAACATGTGCCTTATAAAGAGAAATCACTTTCTTTACCATTGCCCATTAATTAATATATCAATAAATCCCTGAAAAGAGACATTTTAGGGTTGATATTCCCTATGCACAATGCTTTAATATTAGAACTCTGTGACAATAGATTAACCTTACCTAATCATAATAAACTCTAATCATTTAGAAATTTTAAAATACTTTAGTATTTATTGGTTCAAAGCAGAAATCACCACTGCAGTACAGAATATTTAGAAATCAACAACAAGACATCCGGCCAAGGGAAAACTCAGAGGAAAATTCACAGCATTAATAAATTTTCAGGACTAAATAGAAAAAATAGAAAACAAATGAGAAGATGGATACATAGGCATACTTTTCTAGGGAAATATAAATTATCAAAATTAATTGAAAGATATGACTCCATCAATAAAGATGAAAGCAATATAACTTATAAAAAAATTACCCTTGTGAAAAGTCTCATGACCTTCCAAAAACCAAATTTGTTCTATTATTATCAGTTATAATGGCATTCCAATAAGAGGATAGTAAAAATTTACATGTAGGTAGCAGATGATTTCTGTCCATGATTACTCAAAGGAACTGAGCAGACTGCTCTGATACAAATGTATCCCCTGATAATGCACAATGAATATTACACACAGTAAAAAATGTACTTCTTTAAAAGTTCAGCTACCCCTAAAGTGAATGAACCATTAAGTCCCTGATACCTAAATGAATTTGCCAGGTTGTTTCCTCCACAAATGGCAAGAGAAAGAGGCAAAATGGACCACTAACATGGTTTGGGAAACACCACTTCTATAATGCTTGAAATCATCTTGGCTTCTGGAATGAATTGAATTGCATACTCCAGTTTGGACATGTTTCATGGTCCATATTCTGCTGTATGTGAATCAATTTGTAAATGGGACCTTTAAAGATGGTATTAGTTAAGGTACCCAGAGTGAATGAAGATGGGCCTTAATCCAAAATGGTTGAAGTCCTTAAAAGAAAAGGAAAGGGAGAAAATCACAGGAAGGAGATGGAAGTCAATGGAACAGAGAGGAGAAAGAAGATATCACCAGGGACATGGCCATATGACAAAAAAGCCATTGACTAAGGATCTCTGGTAGCCAGCCCCAGAATGCCAGTCTTCTGGAAGAAAGTATTGCCTTGATTTTGGACTTCTCCTAACCTCAGACTGGTGAGCTAATAAATTCCTGTTGTTTAAGACAAACCATTTATATGGTGTTTGTTTTAGTAGCTGGGAAACTAATTAAGCCCCTTTTATTACTCCAGCACTGTTGCTGCAACCAGTTTTTCTCAGGCTTTGCCCAAATTTGTCAGGTATAATCTGACAGCACCTTATCTTGGATGGCTAGATATACATCTCTCCTCTTGTTCTGGCGCTTCTTTGATGTGGAGATATGTGACAGCCACAGAAACTTTCTTTGTGCTCATGTATTTGTACCCCAGAAAGTTAAGAGAGTTAATGCACATAGGGCTTTTTTGATCAAAGGGGGAAGAAAGCTGATGGATAATTGCTTCCCTTCTAATCCCAGTTTGGAGCATCAGTCATCTGGAGTGGAGGCTAACTCGGCAACACATGCTTACCCTAGCTTTCCCTCCTATATTTCATTTCTCCTGTGACTTATCCATTCTCCCTGAATCATTTTACAAAAATCTACCTGCATTAATGCCTTAACTGTGGACTCTGCTTTCTGGAGAAACTTAGCCATCATGAGAGAAAGATAAAGACATCTTTTTTTAAAATTATTTTTTTTCTTTATTAGAGAAGTTGTGGGTTTACAGAACAATCATGCATAAAATACAGGATTCCCATATACTACCCTATTATTAAAAACTTGCCTTGGTGTGTTACATCAATTGTTACAATTGACGAAAGCACATTTTTATATTTGAACTATCTACTATAGTCCATGGTTTAACACTGTTTGTGTTGTGTAGTTCCATGGATTTGTTTAAAAAATTCTATTCTATTACATATATACAATCTATCATTTCTCCTTTTAATCATATTTAGATATATATTTCAATGTTATTAATTATGTTCACAATGTTGTGCTATCATCACCGCCATCCATTACCAAAACATTTCCATCATTCCAAATAGGAACTCTATACGTTTTAAGCCTTAACTTCCCAGTCCCTATCCCCACCCAGTCCCCTGGTAACCTCTATTTTAGATTCTGAGTTTATGAGTTGGCTTATTCTAATGGTTTCAAATCAGTGAGATAATACAATATTTGTCCTTTTGTGTCTGGCTTTTTTCACTCAATATGATGTCTTCAAGATTGATCCATGTTGACCCATATATCAGGACTTCATTTCTGTTTGTGAAATAATAATGGAATAATATTCCATTGCATGTATGTAGCACATTTTATTTATCCACTCATGGACACTTGGGTTGCTTCCATCTTTTGGCAATTGTAAATAATACTGCTGTGAACATTGGTGTGAAAATATTTGTTTTAGTCCCTGCTTTCAATTCTTTTGGTTATATACTGAGTAGTAGGATTGCCTAGTTGTATGATAGTTCTAAGTTTTCTGAGGAACTGCTAAACTCTTTTCTACAGCAGCTGCACTGTTTTACATCGCTACAGCAACGAATGAGTTTTCCTGTTTCACTGTATCCTCTCCAAAACTTGTTATTTCCCCCTTTTTAAAATAGCAACCTTTTTTTTTTTTTTTTTGTCTCAGTTGTCTTCCCTGTGGGTAGGACCAGCACCACCTAGCTCTGGGAGGTGTTGGGAGAATTAAATGAGCTAAGTTGTATAAAGCACTCAGAACTGAGTAGACACACAAAAGAACCTTCCTAAATATCTTTTGTACCAATTCAGGATTAGAACTGGGAGTGGGGCTGGGCTGGTATATGGAGGACCGGTGGTCCCAGGCAGGGGACCTCTTGCATTGAGGCTGAAAGCCAGGAGCAGCCATTCTAATAGGTGTAAAATAGTATCTCACTGTGGTTTTGATTTGCAGTTCCCTAACAGCTAATGATGTTGAGCATCTTTTCATGTGCTTTTTGGCCTTTGTTTATTTTTTAATTGGATTGTTTACCTTTTTGTTGTTAAGGATTTCTTTATACATTATGGATATTAAATCGTTATCGCATATGTGGTTTCCAAATATTTTCCACCATTGTGTAAGTTGTCATGTTACTTTCACAATAAAATCCTAAAAGTTTTAAATTTTGATGAGGTCCCATTTATCTATTTTTTTACTTTAGTTGCTTGTGCTTTCTTGGTAAAGTCTAAGAAACCATTGCCTAACACAAGGTCCTGAAGAGGCTTCCCTACATTTTCTTCTAGGAGTTTGATAGTTGTAGCTCTTATATTTAGGGCTTTGATCCATTTTGAGTTGATTGTTATGAAAGGTGTGAGGTAGATGTCCTTTTTCTTTTGCAAATGTAGATCCAAGGATGGTGACATCTTAAAAGGGAAAGGTGAAACCCGTGTTTTGTTTAGGGGCTAGGATTTTCTACAGATGTTAAAAATCACTGAATAGTAAGGATTTATGGAATTAAAATTATACTATATAAAATCCTACCTACTTTGTGGGGTGGGTCATAGGATGAAAAGAAAGAACATTTTTCATTTGTTTCAGTCTTCTTGCTTCCACTTGTTTAATATCAAGTAACTAGATTAGTTTGAAAACCCCTTTGCACATTCATAAATAAACATTTTGCTGTGAGAAAACGACTACCATTTTTAAGAATGAATCATGTCTAATGTTGCCAATGTACATGAGTTATACTAGTCTATAAAAATATATAATATTTTTGAAACCATGGGTTTAGAATAAAAGGTTACAAAAACAAATTCCAGCCACGTCAAGGTATAATAATAGAATATTTGCATGGAAAGCCTTTGGTATTCTTTCAAAATTTTAAAAATTTATCCAACAGAAGAAAGTCCACATTAATATCCTCTATATTTTCAGAAAAATTAACATTTCAGCAGATGTCAGTGCTGCTTTTTTTTTTTTTCTTACTTAAATGACGGCTTTGCTCAATTTCGAGCTTTGGAGGAAATTTTTTTAAAACAAAATCCATAAAACATTTATGGACTATAATGAAGGCCTATAGCAGGAAATGTCTAAATTACCTACTGTTTGAGGGAAAAAAGAAAAAGAAAAACTTAAAAGCAAGGGGATGAAATAGATACATGCCTGTGGCTTGTGTTTTTTTTTTTTTTTTTTTTCCCCCACTCCTCAGATTAGAGCTTTCTTTCCAGCATGCCACAAATACATATTTCTCTTTTATAGTGTATGTGCTACTGCACCATGGGTGAACAAAGAGAGTGTTTCCTATTTACTGCTATCTGTCTGTCTTGCCAACAGTGCTAGAAATGAACAGGGCACTATGTCGGAATGCAGACTTAGGCTTTTTTTTTTACCAATCCTGAAAAGGGTAATCTGTTCCGAACTGAGCATCTCCATTGCTCTGAGATTGGTCTGGATCTATCTATCTATCTATCTATCTATCTATCTATCTATCTATCTATC